>VXBW01007911.1:47734-66758 GCA_013400375.1 Thinocorus orbignyianus | reverse complement strand
CCTGTAACACCCCAGGAGGAGCAGGGTGCTGGCTTTCAGCTGCCTCCCAGGATCTGCCACCCTGGCTTGCTCCCAGAGCCAGGCACACGGCAGCCCGCGGCGCCCGGCACAACCGCAGGGATTAGCCCTGATCCCTTCTGAATAGCTCAGCCTCTCCCCAGCAGGGTTTGGGATTTTTTTTTCCTGCCTCAAAGGCTCCAGAAAAGGTTTGGGATGGTTCTGCCCAGCAGGGAGCAGCCAGGGGGAGAGCAGAGCTTCACTAACCCTCTCTGTTCTGCTCGGCCACCAGAGAAGCTGCACGACCTGATGAAGAAGAAGGTCTTTGAGGCAGCGTTTCCCCTGCACCAGGTGAGGACGGGCAGGAAAAGCCACAGGAGGTGGAGGAGACCTTTGGGTACCATCGAGACCTCTCTGGGGGGGCAGGAGAAGCCCCCAGGAGCTGGGCTGGGGGTTGTCCCTGTATCCCACCAACTGCTCTGCTCTCCAGAAAGAAGAGGTAACGGAGTACCTCAAGGAGAAATGGGCTCGCTGGAGGGTGATATTTTGCCGACAGCCCATTGAGAAGATCAGGTAAGAGGGGCAGGAGAGGCACAGCGGGTCCCTCTCACCAGGACATCCCACCTGAAGCCCAGGGAGCCCCGTGCCCTTTGCCAGGATCCCGTGTTTTCTTTGGAATCATTAGCTTGAACCTGGCTCCTCTCGCAAGTCTGGGGCTGCTTCTGAAGTCTGTAGCCCGAGGGTCATCCCTGTGGCACCGAGCTCCATCTGCTGATCCTGCAGGATGAAACAGCCCCACAGGCTTTAACAAGCCCCCCTCAATTAGAGCCCCAGACTCCTGCCAGCAGAAGGACGGGGGGGTGGGATGGAGCCTGCGAGGGCATCCAGCCTGGGGCTGAGCTTGGGGCACTGAGGGCAACGAGGGGCTCCAGTAACCACCATAAAAGCCAGGGAAGAGCACGGCTCTTGTGATAAAAGGGGAAGGAAACAAAGTCTGGTGGTCAGGGAGAACGTGCGGCTTCGTGGGGCTCCCAGGGAAGTGAAACGTTAGAACAGAGACGTGCTCTCCCTCCGCAAATGCTTATTGCCATCCAAGAGGCCGGCAGAGGCAGCAGGGACTCAGGCACCTCCTGGCTTCAGGCATCGTGACAGGTTGCAGTCACGGAGGGATTAAGGAGCCAAGTATGAAATTTGGAGGAGGGACGGACTGTTGGGGTTTTTGGTTGTTTTGAATGAAGGCCAGGGAGTGCATCAGCACCTCTGGCTGCTGGAAGAAAGAGAATTCCTCCGGAATAAAGGAGACAGGTCCATCAGTCAGGCAGCCCCACTGCTTCCTACCCACGCCCTGAACCCTCTTCCCCACCCCACAAACCCCGAGGTGTTGTCACCGTGAGAGCAGGAGGTGAAAGCCCTGCAGGGAGGGACCCCAGCCCAGAGATTGCTCTGGTTTGAGAAACATCACACCCCGCAGCCCCCTCCTCTCCCTCAGCCTGGCATCTCTGAAACTGCCATGCAGGCACCGATGGCACTCGGTCCCTCAGCCATTCCCACCCCTCTGACCCCCCCAGGGAGGTGGGCACCAGTGAGAGGGGCTCTCTCTACGGTGTATTAGCCAACAGAGGAGAGAAAAAATTTTAAGGACACAGAAAAAATAGAAAATCTTAGTCTCCAGGCTGGCTGAGAGCAGGGGAAGCCTTATCCCAGGCTGCTCCAAACCCTGCAGGACCCCAGACCACGCTGGTCCCCACCACAGCCTCCCATTGCCCTCCATCCCACGCAGACAGCCTGGCCCCTCCGGGACCCAACCCCCCTCTGGGGCTGGGACAGTGTTCTCTGGTGACCCCTAACAATGTGCTGTCTTCTCTGGCCCCGAACCACACCTCACCTTCCCTCCACAGGAGCTATTTCGGCGAGAAGGTGGCCCTGTACTTCGCCTGGCTGGGCTGGTACACCTACCTGCTGGGGTTCGCCGCTGTGGTGGGGCTGGTCATCTTCGTGGCTGGCATCACCGTTTTCAACTCCAGCCAGGTGAGGTAAGGCAGTGGGGAACGCCGAGCAAGCAGCCCCTCCAGGAGCCTTCGCTCCCCACCTCATCCCCCTTGGCTTCCTCCACCCCTTTCTCTCCAGCAAGGAGATCTGCGAAGCCACCGACACCGTCATGTGCCCGCTCTGCGACCAGAAGTGCCCCTTCTGGCTCCTCTCCGACACCTGCACCTACGCCAAGGTGGGAACCCAGGTCCTGGGACGGGGACACGCTCCTGTGCTGCTCCCACACCCCTGGGGAGAAAAGCCACCCCAGAAAAGTGGTGCCAAGCCCAACCATTAATGAGCTTTGCCCATAACAAGGGGTGGGCAGGGTGGCACGAGGACCACTGAGTCCCCAGACGCCACGTGCCACAGCCCCCACACCCTGCTGTCCCCATCACCCTCTTCCTTCCTCTTCTCCAGGTCACCCACATGATTGACAACGAGGGGACGGTGGTGTTTGCCATGTTCATGGCCATCTGGGGTAGGTGCTGATGTCTTGGTGCCGAACACACCCGAGGGAGCAGCCCATTGGGCTCACAGGGAAAGCGAGTGGAGAACAGGACACCAACACCCCTCCACCATTCAGGGACTTTCTAGTCCTTCTCCACTCCCAGGGCCACCAGCTCCCCTTCCAGACAGAGCAAGGGACAAAAGCACCCCAGAAACTTCCTTCAGCTCCCCAAACACTCCTTACCTGTCCTTCCTGAGAGCTTTCCCCCACCACAACCTCCTGCAGAGCAACACAGAAGCTTCCAGCAAGTGGTTGCAGCTGCAAGGAGGAGGGACCTCATGAACCTTCCCAGGTTACTCCATGGTCTCGTAGCTGATGGGATCCCACCACCAGATCAGCTACAAACCCTACTGTGGGTGTGGGGTGGGCACTTCATGGTGGGACCATGGCTGAGCAGGCCACAGATATGGTCTTGCATGTCATGTGGGGTGGGTTAAACAGAAACAAGCTCGGGAAGGTCAATCCAGACTAATTAAGGGGTGGTTGAATGGATTTGGGTGGCTCCATCTCCAGAGCCATCCCCAAGTGTCCCTGCACTCTCTCCTTGCCCTTGCAGCCACCGTGTTCCTGGAGCTGTGGAAGCGGCAGAGAGCCACCGTGGTCACCAACTGGGACCTGTACAAGTGGGATGAGGAAGAGGTGAGGATGGCATCTTCCCTGCCTGGTGCTTTCCTTCCCAGGGCAGGAGCCAGCAGCACCCACAGGAAAGACACCTCACAGGGACCTTGATTCTCTGTAAATGGAACATCTCATGGACACACTTAAACAACAGCAAACCAAACATCTCAGGGGGGACAGAGCCCTCCAGCATTGAGCAGACACCAGCCATCTCCCTGTGATGCTGGTCACCTCCCCTCCTGCCTGGGGGCTGGGACTCAGTCAGGACTGGCCATGCTGTTGGGTTGGGTTGGGTGATCATCCCTGTCCTCCTCTGGTGCTGCTCATCCCAAATGTCCATTAGCACTGCCTGGGCACAGCTCTGATGGATCCTTTCTTTCACGTTTTTTTGATACTTTCTTTAAGGAGGAGCTGGCCATGGAGCTGATCAATGACATGCAGCACAAGCCCCAGCAGTACCAGCACTCCTACTTCCGCAGCACCATCATCCTCCTCTTGGTCCTGGTGATGGTAGGTGCCAGGGCAGACACAGAAAGAGCTGGTTTAAGGGCATGTGGGGTTTCCTCCTTCCCTCCCCGCTCTGCTGCGACAGCGGCACCTCAAAGGGTCCTACTGTCAAAGGCTGGGTTGTCAGGGCAGGTCCATGCCCATCATGAGGATCTTGGGCCTCCTGATGCTCATGGGAGAGGCTGATCACCCTTGGGGGATCTGGCTGAGGGCTCTGCTCTCGCAGTGGAAGGAGGATGATGGTGAGGAAGGTGGTGAGGATGAAGGCAGTGAGACAGAGGGCAGGAAGAAGCAAACCTTTGATGGCCTCGTTTCTCCCATGGGCCACCGAAGAGAGCCCAGATGAGTCATTCAGGTCGAGATGTCCACCTCATGAACCTCTCATCCTTAACCGAGGGTTGCACTTGAGGCCACATCCAGATGAGCTCTGGTGAAGGAAAGCGGGGTTTGAAGGGCTGGTGGTGCCCAGGTGGGATGAAGCAGGTGCCCACCATGCAGGATTTCTCACTTCCCACTGCCCTCCTCCTCCTTCTCCTCCACAGATCGCCGTGCTCATCGGCGTTGCCCACGGGCTCGTCATTTACCGGGTGGTGGCAACGGCTTTCTTCACCCAGAGCGAGTTCGAGTTCCTCCGCGAGCAGGCCAACACCGTGGCGGTGATGACAGGGGCCGTGCTGCACTACATCACCATCGTCATCATGACCAAGGTGCCGAGTGACACGGGGCAGGCAGAGGGTCTTCTCCTCGCCTTCCCACCACCAACCCTTCCCTCTCACTTTGTATCTCCATCCTGCAGGTCAACAGGCGCGTGGCCCTCTACCTCTGTGACCTGGGTAAGGGAAACAGGGCTGGGGCTGGGTCCCAGCTTAAGCAGGAGGCCACCACAGGAGAGCTCACAACATGGTTCTCCTCCCAGCTGAAGGGCTCCTTCTCCCCCAGCTCATGGCTCTGAGGGACCTCCCTGCTTGGCCGGGCTCAGTTCCATCAGAGTGAAGAGCAGGGAGGGCTCCACAAAGGGCAGAGAAACCCTTCCCAACCTTCCAAGAGCTGCTGGGGCATCCAAGAGGGAGCAGGGCAAGGTCCCACTGCTCTGCAACCACAACTCTGGGCCTCGCTCTCTCCCCCAGAGAAACCACGGACCTTATCCCAGCGCGAGAACAACTTCACTGTCAAGGTCTTCACCTTCCAGTTCTTCACAAACTTCTCCTCACTCATCTACATCGCCTTCTTCCTGGGACGGTGAGTGGGGGCCGGGGAGCAGCCGAGGGGAGCGTGGGTTTGGGGGACACATCCCTGACTCTCCCCAGGGTCTAGGGACAGCCCAGGCTCTCCTCCAAGCACAGGGATCCCACCTGGCACCTCAGGAGGGCCACAACTTCTCCCCATGGTCATGGTGGGTTGAGGAAGCCTCCTCCTCTCCCCCAGTGCCTGGAGGATGATGCCCTCCCCCCTGCACTGGGATGTCCACCCGTGGGGACCAGCAGTGGGGCTCAGTGCTGTCGTTGCTCCCTCCCTCAGGATCAACGGCCACCCCGGGAACTACGTGCGCATCGCCGGCAAGTGGAGACTGGAGGAGGTGAGGGACCAGCCATGGAGATCCCTGACCCCTGAGCTGCCCGGCCAGGCTCTGGGAACCTCAGCCTTCTCCCATGGGACCTGCCATGGCCAGCACCCCCCGGGCCAGGCAGCCCTGCCGGCAGTGCCCAGCTCCCTCCTCTCGCCCCTTGGCAGTGCCACCCCAGCGGCTGCATCACCGACCTCTTCATCCAGATGGCCATCATCATGCTGCTCAAGCAGTCCATCAGCAACGTGGTGGAGTTCCTCAGCCCGTAAGCTCCCCCCCGCCAGCCCACTGAGCACCGAGTGGGGCTCCCTCAGGACCTCCCCAGCTCCCACAGGGAGTGACCTCGGGTTCTGGGCCAAGCTCCCCCCCTTTTCCCCACCTGGGGTCCCAATGGCTGGCTCTCCTCACCAGCTGGGTAACCCACAAGCTACGCAAGAAGCGGCAGCACCCCAGGAAGAGGAGCATGATGTCAGGAGAGGAGGACGAGGAGGAGGAGGAGGACCCCTGCAAAAGCCACTGGGTGAACAACTATCGCCTCAACGAGGTGGAATTCCTCAGCCTCTTCGACGAGTTTTTGGAGATGGGTACGTAGGGCAGGGGGTCAGAGCCACGAGTCCTCCTTGGCTGGAGACACCCTGAGGCTGGGGAGCCCCTGCGTGGACAAAGGAGAGCTCTGGGACCCAGCCCCACTCCGGGGCCTCCGGCATACGGAGGAGAGCATTCCCAAATCCAGAGGGAGCAGGCAACAGTGCTGGCCCTGGGACCCTCCTCTCCTCCCAGCAGCATTGAGGGGATGGCTGTAACCCCACGGTGGTCCCTCTGCCTGGCTGCTCAGCCAGTGCCTGGTGGGACCCCCACAGATCCCCCTCCGAGAGCTGGGCATCCCTGGGGGTCCCCAAGACAGGTCTCTCTCCCCCCTTGCCCCCTCTCAAAGCCCCTCAGACATAAGCCCCAAAGCAGGACAGACCTAGAGAGGTGCCAGGACCCTGCAGGATGTCCCCTCTGACGTGGCATCACAGCAGCACATGGTGTGTTACCCCCAACAGTCATCCAGTACAGCTTCACCACCATCTTCGTCGCCGCCTTCCCCCTCGCCCCGCTTCTGGCCTTCTGCAACAACCTCCTGGAGATCCGCCTGGACGCCATCAAGATGATGCGGCTGTGCCGGCGCATCGTGCCCTGGAAGGCCAACGACATCGGTGAGATGGGGCCCCAGGAACCTCTTCATGCTCCTTCCCCAGCCTGCAGCCCTTGAGCTGCCCTTGGCCAGGGACCAATATCACTTCTCCATGGAGGTGGGAGAGGCTGAAGGGCAGCTAGGAGGTCTCCTTCATAGAATCATACAATGTCCAAGCTTGGAAGGGACCTTCTGAGTCCAAACATCAACCCAAAACTGCCAAACCCAACACTGACTCATGTCCCTCAGCACCACATCTGCCCATCCTTTAAATCCCTCCAGGGATGGTGCCTCAAGCCCTTCCCTGGGCAGCCCCTTCCAAGCCTGAAGAACCCTTTCCGTGTAAAAATTGTTCCTGATCTCCAATCTGAATCTCCTCTGGCACAACTTGAGGCCATTTCCTCTTGACCTGTCACCTGTTCCTTGGGAGAAGAGACCAACCCCCCTGGCTACACCCTCCTTTCAGGGAGTTGTAGAGAGCCAGAAGGTCTCCCCTCAGCCTTCTCATCTCCAGGCTGAACCCCCCCAGCTCCCTCAGCCCCTCCTCACCAGACTTGTTCTCCAGCCCCCTTCCCTGGACCCACTCCAGCCCCTCAATGCCTTTCCTATTGCAAGGGCCTCCTCCTCAACCTCCCTTCCTCTTCTGGCCACACCAAGCCTGTCCCCGCGCTGGGTCTGGGTCTGCAGCCCTGGGGTGGTGGCCACAAGCCGTTGGAGGGGGCTCACTGACCGCTCCTCCCCGCAGGAATCTGGCTGCAGATCCTGGAGGCCATCGGCATCCTGGCTGTCATCGGGAACGGGCTGGTGATCGCCATCACCTCCGACTTCATTCCCCTGCAGGTCTACAAGTACACCTACAGCCCCTGCACCACGGAGAACAGCACCGCTCTGGAGTGAGTGCCACCGGCCAGCTGTCACTGCCCCCCCTGCCCCGGTGCCACCAGTGCCACAGCACAAGGCAACCGAGTGGGGTGGGGTGGGAGGAAAGGGGAGCAGGGAAGGGTTTTATAGATGGCACCATCCTCAGCGTCCCAGCTGTCCCCCTCCTCACACCATCCCTATGGTGGGTAAACTGGTGCCCTGCACGGCCAGAGCACCCTGCGCTGCTGAAGAGCCGCAGGGCTGCCCTCCTCCTTTTCCTCCAGCCTTGGCCCACTGGCCAAGCTCAGCCAGAGCAGACAGGAGTCTCGCAGTGATCCATTTCCCCCAGGATTTCAGAAAACAGGCAGCCAGGGAGGGGAGAGGGTGGGTGCTGGCTTCCCCGGGATGGGAGGTGCAGCCTGTGCTCCTGTACAAGTAGCCACCTGAGAGCCCACACCCCAGCCGTGGAAAACACCCCACACCTTAGAAAGGAAAGCTGTACACACAGCCACTGTGGCAACGAGGGGATGTTGTGTCCCCTGGAAAGACACAGGAGCGGTGGCTTTTGTGGAGGACATGCCCCACCTGGCCAGGAGCCACAGCCACAGGTGACACCATCTCTCCCCCCGCAGCTGCTCCACCGGCTACATCAACCACAGCCTCTCCGTCTTCCGCGTCCAGGACTTCGAGCCCCACACCAAGGTGCCCAAAATGCTGCCGGGACACGAGATCACGGAGTGCAGGTAACAGGGCCCACTGCTCAACCCTGAGCCCCTCACCGTGCCATCCTGCCTGCCAGCCTCGGGGGCAGCCACCGGGGCTCCTCTTGGATCCCGGGATGGCACCGACACAGCTGTGCCACAGGTACCGGGACTACAGGAACGCCGATGACTACAGCTACACCGTCCAGTTCTGGCACATCTTCGCAGCCCGGCTGGCATTCCTCATCCTCTTCGAGGTGGGCACGCAGGGGGTGGGAGGACAGTGGCCAGGGGAAACGGGCCACCTCCCTGGGCACGGGGAGGTCCTCACTGTGGTGGCTGCCGTTGTCCCCCGCAGCACGTAGCCCTGTGTGTCAAACTGATCGCCGCCTGGTACGTCCCCGATGTCCCCAAGTCAGTGAAGAACGAATTCCGGGTCAGAAAACACAACAACCTTCGTAAAGAGCTGAGGTGGGTGATGCCCTGGGGAGACCCACCCGGCTGCAGGACCCGTCCCTCCACAGCCCCACTGGCCACACAGGCCTGGGGACGGTGGGGCTGCCAGCTCCTGCTCTCGGGGACCTCCTCCACCCGCCCTGTCCCCCAGCTCTCAGCAGCCTCTGCCCAGGGCATTAAAAACAGCTTTTTCTGCTGGAGAGGAGCCGTGTGCCCCACACATGAGGCCCCCCCACGCCTCCAGCCCCACTCACTAGCCCAAGGGCTTGGGGCACTGGAGGCCAGTGAGATGGGTCTCACCTGAGGCCACTCAGCACAAGGGCTCTCCAGAGGAAAGGTTTGCTTGGCTTTGGCTTTTCCCTCACAAAAGGCAAAGCTCCCAGTTAAAACAAGGAACAATTTTGCCCAAATTTTCCATTTAACCTTTTTTAAAAAAAAAAAAAAATCAAAACCAAAAAAAAAAAAAAAGAACAAAACCCAAACCAATCAAGTACTTCAGTGGACACAGAGCCGCTGTAGCAGAGCCACAGGCTGGGCCACCCTGGTGCTGCCGTCCTTCAGGGACTGAGCCCTGCTCTGGAGGGGGGCTCAGCCTGACCCTCCTCACAGCCACCTTCTCCCAGCTCCCACCCCAAAATCCCACCGAGATGGGATCTCATCCAGAGATGAGCAGGGCTCAGGACACACCACGCTGCCACGGTTCAGCTCTCGGGCTGGGGCTTCCCGCTGACGGAGGGACTTCCCACAACCAGCCTGTTGTTCTTTCTCCATTTATTGTTGGCAAAAGGCCCTGCTCCCAACCCCGAGTATTCTTCCCAAACCCCCCCGTTGCTTCCCATCTCGGGCAGTCCCCCCCACGGCACCCTCTCCTCTCTCCCCAGCATGATGGAGTACTCCACCGAGGTGTAGCCCCTGCTCACCCAGGAGGGCAAGAAGCACGGACCTGAGCCCCCCTCCCCGCTCTGGCAGCGCTGGAAGAGCCACTGAGGCACCAGGGCACGTGTCCCAGCCTGGACCTGAACTGGGAAGTGACAACGTGAGGGTGGCTTTGCGGGAGCAGGGTCCTTTCCGACTCTCATGGCCATGAGGAGGGAGGAAGCTGTGGCAGAGCTGGGCACGGCGCGTCCCCCAGACACCGAGGAGCCGGGCAGAGCTCTGGCACCAGGGACACAGCGTGGGGGGCACCTGGTCTCTGTCGGGCAAGCGTGAGGCTGGTCTGCAGGAGATGACGTGGCCTCTTCATCACTCACAGCCTTAACGTGCCACTTGGCATCACAGAAAAGCCAGTGACCTCCTTCCAGCTTCCTGTGCCAGCTCCTTTGTTGCACTTTGGGCCCTTTTTCCTCTGCCTTCAGCGCCCTCCTGGATTTTGCCCCGCTGAGGAACTCGAGTCCTTCCTCTTCCTCCATGATCCTGCTCCTGGCACAGCTTCCCCACGGCCACGGCTCCCATCTGCTGCTTCTGGGGACACTGGGAAGAGGCAGTTGTCAGCCTGGCCATGTTTCACCCCGGGCTCAGCCCAGCCCCTGCTCTGCCCCGAGCCCTCCCGGCCCTTGTGCCCGGCTCAGCTGCCACCGGAGAAAGGGTAAATAAAGGTAACACCCACGCGGACACCAGCACCGGGCTGCAGCTGCCCTTGAGTCACTGTGCTCACACTGCTATCACCCCTGCCTCCCACATCTCCCACAGAAATCATCCCCACCAAACCTTTCTAGTCTTAACACGGATAACCAAAAAAAGGCTGGAGCTGAAGCACCCACGCACAGCCGGAGCTCGGGCTGAGAGGGTGCTGGCTGCTGAGGAGTTAGGAAGTCAGCGCTTCAACTGTGCACGGTGGGAAAACAGCCTGTTAAATGTTTCAGGGTAACAGAAATACCCAGCTACACAGAAAGCCCTGAGCCACAGGGCTAGCAAGGGCTATCTCTGGCTCCAAAACACGAACTGCCAGCCTAAACCCAAGCTCTGCCAGCCTAAACCCAAGCTCTGCCCTCAGAGCCCCACAGCAGATGGGAGCAGGGGTTACATCCAGGGTTGGGCAGGTGTCACAGCCAGCATTGCCACCCTTCTAACACACACACACACACACACACGTTCCTGCCTCTCAGCTTTGCTCTCTGCTGCTTCTACCTGCAGCCATCTGTTTACCAACCCCAACCCAAAGCAGAGTCGTTTATGCTCGAGGAACAAAGTCTTTGTTGATCGCTGCCCCAGGAACAGCAACGCACCCTCAAACATGTGGCTCTTCCCTCAGCACGGAGCGCAGAAACCGCCCTTTGATGCCCTGAGATGCCCCACACATGTTATGCCAGGCCCATGTGGCCTCACCCACCTGTGTTTGCAAACATACAGGGGAAAAGCCTGTCTCTTAATTTTTCCTAATTCCGGCTAATGAGGGAGGCAGCAGCACGGGACAGGCGACCGCAGCTCGGTTTCCAACTTTCTTGTGGCCCTTGTCACTCCAGGGCAAATCCACTGGAGCGTTTCAAAGCTTAGAGGCTTTTTGCTTTGTAAGAAGTGGAAACTTTTAATTGGTTTGTAAGCTCAGCCTGGAGCTCCTCCCTTTCATCTCCTCCTCTGCAGACAGGCAGTAGGTGCCTCCTTGTGTTGGAGGCTAATTGTGGGGATGACATACAGGGAACACGGGAGCCAGGGGTTGAACCCTGGTGTGCGCAGGTGTATCAGCAGCAACAGCCGCCCCGGGAACTCAGAAGGATGCAGAGAAGCAAATGTGAGCACCACAGGTCATGAACAACGATCTCATTAGGGCTGATTGGTCTTGTTCTGTAATTAAAAGCCAGGCTGGCCCAAGCCCCCGTGGAGGGTAGAGCCACGCCGCTGTACAGAAGCCTGTGCAGTGATGGTTCTGCCCCTAATTAAGCTGTTCCTGGCTGCACAGAGCGCTGCAGGTGTCACAAGAGGCCACAGCACCTCCAGCTCCCCTGAAGGGTCCAGGCAGCCCGGGTTTAAGAGCAAAAAGCCAACACCTGCTGTGCCTCCTCGGAGAGGAGCAGCGACTGTGATCAAAGGTCTCTTACCAGGTGGGACCTCATCCTGGAGCAAGATGCTCATTCCTGGGACCTGGAAGCCAACCCTGGTTTCACACAGTATCGACGGCCTTGGAACACAGTTGCCTGGCAGCTGTAAGTAGCTTAAATTTAATTAGTGTCAAGCTGTTAAATGCATCAGGAATTGGCTATTAACGAGCTCGCAGCACACAGAAATTCATCCGTGCCTCAGCAGCACGCTCACCTCAGGCAGGAGGCAGGACGGGGCCACAAATCCTGGTGCAGGGTGTGAAGGGGACAGCCAGACTGCTGTGACTGCCAGCGGTGACAGGCCTGAGTCAGCACTGCAGAAAGAGGCACCAGGGTTAACCCAGCCACAGAACGTCGCTCCCGAGAGCGTGGAAAGCCACGAACTATCTCACAGAGAACCAAAACGAGTGCTCCAGCTCCAGCCCTCGGGCTTGGTTTGTCCCTTCCCCACTGTGACCAAAACCGCCTCCACTCCTCACTTTTAACTTACCTGCCTGTGGGAATAACCCTGGGAGTAACAAGAAAAGGTTTTATCAGCCCCCAATCTGCCACCAAGGCTCCCCACACCCTTCCCACCCCCAGGAACTCAGCCCTCCAACGGGGGTCCCTCTATTCCTTTCTCCCCCGGCCATCACTTCTCTGGTCTCCCACCACATGGAACCACGGGAACAACCCATCCCAACCCCTCATCCCACCAGGGGTCTGTCCCCACCACTGCCACCACCCAGAGGGTGTGCCAGGTGACAGCCTGGCTTTGGGGGGCATCATAGAATCACAGAATGGTTTGAGATGGAAGGGACCTCAAAGTCCACCCAGTGCCACCCCCTGCCCTGGGCAGGGACACCTCCCACCAGCCCAGGTTGCTCCAAGCCCCATCCAGCCTGGCCTTGAACCCCTCCAGGGATGGGGCAGCCACAGCTTCTCTGGGCAACCTCTTCCAGTGCCTCACCACCGTCAGGGAAAAGAATTTCCTCCCAAAATCTCACCTCAATCTCCCCCTTTTCACCTGAAAACCCTTTCCCCTCACCCTATGGCTCCCCTCCCTCACCAGGAGTCCCTCCTGGAGCCCCTGAAAGACTGGAAGGGGCTCCAAGGTCTCCCTGGATGTTTCTCCAGGCTGAACCCCCCAACTCTCCCAGCTTGTCCCCACAGCAGAGGGTCTCCATCCCTCCCAGCATCTCCATGGCCTCCTTGTTCAGGTCCTGTGAAGCTCAGAGGGCAGCGCCGCCATTTTGTAGTGCCGAGGCGGGACTACAGTACCCGGCATGCACCGCGGGGGGAACATGGCTTCCGTCCCGGCATCGGGCCGTTGCCATGGAAACAGCGGGGCGGTAGGCCCGGCCTGGGCTGCCAGAGGATTTCGTTAGTAAATAAATAAATATAAATTAATAATTAGGAGCGAAAACACGCCGAAAAGCTGAAAGAGCCCCAACCCAGCTGGCTGTTCACCCGCCCAGCCTCAGCGGGGAGGTCTGATGAGGTGCTGGGGCCTCTAACCCTGCTTGAGCCCGTGGCCTTGCAGGAGGAAAACAGCCTCTTTTCTTCCCTTTTTGGCCCCAAACCCTGTGATGACCTCAGCGATGCCTTTGCTGCTCAGCAGCTGCGGGCCAGGTTGGTGTTTCTCTCGCTGGTGGCAGCACCAGGCCGTGCTGCCACCATGGACGCAACCCGTGCCCGGGTGAGCAATGGATCCAGTCGCCTCCTCCCTCCATATTCCAGGCCATCTCCTGCCCTTCCCAGCATCCATGGCCATGCTTCCCCACGGCCAGCACCAGCCAGGAGCCACCCTGTGGTACCAGCTCCAACCTGCAAAGATGCTTTTAAAATTGCAGAGGAGAAGGAATCAGATGGGAGACCCCAAGATGGGGCCTGCCTGGCCTCCCCCCGCCTCCCTCCAGCAGCAATTCGCCTTAACGAAGCCTGGGATCATGGAGTTTGTGGGTGCTCAGCAAACCCTAGCCCCAAAACGCAGGCTCTCCCCAGGGCGCTGCATTGAGCAGACACCCCCGAACCCCCACTGCAAGCCCCCGGCTGCCGGGGGAGCTGGTATTACTGGTGGTGGTGGGTGCTGGGGGCAGGTTTTGTCTTGCCTCGACACCTCCCAGGGCTTTTCCAGCCATGGAGAACCCGGGAATTTCCTCCTCAGCACCAGGAGCTCTGTGCAACCTGCATGTGTCCGGCTCAGGGAGCTGCTGGCGCGGCAGGCTGGGTGGGTTGCCTTCTTTTTTTCTCATCTTTGGTTGTTTTTTTCCCTTTTCCCCTCCCCTACAGCCAGAGTTATTTATTTCTTTCCCCCACAGGTTCAGGTGGAGCTGGAGGTGGAGCAGCGGGAGGGAGGGACGGCCAACCCCTCCTCAGGCCTGGCGCCCGGCGATTGGGGCGGCGGGAGCGCCCGGCCAAGGGGGAAATAAATACATTAGTTATTAAAAAAAAAAAAAAAAAAGGGAAAAAGAAAAAGATAAAATCCAGCAGGTCCAGTCGGCTGAAGCGGCGCTGGAGGAAGCTTTGGCCGGGGCAGCGGGAGAAGCTCGGAAGGTAAATGCAGCTCTCCTCCACTCCCCTTTCCGCGTCGATGCCGTCTCGGCCACGGTCTGCAGAGTCTCACCCTCTCTCCCCAACCCCTCTGCCTCCCTGTCCCTGTTGTCCCCATGGCCCTGTTCTGGGGGGAAACAGCCCGGCCATCGCCCACCGCCCCGTGGGGTCCCCTGCCACCCTGCACAAGCGGGGTGTCCTCAGCCCCAAGCTGCGAAGAATGGGAGGGTGCTGCGACCCGTTAACCCACGCTCCTCCCTCCCTTGTGGGTGGCTGCCCTGACACCCGCCGTTTCATGCCCTCCGCCAGCTCTGCCTTTCCATGCAGCTGGGAAGGTGTTGGGGGCCTCCCCGTGCTCTCCAGCCACCATCTTGCTGGGGCTTCCTTATCTCCAGTTATCAGGGTGAAATGATTTACAAATGGTCCATCAGGGCAGGACCAAGCAGAGCCGGAGCATTCCCACCAGACAAAGCCCCACAGCACCCGGCATAGCATCTCCATCCCCTTCCCTGTGCCAAAGCTGGGGGTCTGGCTCATCTCCATTGCCCATCTCCATCCCCTGCTCTTCCACCAGCCACCGAGAAACCCAGTTAATACTTTAGGTATAAATGGCTTCCCAGCTGCTCAAGCTGAACGCGGTAGGAGCATCCCTGCTGTACCTTGACCCTCAGTGTCACCCCTGGCACCAGGGGTGCTCTGCCAAAGGGACACGACGTCCCTCCATCCCTGCTGGTGGCAAAGCAGTGCTACAGCCACCCCCCCGGCCCGTCTCTCCAGGGACCAGACCAGCCTCAGCAGCCCTCGTGCTGCCCAAAACCAGTTTGCAACCGAAAGCGATGAAGCTCTGGGGCAGAGGCAGGCGAGAGCCATGTTTGTCCCTCCCAGCCCATGTTTACTGTCACACTGCCTCGCAGAGTCACCGGCAGTGACGTCCTTGTCATTCCCGCATTGTCCCCAGCGGACACACCACCCACATCATGGGCTCTGCGGGTGTTTGGGGATGGAGAAGCCCAACCCTGATGCTGGGATCTGCTTCACCATCTGTTCCTGGCACCCCTTTCCCCGCTGCCAGGTGTTGGTGGGATGTGGGGTGTCCTCCCTGCATGCTCCTCTTCCCATGAGGCCATGGCAGTGCCAGCGGGGGGACTGTCCCCACACTCCTTGCTCGCCCCACACGTGACATGCTACAAGGGCTCAGGAGCTAGGAAGCCTGTGTTGCTATAAATAAACAGCCCCACTGTTTAATTAGCAACCTCTGTGGGCACAGCGGGCTGGCAGCAGCACTGCAGCCCAGGCAGGGTGCGGGGAGCACAAAAGGGGTCCCACAAGCCCCCCCAGACGCAGCAGCAGGGGCATCTCACTGGGGTGAGCTACGACGGTGGCTCCTGTCCCCTTGCTGGCCTCTGGTTTGAGCCGTTTCTAATGTCCCTCGGTTGGTCATTAATCACCTCCCGCCTGCAAATTCACGCTCGGGAGAGCCAGGCTGTGAGCGGGCGCTGTGCCGGGGGGGCAGGTGACAGTGGCCACCGAGCCGTGGCCGGGATGTGGCTTTGGATTTACCCCGCAGTGGCTGCTACTGCCCCAAGTCACCGTGGGGAGCCGTGGGGACCACTGAGACACCCCTGGGCCAGCCCAACCCGGAACAGCCAGCGCCCACGGAGCCCTTTCTGATCCATCGCAGGCCCAGCCCGCCCTGTGGCGGTGGCAAGTGGACTTTGTCCCCCGGAAGACACCGCGCTGCCGGTGCCCTCCTGCCACCGGTGACCCCACTGGTGATGCCGGCAGCCCCCCCCAGACGTCACCTGAGCACACCATGACGGGTAAGCTACAAAATCAAAACTTTCACCTGTTTGCAGCTGGGGGGGACGCCCCCCCCGATGGCAGGCACAGCCGGGAGTCCTGCTTGTTCCTCCATCTTCGCCTCAATGGGCGGGTGAGGGTCCATCCCAGCCCCCAGAACCAGCTCAGCCTGTTGCAAAACAGCCGCCAGCACCACTCGGTGCCAGACCCCCATGGCAGAGCTTGTTTTTCTGGGGAATTTGGGATGGCTGCAGCGGCTGCCCTTCCAGCTTTCCCATCCCAAACCCCCTTCCAGCTGTGCCCCCAGAGTTTTGCAGTGTGCCCCCCGAGATCATCGTCCCGGTGGCCAACAAGACACTGGAGCTGGCCCTGGGGAGCCAGGTAGCCCTGAACTGCACCGTGCGCTGGGCAGCCACCGAGCACTGCCAGCCCGTCCCCGCCTGGAGCAAGGACGGGCAGTGGCTGGGCAACGAGAGCAGCCAGGACACCACCTGGTAAGGAGCGTGTCCTGGAGCACATCTGTCCATCTGTCTGTCTGTCTGTCTGCCGGGTTGGGTCCCCACATGTCCCAGCCCACGGCGGCCCTCTCTCCCCCAGGCTGGGCCAGAATGCCTCGGAGCGGCTCCTCGCCAGCGTCCTGCAGCTCAACCTGACTCAGGATGCAGATTTCGGGGTGTTTGCCTGCTGGGTCAGCAACGTCACGGCCACCTTCACCCTGCGGCGAGTGGGTAGGGACGTGCTGAGGACAGAGAGGGGACACCTCCAAGGAGGACACCTCCGAGGAGGACCCACTTGTGTGAATGGCAGCTCCACAGGGATCGTGGCTGCCTCTCCCAGGGCGGTGTTTCACAGCCCAAACCTGAACCAGACCCAGAAAACAGGGGCCAGGAGGCACGGTCCCCACTCACCATGCCCTTCCCTGTCCCTGCAGAGGCGGCAGGGCACGTGCCCGCGGTGCTGGCAGCCCTCCTGGTCCTGGCGTTCCTGTTTGTCCTGGCCGGGCTCTACGTCCGATGTCGCCTGAGCATCCTCCTCTGGTACCGCAACCGCTACGGGGAGCTGGAGATCAACGGTGAGCCCCAGGGAAGGGCACGGAGGAGGTGCCCCCACCTTGGGAACCCCCCCCAGCACATGCAGAGCCCTCCCCGGTGTGACATCCCCTCTCCCATGGCTGTCCCCAGATGGGAAGCTGTACGACGCCTACGTCTCCCACGCCGCTGCCCCCGATGACCGAAAGTTTGTCCACTTCATCATGAAGCCGCAGCTGGAGAACCGCTACGGCTACAAGCTCTTCCTGGACGAGCAAACCATCCTGCCCAACTCAGGTAGGCACCGACCTCGCTGGGATGGGGAGAGGGGTGATGTTGGCACCCGGGGGCTTCAAATCCCTTTGCCCGCAGAGCCCTCGGCTGACCTGATCATGAACGTGAGCCGGTGCCGGCGTCTCATCGTGGTCCTCTCCGTCGCGTACCTGGAGCAAGACTGGTGCAACAGCAGCTTCAGGTAGGAGCAGCTCCTTCCTGCTCCTGGGGAGAGGAGCCAGCGGGTCCGTCCCCCTCCTGCCACACTCCTGTCCCGCAGGGAAGGGCTGTGGAGGCTGCTGGAGCTTTCCAAGAAACCCATCTTTGTCGTCTTCGAGAGCCAGTACCGGGAGATCACCCACCCCGCCATCAGCCTGCTGAAGCAGCACCGGAGCACCGTCACCTTGCTGGTGTGGCGAGCGGGCTCCATGGTGAGAGCTGAACAGGACCCCATTCCGATGGCACCCCTCCCTGGCACCCCAGTTTGGGTCAGCCTCCCCCTCACTCCCCAGGGCTGCTCCCTGTGCCGCGATGCCCTGAACAAGCAGGTTGGGGCACTCATCTTTAGGTGGCAATTTGGAAAAAACAACACAGGAACTGCACCACGCGGGTGCTCACTCCCCAGCTGTGCCCCATCACGAGCCCCGTGTGATGTTGGGGTCTCCCTGGCCGGGGTGAAGCCTGGGCTCCTGGAGCAAAACTTTGGCTGGTGGCTGCTGTGGCCGTTTCGGGGCCAGGCTGGGAGCTGGAGCCTCCGGGAACGGCGCAGCCGGTTGGGCCGGTTTCTCCAGCGGCTCGTGGGCACGCCGCCACGCCAGGAGCACAGCCCTCGCCTTGGCCCAGCTCCCGGAGCTGGGGAGAGTTTGCCGAGCCCTACAGAGCCTTCCCCAGCCCCACTGCGGGGCCGGGCTCGGCTTAGTGGTGGCCCTGACACAGCTCATCTCCTCCCCGCCCCATGCAGACCCCCTCATCCGACTTCTGGAAGGAGCTGTGCCTGGCCCTGCCCCGCAAGGTGTCCTTCCAGGGCACCATGGGGGACCCGCAGACCCAGCTGCAGGAGGACAAGGACCCCATGCTGATCCTGCACAGCAGCTACCTGGACAGCGCTGGGGACCTCCATCCGGATGGGGACCTTGGCACAGGTTCTTGTCCCTGCTGCTTCTCCTGGGGGGAACTGATGTGCCCAGGTCACTCCCGGGCTTTGCTTCGCCCTCCCGTGGCAGCTGGGCTGGGTTTAGCCCCTTCCCACCCCAAAACCCATCTCCCTGCTCCTTGCAGGTCTCCGGGGGTACGTTTTCGGAAGCCCCCCGCCCCCCCGCATCGCTGGCCCCAGCCCTGCTGCAGCTTCGGCTGCCGGCGCGGGGGAGGACCCGCAGCCGAGGGACGGCCCGAGGCCCGAGCTGGACATCTCCGACCTGGGGTCACGCAACTACGGCGCCCGCACGGACTTCTACTGCCTGGTGACGGAGGATGACATCTGAGGGAGGCAGGGGACAGCAGAGGTGGCATCCCCCACCCCGTGGGGCCGCACGGACCCAGGTCATGGGCGGAGGAGCCTGGGCTTTACGATGGGACTGAAGCCCTGGTCTCAGTGGGAAAGACAGGAGCTGGCTCCTGGCAGCACACTGTGGTGGGAAACCATCCCCAGGGGACACTCCTGTCACGGTGTCTGGGCACCCAGGGGTGCCAGGCCCCCCTCCCTTCCCGTGGGCTGCAGGACATTTTTCCTGGCTGATGGGCCAGCGCTGGGATGGGCGATGTTCTCCGAGAAGCCACACGACCCAGGCTCAGGGGCTGGGAAAGCCCAAGGGCAGCGGTTGCAGAGCCCTCTCTCCCGTGGAAAGTCCCGTGGCAATAAAACACTGCTGCTCGAGTGGCTCTGCTCCATCCGTGGGGACGCGGTGCCACCGCTGGGTCCCTCCCCGCCACGGGCAGC
>VXBW01007911.1:15836-33473 GCA_013400375.1 Thinocorus orbignyianus | reverse complement strand
GGGCCACCCTCTCAGCCCACGGGCCAAGTCCTGGCACAGCGGGCAGAGCCCTCACCCACAACAAAGCACCTCCAAAGCACTGGAGAAACCAGGCAGCGGGGTCAGGAGAGGAGCCTGCGAGTGCCAGCAGGGAGAGACACGCGCTGCCCGCCCAAATCCCTGCAAATCCTGGGGCCAGAAGTGCCAGCTCTGGGATCCCAAGCCCCCAGAGCGCCAGACCGGGGCTGTTTCCCCACTGGCAACCAGGTTGCTGAGCCCAACACCCCCATCCTCACCCCAACCCTCGAGGGGTGCTCAGACACAGCCTGGAGAGTTGGGAATAAAACACTTTGGGGGGGCGAGGTGGAAACCCCAGGGCGATTTCAGCTCTCCCAGGGGTGCTCCGGGCTGGAAGGTCCCATGGGAGGGCAGGAGGGAGGCGGTGGGCACGGTGCAGGGGGTCTGCAGGGCCAGGGCGGCCAAGCAGGGTTTGCTGGTGCCCACGAGGCGCTGCGTGCGGCCGGGCACATCCTCGGGCACGGGGATGGGGCAAGCAAAGGGTCCGGGGCAGACACGGCCGCCCTGGACACAAGCGTGCCAGGGTGTGAGGGAGCACACGGAGCAGCTCATGGCTCTTCCCAGGGCTCACCGTCCCGGGGGGCACCGGGCTGAGCCCCCCGTGCAGCGTGGGGGGCGCAGGGAGCAGCCCGGGTGGATCCCAGGTGTGGGGCGGAGGCTCCGCAACCTCCCTGCAAGCCCAGGCGTGCGTCCCGGCATCAAAAACACAGCGGCTGCCTCGCTCCTCCTCCTCCTCCTCCTCCTCCTCACTGCACAGAACAGCAGAGGAGCCCCCAGGAGAGCGGATCCTCAGCCCATGCCCATCCTCCTCCTCTTCCTCCTGCTCAGTCCCACCAGGAGCCCTGCCTGAGGGTTCCTGAGCTCTCGCACCCACCAGCGCATTCCCAGCAATCCCACAAGCTGCTCTCTCCTCCGGGACATGCCACCAGGCCAGGGCTCCCTGAGCCCCCCGGGACATCAGCCCTGACCGAGGGGACACGGGCCAACCTGGCTCTTCATGCCCTACGCCCACCCGGGGACAGCATCCCTGCCAGGGCCCGAGGGTGACGGACGGGAAGGGAATCCCAGCCAAGACATTGATTTTATTATTATTTTTTTTTAAGAATAAAAAAACAAAACAAAACAAAACTGAACCCCAAAACAGACAAAACTTCCTGAAAACAGCTTCCTACCTCATAATTTCACAGAAATTAGCTTGGAAACATCATTTGCTCTCCCCCTGCTCCCGTACCTGCTCCGAGCTCTGCCCTTTCCCACCCCAACCCAGGCCCCTCCATGGTGCCCAGGGGCTTTGCCCCCCACGCCACAGGGGCTGTCCCCTCTGGCAGGGCAGAGCCCACCCCCTTGTCCCCTCCGCGGTGGCTCCCCAGGTTCCAGGGAGGGGAGCAGGAGGGGCTGGGCAGCCCCTGCGGGCTCGTACCCCCCACTCACTCCAGTGGGTATCAGCAGCCCCCCCAAAAGCCCCCCTCTCCAGCCTGGCAGAGGGACGAGGGGCTGGGCAATCTGGGGAGGGGACACCCAGATTTTCCACCTCCAGCATCACTGGCCCAGCACAGCCCCTGGGAACCCACGGGTTCCGGGGACCCCCCTGGGGGCTTCAGCCCTCCCGACAGCAGGACCCCCCCCGTCCTGGCATTAACGAGTTAATAAATTCATTGCTGACTAAGAAATTAGACCCTTAAGAAAAAAATCACCACCCGCTTTTGCCCTCCCCGCTCCCCCCTCCCCAAAATAACCACGGTTCGTTTCAGGGGTGCCCTCGGTGCCGGCACCCAGGCGCCTCGGCGGAGGTGGGGGACAGCAGGGCACCGGTGGTGGCCTCCAGCAGGCACGGGGAGGGGGTGGTGGCCGCGGGCCGGGCTCGGGGTGCTAGTCCTTGGGTGGCTTCTTGCTGCGGGCGTTCCACATGCCGCGCTTGGAGTGGTAGTAATGGTAAAAGTTCCTGAGACGCAAGCGCTCCACCTCCAGCCCGCTCTGCAGGACCCTGCAGCCAGAGGGGGGACACGCTCAGGGAGGGGAGGGGACGGAGCCCACCCTCCCCAAGGGACACTGTGCCCCTTGGCCACCGCGTCACCCCGGTCTCTAGCCAGCTGGATGGAGGGGAGAGCGCGTTTCCCAGGGGATGCTCCCCAAACCGTGTGGGCAGCCCTGCCCCGGGGGTTGGGGGCTGCCGGCACCCCCAGCCTCACCTGTCCAGGAGCTCCCAGTCCTCCCCGCCCCAGCGGTCACGGAACTCCTCCGTGTTCATCCCTCCCACGCGGTCAAAGTCCGACTTGTAGATGCCGAAGAGCCCGAAGCCGTTCACCTCCCAGTAGCCTGGAGGGGGGAGAGTCATGAGGCGGAGAGCACACCCCAAATCCCCCGGCCACCACCTCTGTGGTCTCCCACCACCTGGAACCATGGGAACAACCCATCCCAACCCCTCATCCCACCAGGGGTCTGTTCCCACCACTGCCACCTCCCATGGGGGTGTGCCAGGTGGCAGCCTGGCTCTGGGGGTTATCACAGAACGGTTTGGGTGGGAAGGGACCTTGAAGCCCACCCAGTGCCACCCCCTGCCCTGGGCAGGGACACCTCCCACCAGCCCAGGTTGCTCCAAGCCCCATCCAGCCTGGCCTTGAACCCCTCCAGGGATGGGGCAGCCACAGCTTCTCTGGGTAACCTGGGTCAGGGTCTCACCACCTTGGAGGAGAACCCTCTGGGGAGACCTTAGAGCCCCTTCCAGTCCCCAAAAGCCCCAAAAGGGGCTCTAAGGTGTCCCAGGAGCCTCCTCTTCTCCAGGCTGAGCCCCCCAACTCTCCCATTGCACCCCCCTGCCTCAGGCACCCTCTGGCTGGAGCAGAACCAGCCCACCCTCCCCTCGTGTCCCAGCCCAGCCGTAGCCCAGTCTCTCCTGGGGTGGCTGGGGGTGGTTCTCCTGCCGGAGGGGCATCGGGGCAGAGGGGACCCCACTCACCGTTGGGTTCCCGGGGGGAACTGCCGCAGCTGAGCCGCATGACGATGGGCGCGTAGGCCAGCTTGCCCTCCACGCAGTGCTTGCGGATGCTGTCCAGGATGTTGGGAGGGAAATGGATGTGCAGGTCGCAGAGGAAGACGATGCTGTGCCCATCCTGCAGGAGGGGACAGACACGGGGGGAGGAGAGGATGAGGGCAAAAAGCTGCACCACCCCGGGAGAGGGCTGGTTCCTCTCCCCCTGCCTCACCTCCACCGTGTCCACGCCAGCCTGCAGCCCGGCCGAGCGCTCGAAGTTCCCCGTGCGCCGCAGGTACTGGTAGCTGAGGAGAAAAGACAGGACAGTCAGGGCTGGTGACCAGAAGGGACACAGCCAAGGTGGGGGACAGGGAGCACCAGCGAGGACGGGGGGACCTTCTCAGGAAGGGGATCAGGTGCCTACAACTCATGCTGAGGGAACCCAGTTCAGGCTGCCCAGAGAAGCTGTGGCTGCCCCATCCCTGGACGGGTTCAAGGCCAGGCTGGAGCAAGGGGCTTGGAGCAACCTGGGCTGGTGGGAGGTGTCCCTGCCCAGGGCAGGGGGGTTAGAACTGGCTGATCTTTGAGGTCCCTTCCAACTCTAACCATTCTGTGATTCTATGATCCCCTGTAGAGAAGGTTTCTGCATGCCCAATCCCTCCACATGGGAAGCAAACCCCTAAAGAGGAGGAGGAGGAGGAGGAGAGGGGCAGCGAGGCAGATGCATGCCGGGCTGGGGAAGGAGCAGCAGGTTGTGTGAGCACCACCAGGATGGCCTGTCCCACCACAAGGAACCCCACAGACCCCCCTTTGGCAGACTCAGGGGGAGCAGGGTGGGACGCACAGCTCCTGTGGGGTGGGTTACCGGGGCAGCCGGGCATCCTGCAGGGCTTTCTCCACGTCCATGTCATCGCTGTCAAAGTCCACCAGGATGACATTGAAGTTGGCGTCCTTCGTAGCCTCGTACAGGCCGGCCATGTCCGAGATGAACTGCTGGACCCAGCGGGCTTGGTTCTTCACTGTCAGACACAGCCACAAACACCCCTCAGGCTCATCATGGGGGTCCCGAGAGCAACCCCTTCCCCAAGCAAACCAACACCCCTTTGATGAGAAGCGAGAACCTCAGCATCTCAGGAGAAGTGAGAACCTCGTTCCCCCGGGCCAGCCTGGAGGATACAACCAGGACTGCCTTCCTCCCACCGAGGATGCTGGGGGCAGAGGGAGCAGCAGAGACACGTCCTGCTGTCACCTACCAGGTACCACGAAGTGGACCATGACGTCCTGCTTCCAGGAGAGCCGCAGGGGCCGACACAGGATGGGTTTTCCGTAGAGGATGCTCCAGGTGCTCGGCTGGGGCTCGGTGGCCCCCAGGACTGGCCCCTCGGGGTTGGCCTCAGCGCTGTCCTCTTGCTTGCCCTGGTGCAGGAGGACGTAGACGTACTCGGAGAGCCGCACCGTGCGCTGGCCCCGCTCCGCCAGCTCCAGCTCCAGCAGGTAGCGGTTCCCCCGGGCCGTGTCCCGTCGCTTCTCCACGTTGATGATCCTCAGGAGGGTGTAGATGCTGTGGGAAAGGAGAAGCACTTGAAAGTCCATTCCCATGAGCTCTGCTCCCCACAGTTCACGGGGCTGGCTTGAAGCCACCACCCAGCTCACCCAGTCCCAAGGAGCCCGGGGGGGTGAAGATACGTCCCCCCAACCTCTTGCCTGTGCCCCGCTCCCTCCCTACCCTCCGTTCTTCTCGTTGAGCTTCTCCATGTACTGTGCCACCACGTCCACCACCTCGCTCTCGCTCAGCTGCAGGTTGCCCGACACGTTGCAGCGCAGGTCGTTCCAGTCGGAGCGCAGGAGCTCGAAGTCCACTGAGCTGACGCTGAAGGTCCTCTGCCAGTTGATGGAGTCCTCCAGCCAGCTCTGCTGCAGGTCCCCAGTCTCGTAGCTGTAGTCCGACACCTCTTCCTCCTCCTCCTCCTCTTCCTCCTGGCCCTTCCCCTCCTCCTGCTGGGACGCCGTTGTTTCTGACATCTTCAGAAAGGATGTCACCCGCGTCCCTTCCGAGCGGGTCGCCTCCGAGGAGTTGTAATCGGTGGTGGCCGCTGTCCTGCCTGGGGCAGGGGTTGTGTCCTCACGCGTCTCCCTGCTGAAGAGCCCCTCGGTGCCCAGGGCCAGGAGGCTGGGCAGCGCCCGCCGCTCTGTCCCCAGCTTGGATGGACGGTCCCACCTCCTGCCGCCCCCTCGCCCGCTCTTCCTCCTGGCAGGGTCCCTCTCCTTGGAGATGTTGCCCAGGAGCCAGGGGGTGCGGCGGCCGGGGATGGCACGGAGCTTGCTGGAGGCAACGGGGTGCTTCTGAGGGGTCCTGGAGCGAAGATGGACTTTCTTCAGTGGTTTCGGGTAAAGGAAGATGCCAGGGAAGACGGGCTCTTGGGCTGGGGCTTTGCGCTTCCCAGGCTGCAGCCTGGTCACGTAGACCTTCTCCTGGGCTTTCTGGGGCTTTTTGTCCTCCCGGGGTGCCGCAGCCTTGCTGGGACCCGGCGTCCTGGCTTTGCCCCCAAAGACAGGAGCGGAGAGGTGGGGCTGGAGGCTCAGAGTCTCGCCGTGCTTCGAAGGCACCAGCAGCCTCAGTTCATCCTCCTCGCCCTCGCCAGGATCCTGGGGTAACCAGCTCAGCACCCGCCCACGGACCTGCTCCGGCGAGGGACCCACGTCCTCCTCCTCACGAGGGTCCCTGGGGACAGCAGCCGGGCTGGCGCTGGCGCGGTGGGACGGGCTCCCCCCGGCCGCCTGCCCCGGCGTGTTCCCCTCCTCCCGGCCCCGGCCCCGCTTGCGCCGAAAGCTGTAATAGTCCAGGTCGTCGCCATAATCCCCGGTGACCGGCGGGGTCTCCTTCCCTTTGGCTCCAGGTACCAGCCCAAAGCTCTTCCCCTTGGCTTCGGGAATTGGGTCTGTGGGCTCAGGGCTGTCCGCTCCTTCCTCCTCCTCCTCCTCATCCTCTAGGAAATCTAAGGAGTGAGGATAGAAGTAAGTACCCCGAGGGTCCCGGCCACTCATCACACCCCTGGAGAGACAGTGCTCATAAACCCTGGAGTGACCACCGGGCGAGGGAGACAGAGCTACTGGACACTACTGGGTGCTCTCCAGGGCTGGCAGCTCCAGCCTCTGCCCATTAACCCCTCTGAGCCCATGCCACATCTTGGCACCACTCTGATTCCATCCGGGAGCAAACCCAGCCTGCCAGAGCTTCAGTAAGCCCCAAGCTGACAGCAGGGCAGGCTCTGTGAGCACCCCCAGACTCCACAGACACCCCAGACTCCGCACTGTATCTGGTCAGATCCTGGTGCCCACTGCCCAGGAGATGTGGGTACCCAGTCTCAAGAAGCAGGGAAGGAGAATCCCAACCCGAGCATTCCGCTTCCCATGGCTACAGGTGATGTGTGACCATGGGGCGGGTGCTGCTCCCAGACAAGTGGCTCCCCGCAGTCCTGCCCTCCTCAAGCCCCCTGGCATCTCTGGAGGCATCACCCCAAGGAGCCACGGGGCAGTGGGCGAGGAGGGCGGGCGCTCAGCCCCGTGCCAAGCTGCTGAGAGATGCCCGAAAGCTGCCAGCGGTGACTCACTGTCTGGGCTGAGGAAGAGAAAGGCTCGCTGGCGCGGATCCTCCTCCTCCTCATCCATCTTCATGTACTTGTAGAAACCAAACCTGGGAGACAAGAGAGCAGGGCTGAGGTCCCGGGGCCAGGGCAGGGGTGTGCACGGAGGGACGTGCTCGCACACACGCCAGCCGGTGCAGGGAGGAGCGGCCCCGGCTGCAGCGCAGGTGCCTGGGCACAGCCCGGCTCCGGAGGGAGATGGCATTCCCAGAATCCAGGAGTGATGCCAGCTCTCAGGCTGCTGCACGCCCCAGAGACAGGGAAAGAGCCAGCCCAGAGGTGGCCTTTCCATGGGGGGCAGAACCTGGGGGGGTGCGCAGGGCTGAGGATGCACCGTCTCAGTGCTGCTTCTCCAGCTCTTGGAGCACCGCGTGGACATCAGCCCCCTCCTCCCCACCACACACCACCCCCAACCGCCCCCCCCAGCCCCCCAACACTCACTTCTCCAGGTAGAGGGGGGACTCCCTGTAGAAGCACTTGTTCTCCGTCTCCATGTGAGTGAGGCGCGTGAAGTCGTTGGGGTACACAAACGAGAGGTAGACCTGGGGAGATGAGCGTGCCGTCATCACCACGGGACAGAGCGGGCTGGCTCTGAGGAACCAGGGCCTGGCACGGCCAGGAGCCAGGGATGTGGGGCCACCAGCACGGCCTCACAACAGCACAATGACCCCCAGGCACCCCAAATGCCTCCTGGGGCTTTTAGCCCAAACCCCTCTGGGTGAAGATGGGAAGCTCAGCTGATCCTCCAGCGAGGGACATTTTCTCCTGGATTTTAACCAGCTGGAACCATCCCTGCTCCGGGCCGAGGGCAAGGTGCTTGGCTTCACCATGTGCCCCACGGAAGCACGACCCTGTCCCCGTCACGGGGAGACACTTACAAATTGCAGGCCCTGGTAGCGGGCGATGGGGAAGTCCTTCACCACGTAGGTGGGGCTGTAGGCACAGGGCACCAGCACGTTCTCCACTCGGGAGGCCTCGATGGCAGGGGCTGAGGAGAAGCAGCTGCAGCTCAGTCCCGAGCCGTGCCCCACCACCCCATCGCCCATCCCACCTTCCAGCCGTGCCCCACCACCCCATCGCCCATCCCACCTTCCAGCCGTGCCCCACCACCCCATCGCCCATCCCACCTTCCAGCCTGCACCCCAACCCATCCCACCTTCCAGCCTGCACCCCAACCCATCCCAGCTCGCCCTGCTACAGACCCCAGCAGAGACACCCTCCACCCAGGAGATGGGCAGCAGGTAGGAGGGATGCTCTGGGTGCCTGTGGCAGCCAGGTCCTGCCTTCTTCCTCCCCCAAATCCCCACAGAGACCTGCAAGGGTCCAGTCCTGGCCACTCACTGAGGAAGAAGGTGTCCCTGGGGTCAGGCTTCAGCATGTCAGCCCCATGTTCATCCTGCTGAGCCTCCCAGAGGTAGCTCCCGCTGTGGCTGGCCAAGGTCTGTGGGATGTGCTCCACATGGTTCATCTTCAAGGATGATTCATCTGAAGAAGGAGAGGACAGGGGCTGAACCCCATGGAGCCTTGTCCCAGCAGCATCCTCCAAAGTGGCACCTCCCAACCTGTCTACCCTTCCCACCAAGAGAGCTCAGAGAATTGTGGATTCACAGAATCACAGAATCCTGGAATCAGGGAACTGTCAGGGTTGGAAGGGACCTCTGGAGACCATCCAGTCCCACTCCCCTGCTAGAGCAGGGCTGCCCAGAGCACATCCCTCAGGGCTGCATCCAGGGGGGTCCTGAAGGTCTCCAGAGAAGGGGACTCCACACCCTCCCTGGGCAGCCTCTGCCAGGGCTCTGACACCCTCACCCCAAACAAGTTCCTCCTCACATTCAAATGGAACCTCCTGTGTCCCAGCTTGTGCCCGTTGCCCCTCGTCCTGTCACTGGGAACCACTGGGAAGGGTCCAGCTCCATCCTCCTTCACCCCACCCTTCAGATCCTTGGGAGCATGAAGAAGGTCTCCCCTCAGCCTTCCCTTCTCCAGGCTCCAGAGTCCCAGCTCTCTCAGCCTTTCCTCCTCAGGGAGATGCTCCAACCCCTCCAGCATCTTGGTTGCCCTACGCTGGGCTCTCTCCAGCAGTTCCCTGTCTCTCTTGAACTGGGGAGCCCAGCACTGGATTCCTCCTGCTCCCGGGGGAAGGAACAAGGGGAGCCAATGTGCTTGCTCGAGGGCAAGCCCTCTAGCCCTCCCACACACTCCCTGACCCTGTGACTAATCAGCCTAATGATTATTGCCATTCTAACGAGCACAGAGAGGACATGGGTACAACTGATGTGGGTCAGGCAGCCCTGTCCCCGATGCCAGCGTCGCTCAGAGGGCTGGCAACGTGCCAGGGCTTGAACTCCCAAGGACACGGGAATCAAACCCCGGCTGCTCCTCCCCGCCGAGGCGCAGGTGAAGGCAACGTGAGCCGGTCTGGCCTCCTGCTGAGGGCGGAGGGTGGCACAGCGTCCTTGGCTGCCAACCAGCCCCCAGCGCTGCCCGCGGGAGGGCACCCTGCCCCGGTCACCTTGCCCACGCTCAGAGCCACCTTCCCGGGCACCCAGGGGTACTCCCTCTCCCTCCCTGAGGCAGCGAGGAGACAGGCAGGTCCTGAAGCCAAAGGGTCCCCTTTCCTGAGCCCCAAATCCTTCTGCTGGCAGCAGGGAAAGGCTCCCCAAACGCCTCCCTGCAGCTGCCTGGGGTGGGGCTGCTTTTTCCTCTGCTTTCCAGCTTTTTTTTTTCTCTGGAAAAGCCTGGAGAAAGGGAAGGGAGGAGGGAGGACACTCTCTGCACTGCTGCTGTCCCCCACGCCACGGGGACGGGCTCCCCACAAGTGACAGCTTCACCCCGGGATGCCACCGGGGTCCGAGGGAGCCGGGAAATGGGAAAGAGAAGCGGAAAGCGCCGGCAGTGACGGGCAGCGGTTGGGGGGAGGAATTTATCTGCACATCATCCATCTCACAGGCACCTGCATCAATAGCAGCACCACCACCCCATCCCTCTCTTCCCATTGATCCCCGCCGGCTGCCTGTCCCCCCGCCTCACCAACACCTCCCGGGGCGTGTTTGATGACCAGTCCTCCCGTGCACCGAGCAGCGGGGCAGGACCCATCCATCAAGCCCTTTCTTGCTGCCAGGGAAGGGGCAGGAAGCAGAAGATCTATAGATTTAATTAAACCCCACACCATCCATCCCTGCCTACACGACAGCTCCCCATAACTCAGGGCCGGGCCGAGCAGCCAGCCCTCCGTGCTCTCATTAGCAGGGATGGGGCTGGAGCACCAGGAGAGCTCTGGTGGCATGTCACCTCCGTGTCCTATCCGCAGGCAGGTCACAGCACGCTGCCCACGTCACCTCTGCCCACCCCTGCTCCCTGACGCCCAGCAGAAGCTCTGGTGGGTGCAAGAAGCCGAGATCTTCCCCCAGGACCTGATTTCCCAGGACCTGGTCTCCTTCCCAGGCTCTGGTGCCGTCCCTCCCTGCCAGCACCCACACCTACAGCCCCCTGGAGACCCTGCGTGGGCCAGGACACGCGTGGCCCTCACCTGTGTACAGAGAGATGTAGGAGGAGTCGATCACTNGGAGAGGAACGCGGGAGAGGACTGATCCTGCCCCGGCACAGACCTACCTCCTGCCTTTATCCCAGGTGGTTTGGGATTAGCAGGATTTGGGGTTACCCTGCAGGGTCAGAGAGGGGAACGCTCCCAGAGGAGGGACACAGGGTGATGCTGCCACGCGGCCACCGCTGTCCTCCTGGGCCAGGCAGGTCAGATCCAGCCCCTCACCACAAGCAGCACCAGTAACACCCCAGGAGGCAGCACGGCTCCGTGTCCCACCCCATGTGGGGGGACAATCTCGGGGTGCACAGCCCCCCTCCAGACTCGGGGACCTCAGGGCACCCACCAAGGATGGGACTGACATCCTCTCTCCTTCCCCCCGTTACATTAACAGGGAATGAGTTTGCCTTGAGAGCAGAGGGTCTCCACGCTGCCTGCACAGATTTAACTACGTGCTTTTAAGAGCATGTTTTGAGCCTTTGTCAGGACAAGCCCTCAAACACCCCCAGGCAGAGACGCGTTAGGGTCCTGCGTTCTGCTGCTGTTGTTTCTTTCTGAACATCTGAGAGGCTTCCCTCCCTCCAGCCAAAAAACCCCACGTCTCCCCCATCTATTTGTTTTTCATGGCAGAAATGCAGATCTTATCAGGAGGGGCAGGGATGGAGCCCCAGGAGAGGCAGCGAGGAGGAAGGGGTGTCGTCAGCCTCTGTGACGCTCTGCTGGCACGAGCAGTGATTAATGACTGCTCGGAGAAAGGAGGCCTTTGCTAACGAGCCAACATCCTCCCCTCCCAGAGACACACACGCTCCAGGCTTTGCCAGGGCTGCGCAGCCCAGGCAGGCAAGTTCAGATTTGAAACTCACGCTATCTTGAAGAGGGGAGAAAGGAAAAGGGGACCTTCTCCATCACCTCGGCTGCCTCTGCCACCGCTGACCCTGGGACATGAGCCATGGAGGTGGCTCCCACCCACAGCTGGTGTCCTGGGACCCCCCTGTTCCCACCCTCTGGGCTCCCCTTGCCCATAGCAATGGGCTCCTCCAAGAAGCAGCCTGCGGGGATCTTTCCCCTTCTGCAGAAAGCCAAGGAGAAAGGAGAAGGGAAGGGACCAGTGAGAAGGAGCCAGGGGTCCCATCGTCACTGGAGCCTGGAGGGGACAGGCTGCTCTGCTGGCATCCGTATGAGAGCACATCAGGAAGGGAGCACAGGGAGGGACAGCAGGTCCTTTGGCTCCCGAAAGGCCGTCAGCACGGAAGGATGGGATGAGCCCAGGGAAAAGCAGCCCGTGCCAGGCATCCTGCCCAGGGATACGGGGAATGAGCCCCAGCTCCATCGGAGCAACACTGATTGTCCCCTCTGCAGACTGAGCCTCTGGCAGCCAGGGAAGCGGGGAAGTCGTGGCTTTGCTCCAGGATAAAGAGCTTTGTCACGCATCGGGAAAAGCCCTGGCGCCAGCTCCTGACAGGACAATCCCTGCAGGGTGCAGGGGCATTTACTCACGCCAACTTCCACGTGGTCTGAACCTCGGTCATCTTGTTTATGGAGCAGCTCAAAGTAGTAGCGCCTGGAGGACATGAGGCTGTACAGGAGGGAAGAAGCCGGTCAGAAATCCCTGCTGAGCTGGCCACCACCGCTGCTGGAGCAACGGGAGCTCCCCTGCTACAGGAGCCACCTCAGGAAACCTTCTCTGCCTTGCTCACAACTGGCTAAACCTTTCTAGGGCAAGGAGACAGGCAGCAGGACGTGGGCATCTGCCCCTCCATCCCACTGCCGGGAAGCTTCCTGAGATGGGGGGATTCCCATCCATCTCCACCTCATCATCTGCAGAGGTGGCTGCAGCCCCAGCCCCTTCAAGCCATGGACCTGAGGGCAGGGTTGTTTGAGGTCCTGTCCAGTCTACACCCTGTACTGGGGAAGAGCCATTGGGAAGACTTTTGGGAAAAGACCATGGCCAAGGTCTCCTCCCAGGGAGGAGGAACCAGTCAGAGCCAGCATGGATCCAGCAGCTCCATCTCCCCAACTCCATCCACCCGGGATGGGCAGCAGGATCAGGGACACACTTACCGTAGAGGCTTGGAGACCTGTGAGCTGAATTTGGTGAACTCTCCCGGTGCCGTCCACTCGGTGCCCAGCTGGGGAAGGAAGGAGGAGCATGTGAGAGCCCTGGGGACACCACGGGCCCAAACCCCACCAGGCTGTGAGATCTCCACCTCCATCGGGCACCACGCCATCCTGCAGAAAGGCTCTTCAGGCAGGAGGATATCCCAGGAGGGCCTGCTTGTCCCCAGCTGGTGACCCTCCAGCTACAAGAGCTTGTCACCAAGATCCCAAAAATCCATGGGTGCAGTGATGGACCACATGCTTCCAGTTATAGGAGTTAATGCCAAGAAAATCCAGGAGCAAACATTCAATATCTTGCTCTGGGACCTAAGCTGGTCTTTGGTAGCTACAACTAGGGTGGGACCAAGAGGTTCCTTCAGAAGCCACACCAGGCTTGGCCAGGGGCAGAGGTGGGACCAGGCTGAAATGGCCCCGTGTTCCCCAAGGGGACAAAGAAGTCGCCTCCGGCAAAGTCCCCTAAGGAGCCCACCCGCTCCCTTCAAGAGCTGCTGCAGCAGGGCACTTGGAGAAGGGAGAACTTGCCATGGCTAAAGAGTGCCCATGGGTTAGAAATTGAGCCGTAGGGATGCCCAGAAGGCACCTGGGGATGGTTACCAGGAGGCTGGGAGTGAGAAGCGAGGCACCCTGGGGAGGAGATGCTCTCGGTGGGAGCTGGGACACCCCTGGGGTGGGAAAAGGCAGAGGGAGGAGGGTGAAGGCACACACCTTGCCCACGAAGGCAGCCAGCCGGGAGTTGGACGGGCTGTCATCAGAGCTGAGCCAGAACTCGGAATTGTCATCTGATGCCACAGAAAACTGGAAATCCCCTGCGGAGAGCCAAGGAGAAGGTCACCACGGTGGGGTACAGCAGCCCTGGTGGCAGGGCTCAGCCCCGGTGCCTTGCTGAGAGGTGGGGAACCAGGGGTGGGTGGACAGAGGTGGTGGGGCCATCCCACACCCCCACGCCGTGGCTCTGTCCCGGCTGGGATCAGGGCTTCACCTCCCTTCAAAGCCACCAGGGAAAAGGATCTTTGTCCCATTAAGACTCTCCTGCCAGGGAGCCAGGGGCCTGGGGCCTGTCTCCAAGAGCCCTCTAGACCTCACGTGGCCCAAGAAGGGGGAAGGAGGCAGCTCCTCCACATCGCTGCAGGGGAAGGAAAGGCCAAACTCCATCACTCACCATCCTTGAAGGGGTGGATGTAGCCAAAAATCCTCAGCCCATAGTTCTTCCACTTGGGTGACACAGCCAGCTTCTTCACCGTGGTGCGGGTCTGCCCAGGGGAGACGGAGACATGAAGGCACCAACGGTTCATGCCCAGGCTCACGCCTTGCAGCACCATCACCCAGCCGCCTCTGGGACATGGGGGTCCCATCGTCACCCACCCCTGCCCCGCTGGGAACTGCCTGCCCCCAACCAACCCCAAAAACCTGCAAGCAAAGGTCTGGAGGACCAAGGCCACAGCCAGCGGGGACCCAGCAGCACCCAGAGAGGGACCCTCCCTCTGACCCACCACCACCAGGACAGGACTCACGTGGGGAAAGAGCGGGAAATGGAGGTTCTTCCTCAGGTGCCTCACGGCTCCTCCACACCAGTCTTCAAAGACGTGCAAGTTGGCCTTCCCTTTGTACTGGGGGAGAAGAGGGAGAGATGAGCACGGTGTCCTCCTTGTGACCCCCATCACTTCCCAAGGACAGCGTCAGGGCAGGATAAATGTGGATGTTGAGCCCTAGGGATGTCACCTGCCCTAGGGGTGTCACCTTCCCAGCCTCAGCTCCTCTGCAGCAATACCGGGGAAGGGTTGAGGTCCCCTCCCTGTGCCAGGGCCAGGGTCATAACACCAGTCCCCAGGAGACAACCCTCCCGCTGCTGCTCCTTGGGCTCCTAAGCACACTTGAGTGCGGGATGGTGTCTGGAGATGGCACCAAAAGCCTGACCCCATCCTTCCCCCAGACTCAGCACCAGGAGACGGGCACAGCATATATCCATCTGGAGAAGACAGGCAGCAGGATGTCCCCTTGCACACCCCCACAGACTGATGAGGGGGCTGATGCACATGCACCCAAGGAGCACGTCCTCATGGGCATCATGTTGACCCCAGGACCAGGCAGAGCTCCCGGGACAGTGGTGGAGGGCAGGGAAGAGGGTGACTGGAGATGGCTTTGGAGCCTGGCAGGCTGAGGGGACACAGTATGCCCAAGGAGGGGCTGGGTGACCCTCCCTTGGGGACCTCCTCCTCCAACCTCACCCCCTTTGTGGCTCCTGCCCACCCACCTGCTCACTCCAGGGCAAAGGCTGCTTGGTCAGGTTGAGGTTGGGGCGCGTGGTGGCTCGGTCCCACCGCTGGCCTCTGGAAAACCAGCCGTCCAAGTCCTGCCCGTCGTTCTGTGGGGAAGGAAGAGGTCAGAGATGGGGGATTGGGGCTGGCCCGGCCACGCTCACAGGTCTGACCCTCTCATTTCGGACATCAAGCGATGCCAAACCAAGGCAAAAGCTGTCGGGGCTAATAGCAAAGGAAGACAGGGGCAGGAGAACGTTGGCAAGGTGGCCCAGGGGGCAGGGGTTCAAAATGTCCCAGCTAAACTCATTTTCCTTCCTCTGCCAAGGGGAGAAACTTCTCCCAAACAGTGCGTTTTCTGTTTATCCAAATATCTGCCTGGTCTGACGGGCCACTGGAAACGGAGATTTTTGGCCATCTCCAAAAGAGCAGAAGGAATCCCTACATCCACTCACCATCGGAGGAAGCAGGATGCTTCTCCACCCCCTCTTTCTTTAGAGGGGATCAGGTTAATCCCACCGATTGGGTTTTGTCACTCAGAGGGATTAGGTGAGCACTCCACTGCCCCCGGCCTGCCGAAAGCTGGTGAGTGGCCAGGAGGAGCCAGGCACTTCTGGAGCACAACCAGGGCACCCTCCTCCTCCACTGCCTTGGCAGCCGCAGGCAGAGCCCATGCCAGCCCTGTGGGCATCACCCCAACTCTGCCACCGCATCCCAGGGACTGCGGGTGGATGGGGGATGAGGGACCAGCTTAGCAGGTGAGGAAGAGCCACCAGCCCCATCCAAAGTGACCACCGACCTGCCACAAGCTGTGCCTGTCACCCAGGGACCTGGCTGGTGTCACAGCCCATCATCACTCCAGCGATGCCCATGCTCAGCATCAGCCCTCTCCAGGAGGACACGGATGTCCCTGCCACTTGTCCCAGAAGGAGTGATGATCATCGTCCCCTGTGGCCTCAGCCGGGCAAGGAGGGACCGTGCCACCCCCAAGCCCCAGCAAGAACCGCAGCACCGGCAGAGCGCAGCCCGTTAGGATGCACAGCGCCAAGGAAGTCATTAGCAAACTTTGCCTAAATGAGCTCATTAGCGTCCCGGAGGAGGGGAGCGGTGCCCTTGGAAGACGTTATTAGGGAGGTGGCGTAATTGTGCTGCGCTTCTTGGAAGGGTTTGCCCTCATCCCGGGGGAAGGTGAGATCAATCCCTGCTGTCGTCCCCCCGTCCTCACCCAGCACCAGCCCGGGCTCCCTCGGGGCACCCCGGTTCTCTCCTTTTGGTGTCTGTCCCTGATCTGTGAGAAGCTGGGGGGGTCAGAGCTGGGGTGGTCCCTTCTGACCCGTCCCCTGCCACCACCCAGGTGCAATCAGCCCCTGCCCCATCAGCATTTCTCACCACTAATTGCTCTCTAGCCTGAAGCTGGCTCTCCTTCCCAGCACCAGCTCTCCATCCCCAGCGCCCAGAAAAACCTCTGTCCCTCCATGGAGAGGGACCGGGATGGGTCTCCATCCCTTGGGTGTGACAGGTGGAGAGGACAAGCCACCAACGTCCCAACCCTGCCCTGCAGATGAAGGACCGGCTGTGCCAACAGCACGACCCACAGCTGGGAGCACTCCAGGAGGAAAGTTTTCCATCTCCTTTTCTGAAGGAGCATTTTTTTTTTGCCCCATTTCGCTGAATCCCTTTGAACTGGGCCGTTTGCTTTCCAACCGGAGTGAACTTCTCCCCCACCTGCCCCAACAGAGGGGACCATTCAGAGCCAGCGCCTGCCGCTGAAGCAGGAGGTGGGTTATTTGGCTCCAGGTGCAGGGACTCCATGCTTTCCCCTCCCTCCAGACACAAACCACTCGCCCGTGCTCAAAGTCCCACGGCTTGGGAAGAGCCCAGGCGATGCCCTCCCTGACGGCACCTCGCTTGACAGGGGACGCCGTGTGGCTTCCCTCTCCTGGCATCCCACCTGCCCACCCTGCTTGGGGACAGCAGGTTGAACGGGGGACAGCAGGGTATCGAATGAAGGCTTGGGGACAGCAGGATGTCCTCACAGCTACAACACCAAGGGCCTCCCGGGGTGCCAGCAAGGAAAGATCTCTCCAGCTTTTGCCTGGAGACTTCATCTGGGGTGCACTGGGTCCAGTTTGGGGCTACCCAGTCCAGCACAGACAAGTGGAGTTCACCAAGATGGAGCAGAGGAGATGGGAGAAGGTGGCTTTGCCCAGCAAAGCAGGACCTTATCACCACGGAGGGAGTGCAGAGAGGATGCCAGACTCCTCCCAGGGTGTCACAGACACCAGGCATGAGGCACACCACCCAAAGCTTCAGTGGGATATGAGGGATACTTTTATCCATAGGAGGGTTGCTGAGCAGAACCAAGGAGGTTGTCCCCTCCCCATCCTCGGAACCCCTCAGCTGGCTAAGGCTCGGAGCGCCCTGCTCCAGTTGGCCACATGCTGGGCAGGAGACTGAGGCCAGCCACCTCCATGGGGTCCCATCCCACCCCTCTGCCCCCTGGCTCTGCCCTTACCATCAGCTCCTCCTCGCGGCTCTCGCTGGAATCCTCAGCCTTCCTCGGCCGCACCGCTGCCCGGGCTGCCACCGGCCGCCGCCCGGGGTCCGTCACCTCCCCCAGCCTCTCGCCATCTGCGGGGGGAGCAGGAGGAGCAGTGAGACCAGGGCCCCCTCCTCATCCCCACACCGCTCTCCCTTTGGGGACATCCCCTCGGCAGGGGAAGGATGGGCACTGCCACTGCCAAGGTCTCCAAGGGGGACAACAGCCAGGGGGCTCTGGCTGTGGCTGCTCTCATTACACCTGCACTGAGCAGCTCTCAGCAGCTCATCAGCATCAGGCTTAATTACAGCCCCTCTGCAGCCCAGCCAGGATAAGCTCCCNCTTCCCCGGGCTGCGAAGGCAGAGTTTATTTTAAACTGCCCTCGATTCCCAGCATTAAAATACCCAACTTCCCCCAAAATAATGGTGCAGACTCAGAAAGTTCGTTATTTCGGGAGGGGCACATCCCCTTTCCCCAACACAGCAGCTGGGGGTCAGTGAGTATTTTTGGC
>VXBW01007910.1:133579-146708 GCA_013400375.1 Thinocorus orbignyianus | reverse complement strand
CTGGGGTTTATTTTCAGGGCTTTCCCAGAACAAAACCGGCATTTTCCCGGCCCGGCGTTTGGGAGTTGTCCGGCAGCCTTCGGCACTTCGGGTGGCTTCGGAGCTGTCCGGCAGTCTTCGGCACTTTGGGCAGCTTCCGAGCTGTCCAGCAGCTGCATAGACTCCATCCAGCCAAGAAAATTTTCATGAACAGATGCGATCCTTTATCTGAAACTCAGCAGTGGCTTTTTGAGCACATTTATACGACTGTTTTTGAAAAATTTAACGTCTAGTCCAGTTCCTAGAAAAAAAAAAAAAGTAAAACCCCGACAATGAACACACCCAATTGCGTACAGACTGCAGACGGCATTTTCGCCAGCATCGGGGTGGAAGGAACGAGGAATTAAATTTCCTAGATCCAGGAAACCTGTCTGGAGGCCTATGGAAATGCAGGAGCCGGCGGGAGGTCCCTGTGGAGGAACAGGACCCGAAGAACTCTGCCCAGAGCCTCGACAGATGCTGCCAAGAACTTCAGGCTGAAAATCCCCTTGCTGGTCAAGGGGAAAAAACTTTGTTTAAAAAAAAGTAATGAAAAGACAAGAACAAACCCCCCCCACAAGTGTTTAAAAGCACTCCCAGTTAATAAAGTAAGACAAAACCCCCGCATTTCTAAGATCAGGTCCTGCTGCAGCAAGTGGCTCCTGAGAGATCGGGTTGTGATGTGTGTGACGGCAACGGGAACCTGAAGAAATCCCAGGCTTTAAAACCAAACGTGCTTGGGGGGGAAGAATAATGACGCCCCAGAGCTCCCCAGGCAAGATCGATGCTCTGTTGATGTTCTTGTAATAAAAAGGCTGGGTTAAGCAGGTCTATCCCTCGGAACAGCTAAAATTAATTTTAAATACCTCCCTCTTACATTCTGTTCGTTACCGGAATAGGAATGGTAGAAACCTTAGGGTTGATAATTACACTGTAGCCAAGCATGAAATAATCTGCAAGGTTTTGCCCTCACGTTCCCCACCGTTCAGGAAAAAAAAAAAAAAAAAAAAAGAGGAAGTAAAGGGATCAAATTTCTATATAAATAGCAGCCATGATTCAAATCCCGTTCTCGCACAAGGTGAGATGTTTTTCTTTCAGTGACAAATGTAACAGCAGCAGCTGCGGCGTGACAGAAGGTGTGCAGACCAGCTACCTTCTCTGGAGGTAGAACACTTACCAAAGTATAAATTAAAATGAATATAGGCTGGAAAATGGGCATGAAGCGTGCTGGGTGCTGTCAGAGTGCAGAAATCCCTGAGGCGAGTCATGATGGAGGAGATGAGAATCGCAAACGAGCTCCAAGGCACGATATTTTGGTGGTTTGGGCTCGGGGTCAGAGAGGCTGCTGATGGTCATGATCTGTGGTGTCCCTCGGACCCACCAAGGCAGCAGAGGCCTCTGAAACATGTCTGTACCCAAGAAGTTTGGGATTCTTCAAGGCCAAAAGCAAGTACAAATCGATCTCAAGTAGGTGTGTGGCCAGCTTTAACTTGCAGGATGCATTTGCCGATGGAAGCAGCAGAAATGCAGATGGGTCATGTCCTCTCAGGGCGGGCTCAGGTCCCAGAAATACCCTGTGTGATTAAGTTGCTTATCCTGCTGGCTCCTTCAGCCGGGTTTATGAGCAGCCAGCACTGATTGCATCCAGAGGGTGGTTATGCTGCTGGTAACTACAGGCTATTTTGTGGCAGTGCCTCATGGTTGTAGATTGAGACCCAAAAATGAACATTTTGGGAGGAGGGGGGCAAGATCTTGCAGTGTTCAGGACACGTGCGCTGGAAACACCGTGAGATGCAGCCACACACTGAGCGGTTGCTGCAAGTTAAGAGATCGAAAGGAATGTGTCTATAGAGTTAAAGCTTCTCATTTTATTATTTTAAAATAATTGAGCTGTTTAAATTTGCTGTGAAGATACAGTGCGGTCAGGAATGGACGGAGTAGGGCTGCTGTGGGACGATGCTCGAGAGGATGCTCAGATGTGCCCAGCTCCTGGTACCCAGGGCCAGCTGCACAGAGAGCATCACCCTTCCCCAGTGCTGCGCTCACAGCATCAGTTATTTGCAGCCTGAGCATGAGGAAAGAGGATTCAGAAGGAGAAGAAGAAAGTGGCTGCCTAAAAATTTAAACACAGCCCCCAGCTGCTGCTTGTGCCTGGCCCCAAACTGTCAAAGCCCTGGAAGCAACACTTGTGTGCCCGAAATAGCGGAGAATTGCAGAAGCAGCAGAGAGATTTCCATCCTGTACAGATTGGTGGGGTTGTGTCACTGCCTGTCTGGCTGCATCTCTCTGGTCGGGTTGTGAAATGTCTAATTTCAAGGCTGCTGTGGGAGCAAAGAGCTTCCGTGCCTTTTGCATCCCTCCCAGAGCAATATGGCACAGCCAAAGGAAACCTTCCCCTTAATCATTGCTGGGTGCTAATTGTAAGATCTATCAGTCCTTGCTAGGAAACAATCCATATAACTAATGCTTTTTTTTTTGGAAAAAAATGTTCTCTATAACATTTTCAGGTTTTATTGGCAAAAAAAATAAGAAAAACATATTGGAGTTTGTTGTGAGTCAACAGTGGAACAACTTTTGATCAATCTGGAAATAAAAAGGTTAAATGAAGATCTGTATCTTGAGGAGGGTTTAATGAGAACTTACCACAGTGCAGGGTGAAAACACAGACAGGCACAGGTGTGTGTGTGTGTACAGGTATGCGACCGGTGGGACGAGGCAGATGGAGGAGGGGGGTTGTTTTCACTTTGTGGGCTGATCTTTCAAATATTTAGCATAACCAGAACTGCACAGGAAAAAAAAAAAGAAAAAGAAAAAGAGAAAAAAAAAAGGATAGGACGCATTAACCTCATAGTGGAGGCAGTTGTCTCACTGGTTTCAGCTTCAGCAAATTTCTCCTTTTTAAAAAATACTGAGACAAGAATCCCTGGCGTGGACCTTCACCCCAGCCATCTGTAGCCCCCTCCTCTGGGCAGAAGGTGGTCCTGGGGACAGGGAGATGCTCCTGGAGCCTTTGGGGTGAGGGATCCCCAAAATGGGTACGGCTTGCTCAGCACAGGGTTCCTACAACAGGAAGTCTTTATTAATAATATGTGATCATCCCTACCTCTAAATTAAATTCTGGCTGGGGTGTTCTCCAAAGCTTTCCACCCATAACAGTGTTTCGTGACTCATTGAACCTTCAGCACTTCTTTCAGTCTTCCTACAGCCAGATCCTTTGCACCCAACAAGCTTCTCACTGGGATGGACAGATAGATCTTCCTATTTCACCAGGAGCGTTTAGCTTTAGCAGGCGTTTCTCCACAAGGCTGTGATGTCTCTTTGCAGAGGTGTTTTTTAAAAAAAAAATTAACAAACAAACAGATATTTCTGAATATGGTTTGAATCTCATGCACAGGCAGCACCGACTGATATGGGCTCACCCTCTCCCTGGAGCTCTGCTACTCTACCCCAACCAATGACCTGCTCAGTTTATTCCATTAATTGTTTTATGTTTGAGAGGGTTTTAATTAACAAGCCTGAACAGAAGAGCTTTGTATCTTGAGAACCCATCAGCACCAACCCTAATTTTTTTCCATTTAAGGTTTTCAGACTCTTTTTCTGTGGGCAGCAAACGACTGCCACAGGAACCGGAAAAGCTGGAATAAACACCGAGTACAACCCAAACTCTTAAAATCTTGTGTTTCCATGCATATATTCCTGAGCCTAAACTAAAGGGAAGCCTTGGAGGAGAGGGCTTGAAAGAGGGAGGAGAAGCCGGAGGAGGTTTCACGTCTCTTGGTGCAGAGACATGATGACACTTCACTTTCTGTTATTCCAGAAAAGATGAGATTGCCTCAGAACAAGCATTTCTGCATCAGTGCAGATATTTTAATGATATAATGGGCACTTCCCGGGGGTTATCCGTTTGCAAATGAAGGTCTGGAGCTGCCGGACTAGGTCTTCCTTGTGGCTGGCAGCTTCCCAGGCACCACGTCTCTGAGAGCTCAGGAAATCAGATGCCACAGAAAATTGTGGAGGAAGCATAAATAGATAGCTAAACCAAACTGATTTGATGGGTTGCATCTTAGTGAGAGTGGAGGTCTCCTTTGTGGTTTGGATGTTGGGTTTTTTATTAAAAAAAAATATTTCATAATCAGAATTTATTTGCATTTTTACTGATGACTTGGGCAAGGGGCTGAGTGAGGGGACCCTCTGAAGCTGCCTGGAGAGATGGGGATGGGGCATTCCAGCCCTGGGGCCTGCGATGCGGCTGCCACCCCTTCTCTGCTCGAAAGAGCATCGATCTTCAATGCTGTCAGTCCAGCCTTTGCCAAGAGAACACAGGATGCCCATTAAAAAAAAGAATATGATAACGGACTTGCTTTTCTAATCTGTCAGGGTTGTGAGGGAAAACATTTTGAAACCTTTGCAGGCAAAAAAGCTGATGAGAAATAGCTTTTTTGTAGCTGGTGCCGGGCATATGAAGTTCATGAATTCATGTGTTTAAACATTTTGATTTTGAGGCTTTTACCCCACCTGAAAGAAAGTTTTGAAAGATCTTTCAAAATTATCAGGAATGAGCCAGAAGGTAACAAAATAAACCCCAACCAACCAACCAGAAAAAAAAAACAGAAGAAAACAAAAATACCCAATTAAAAATACGTGGTATTTTATTATACCTATATATTTTTATATTATACATAAAAATACCTGGTATGGCATTATGTATGTCTACTGGACCTAGAGATTTTGCTTAACTTCCTGTGCTAAAACAGTATCCACTGACTGGAAAATTTTAGACAAAGAAGTGACAGAGTTTAGTAAATCTTTAGTGTATTGAGCTTTCTAGTAAAGATTTTTACTCTTAAAAAATATATAAAATAAAATTTTAGTGAATCTGTATAGTTGGTTGCTGAAAAGGGGTTATTTTTAGACCATCTGTAATACATAACTCTGTCCTGAGGTCTCCTGGAATCTTTTATTTTCTTTTTATAATTCTAAATGCACTGGACTGAAAAAGATCTAAACAGAGGGGGAGGAGAAAAAAAAAGAAAAGAAAAGAAAAAACCTCTAAAACAAGTGTAAGAAATTTGTGTTAAAGTAAACGAAGAATGACGTTTAGCCAGAGGTGATGAGGAAAATACGTCTTGTCTCCTGATGGCTTCAACAGCATCCGGAATATAGGGTTAAAACAGTAAGAATTTGGGGTTACCTGAAGGTGCCACGTCCATGGTACTGTTAATTATGCATAAAAAGAAGTTTGCTTCCTTTTGTGTGGCCACTGTGGTGGATGCCCCAGCCCCAGGGAACACGTGGATGAAGAAGAGCCACATAAGGAGTAAATGGGCTAAAACGGAAATAATTTGGGGTTACCCAGAGGGATGATGTCCACAGCACGATAGAGCAGGTTAATTATCCACCAAGAGAAGTTTTCTTTTGTGTGGTCACTGTGGTGGACGCCCGGCCCTGGGGCATATCTGGATAAGAAGGAGCCACACAAAGTGGACCAGCAGGAAAGGCCAGAAGAAAAGAAGCAGAAGAATTGGAGACATCAAGACATCTCTCATAGACAGCACAAGGAGGTGAGGGGAGCTGCAGTGGGGAAAGTACCATCTAAAAGACATTAAGACACAGGAAAGGAAAACTTGGTCCTCATTAACCTGAACCCTCATTAACCTTGGCAGTATCCCTAACCAAGTATTAGTGCATTTAATTAAGTTAATCCTTCACCCCTCCGGTTAAAGAGCTCCAGATGGAAGGAATTGCAGCTCAGGAGGTTTCTGCTGATGAGCTTGGAGCATCCCATTGGCACAAACCACCACCAGGCACCGATGGGTCAAAAACCCCAAATGGCACCAGGTTTAACCCAACATCATCAGAATAAAGGTGGCTTTGCTTGCCAGGAGGGGTGATTGATGGTAATGGTGCCAGATTAAGATCAGGATTCATGAGCCCATGCAGGGGTGAAAGGCAAGAGGCAGGAGCAGGGTTTATTTCCGGATATGAAGGAAGCATGACCTGCAAAGATCAGCCACGGGTAATTTTGGGTACCTCTTCGTGGCAGATTCTGCATGTTTATTTCCATCACAAATCCTCAGGAATGGAGGGGTGATGGGTACCACCCCGCTCCTGCAAAGAGCTTAAATTTAGCATAAAGAGATCTGCATGATCTGATGGTGAAAAGCACAGTGAGAGCAAAGCCCTGCTGGACACCAAGACAGGGCTGAGCTTTCCACCCAAGGTACATGCGTTCCTGAGAATGCTTTGGGGTTCAGTGTTTAGAAGCAGAACGTTGCGGTCACTGGCTTGCCTCAGGTTCATGTTTTTCTGCATCTCGGGCTTGCTTTTTTCTTTTTTTTTCTCAGCAGAGGAAAAGGGCTTAGCGAGGTTTTCCAGGAAATGTCAAACCAGATCAATGTGAAGTAGCTCTGCCCACTCCCTGCGTGGATCGAGCATCACAGACAACCCTTAGAAAAGCAACCACCTGGCTCTGCCTTGGTGACTCCTTGCAGCATTCCCCTCTTTTTATCCATTCCAGTTAGTTTCTGTATTATTTTCCCTTTTTTGTGTTTCTTTCCTTCTCTTAGCTCCCCATCAGCAGGATTCTGCTAGAATGCCTGTCTTCTTCTCTGTCTTCGGCCAGAGGTGTTTCTGCTGCTGCAGATCCTGTGTTGGAGCTGAGGAAGGGGCTAAAGACTCGGGTGGGGAGGAGAAAGGCCCTCAGGAGAAGGCAGAGGTCCTGTCCTTGCCATCAGTCTCAACACAGACTCTACCTGGCAGGTATACAGCTCATAGCACAGATATCTTTCAGAGAGAAGGTTGCTGATCTTCTCTCACCCACCTTCAGACCTCAGCGCTACCCAGAGAGGGGAGGATGTAAGAACAGAAGCACCTTGTCTGGTGGAGCTTCTTACTGGTGTTTAGAAGCAGCTGAGAACCTTGGCAAGCAGGTTTTAACTCGTTGTTCTACTCGTTGAGCTAATGTAGATACAAGAAACTGAGTTAGAAGTGCATTAAAATGTGGTTTATAAGCCACCAATGGCTTATAACAACTCAAACCAAAGGTGCTGTGTCACGTCTGAAATAGATGCGCAATTAACCAATTAATGCATGAGATGGGTTAATGGCTAATCAAGCTGCAGAGTCAGGGTTTTTTCTGACAAAACCCCAAACGAGAGAGAATGTCCACCTCACCGCAGCTTTGGCTTTCGGTTTCTTCTTCAAGGTGTCAGCAAAGCTGGTATCTACAAAAAGATGTCCCCAAAGTTCTCATTATCAAAGCTACATTTGCGGAGGTGGCAGCAAAACGTCACCTTTTCTTTTCTGTTGGCAGAGAACCTTTTAATTCGTCTCCTGTTTGGTTGACTACACCTCCAGAGCCATTTGATGCGAGCAGGGACATGGATAGAAGGTGTACTCCATCCCTGAGCTCCCAGGGACCGAGAGCCAGCAAGAGGGCTATGCAATGCCCCCTTGCATCAGCCAAGAAAGAAGGAAAATAAGCACCCCCTGAAGTTTATTTCCCTTTATTCCTGCCACGCCAGCCTCCAAGATGCTCTGCATCTACAGGCATCATTGTAACCTACACCTGGAGGGATAACAGTGCTTCACCAGGGCTCTGCTGCCAGTTTCCCACCCAAGTCCACGCCATGGCTCTATAAACCTGACCCTTGGGCTGAACAAATGCCCTTTCCTGCAGGTATCCCACAAAATGTCATTTTCTTTCACTTTTCTGAAGGTCTGGGGATTCCAGCCTCGTCTCACTGCTAAACTATGGCCAGGACAAACCCCTCCCTGGCAATTCAGCTCTTCTGAACTATTGGTAAAGGGCTGAGGACAACTTTGAGGAGTCCCTACTGATGTGCTGGTGGGCAAGGCAGCCAGAGTCTTCTCATTTTCTGGGAATCACGGTGGAATTCTTTGCTTATTGTGATTTAGGAAATATAGCTCTCTGGAAAACCCAAACCAAACAGGGAAAATGTGTTCAGGTGTGTGCGTTTGAAGTATTACACAATAGACTACAATTAGTAATATATCCATTATAGTAAGTAAAAGGAAATGATACACTTCTGTGCTGACTAGTCTGAGATAGTTGGCTTAGATGTTGTTAAACAGCTGTAGAAGTTTTGACCAACTTAACCGTGGCGTTAAAGTCATGTTTCCAAGACATGCTTGAGGGGTTTACGGAGGGCACATGCCTGTAAATTACTGGGCTGTGATTAAGAAGCTGAACTATGGAATAAAAATTGTATGCCTGCCCTGTTTTATATTTGGCTGTATTGCGTGATGGAACACCAAATGAAAGATTGCTGAATTAGAGCTGAAAATAATAATAATAAAAATTACCATGATCTGACTGAAAAAATACCTCTCGAAAGCTCCAGCATTAGTCTTTTGGTTTGTTGTACCTCTGAATACAGCTGTGTTTTGGCTGCAGCTGAAATAACCGGCTGCTCTGTGACAGCCACAGGAAGGGCCACGGACATCCTCCCCAAGGAAGAGCAATACCCACACTCCTGTCTCAAACGGCCGCTTAAATAAGAGGCAAATCCAGAAATGAGGACAAAACAGTGCATGCAACAGTCACCAAGTGACAGGGAAGTGCAGGGAATGTGCATGGATGACGGTGCTTGATGCTAGGAAAAAGTTGTGGAAGCAGGGGCTTATTTGTCCCTGCTTACACACACACACACACACACACAAAAGAAACAGCAGAAAAAAACAACTGAGAAGTTCCCAGCACCACTGGTTCTTCTACCTGCAAGTGATGAGACAGAAAATCCGTCATCCTGCCCTGAGCAGGCTCAGCCCCTGCAAACCTTTGGGAGTTACACAGGGGACCAGCAGGACTCCATCAGCTGTCTTCAGAGACTAGGCAAAGAAGAGTTGCTAGTTACCTACTACTTCATTTATCTTTAAAGGAGTTATTTTTATTTTTATTTTTTATTTTTCTTTTTTTTCTTTTTGCATCTCTTTAAGCCCGATAACTGAAATTTTTGAATGCATGCCCATCTACTTCAGTGCTCTACCTCTCCTCTAAAACTTTCTACTCTGAAGGAGCTGGTTAAATCTGTTCAGCATCAAGAATAAGAAAACTCTAAGCATGCACTGAAAATACAAGCCTGTAGAGCTTTAGAAGCTGCCATAGTTCAAGTGCCAGCTGGAGGCACTCCCAGCTGCAAAAACAAACAAAAAAAAAAAAACAAAAACAAAAAAAACCCCACCAAAAATAGTAATTAAAAAAAGTAAAACTGTTATTTTTCACCTAGACTGTTTGGGAGTCATTCCTTACAGGCAGTTCCACTGAACAAACCACAGTAAATATCATAAACCAGAAGGGTGATGGTAGCCCCAAAGCACTCTGCAAGTGACTGAGATTTTTACAAATAACAAAAACACCCATCAAATGAGGCTGGAGTCATTGACATTACAAGGCCCTACCCTTGGCAAGGGAACAACCAGGAACAAATAAAAATTATTATTAAAAGAACAATAAGGCGCTTTAGATACGCTAAAATCAATTAGGCACTGGTTTTAACATAGCCTAAAGTCAGACCCGGTAAAACACCAGAGGATGCCCCCGCTGGCATCGCTCAAAGTTCACAGCCCTCAGAAAGAAACCAGGAGCCTCCTGTGAGTTATGCACTAATTACCTAATTACCTGTGATAACATCAGGTGCAAACCTTCAAAGAGGTTTGGCAGATCGGGACACGCCAGGAAAGCAGTAAGACCTGAAGCTGGGAGGAATGAGAGGAAGAGGGACTGTAGAAGGGCTGTGGTGGCACCAGCCCTGAGCAGTACCTGTCCCTTAGCCTGCTGGGGACACTTGCACCCTGCTGGGATGTGGCAACATCTGTGCGGACCTCCCCTGGGTCTGAGGATCATCATAGTCACCTCTTCAGCTGGAGGCTGAAGAATCACCTTTTCAGGGAGGGGGAGCAGAAGAGGGCATCTGACATTGGGTGTGTTTGGATTGCTCTAATTAGATGCTTTATTTAGCTTTTGAGATGACGAGGGGGAAAAATCAGGACATTTATTTATTTGTTTATTTCTCTGCTGAGGTGATTCTTAAGTGATGTTCATCACTGTCTTAGAATCACAGAATGGTTTGGGCTGGAAGGGACCTTAAAGACCATCCAATTCCAAGCCCCCGCCCTGGGCAGGGACACTCCCACAAACCAGGTTGCTCCAAGCCTAGTTAAACCTGTCTCCTGGGTTAGAATTGATAGCTCAGTGGCTACCACCTGAACTACCTGAGATGATGAGCAATGTGTCTGGGTCCCTTGATCATCCTCATCTCCTTAGTGCTCCCTGGAACCCTAACTGAGAGCAGGAAACCTGTCATCAGTGGTCATCCCCCCCCAAAAGTGCCTCCTTAGGTGACCCAGGAGGGTCCATGATGGTACCACCAGCATAGAGGGCTGCCACCTGAACAATTCCCCAGCTCCTCACCAGTCACACACCACAACAGGCCCTACCCAAGCCTATATAAAGTCTTCACAGCTTTGCTCCCAGTATCTTTGGGCTGGCTTGCCTCAGGGGCTCCTGTTGGTATCTCATCATCAGTGACCAGCTGTGGTTCCACCACTTTCACACCAAGAAACTTGCGTTTGCCATCCTCAGAGGTGACTCTCTGAGCTCTGGGACACAAGACTAAGAGGAGACCACACCAACCCAAAATCAGGTCAGTGACCAAACTGTTCAATGCTGGCCAGTCGAGTGCCAGCCCCATAAGGGAGCTCACAGTGTCATTTGGGGCTGTTGTGTAGACCTGGGAGCAAGAACTGACTATTCAGCTTTTTCTGAGATGGGGAGGGAGCTGTGGGGAGGCAAAACTGCCACGTGCTCCACTGAGGATGCAGATGGTTTTGCTACTGAGAGTTTATGGGCATGGTGCCAACAAGGGCCAATGGCGTGTAGGTATTGAATAATGGTGGATGTAGGACCATAAAAATCCATGGCAAGATGCATTTGTTGGTTTCAGTTCATTTTTTTTTCCAAAAGCATGCTACAAAAATAAGATCTGTGCCCCTCATCCCTTAGGAGCAATAACCTGTTGCTTCTCAAGGCAGGCAGCCTGCTATGGCTGCTTGCTGGCCACTTAGCAAGGGTGCCATGGGCACCCAGTAAACAAAAAGCAAAAAAGCCCAGCAATGTCACATCCTTCCTGCTGGCTACTACGGGTGCAGGGGTGTTGCTGAACTTCTGTTCCATGCTAAATCTTTATCTTGCAGTACTCTGCCATCTGATCCACTTCTGAGCTAATTTCAGCCGTGGTGGTTCTCAGGACAGGCTCATCAATGTGCGTGTGACAAAATTAGGAAAAGTCTATCCAGGAATGAGGTCTACAACATTTTAAGTTCCCCACAGTTTCCATCAAAGTCAACCCAGAGTGAAATATTTCCCTTCCAAAGCGTGTGTTTGAAGCAAGGTTAAGGAGACCTTTCCCTGCCACCGCCTTCTCTCCTCGCTGTCTGAGCATGGGGGTTGGCACAGACAAATATTGCGGCTCATTTTTTCTGGAAGTGTAAGCGTTTTGTCGGTGATAAAGAAAACAGTTTCCCTTTCTGAGGTAGAGACAACAATCTATCCCCAAATATTTGCTTTACCCGGAAGAGGAACAATTTGCAGACAATTTAACAGCAGTTTAAGACTTTTGTTTGTTGTGTTTTTGAGCTTTTTTTTTGTTTTGTGTTTTGTTGTTTTGTGTTGTGTTTTTTTTTGTTTGGTGTGTGTATACATTTAAAGCATACAGCTTTGTTTTTAAGTAATGTTTACATTTGTGGGCTGAGTGATTTTTCTTTAAGTAAAAGGGTTAGGTTTGGACTGGCTGGGATCTTTGAATTTCTGTTCTTTCAAAAGCAGTAGTGATTTAGATCTGAGTTTTTCTAGCAGGTGGCATGTAAGCTGTGTTTAACTCCTTGTGGAGTTTTCACATTATTTATTTTTAATCCTCTTTTTTTGCTTTCCTGGAGAGGGTTCACATAAGCTCTGATGCTGGCCGGTGCAGGAGCAGGTCCCCATCTCCTGGGTGTCCACCACCACCTGCCTGGATGAGGAACATGGTCTCAGGCCGTGGTGAAGTACACGAGATGAAATCTGGGGCAAAAATTCTTTGCTGAGGGTGGTCCTGACCCAGGTTGCCCAGAGAAGCTGTGGCTGTCCCATCCCTGGAGGGGTTCAAGGCCATGCTGGATGGGGCTTGGAGCAACCTGGTCTGGTGGGAGGTGTCCCTGCCCAGGGAGTGGCAGGGGGGGGCACTGGGAGGGCTTTAAGGTCCCTTCCCACCCAAACCATTCTATGATTCTATGATACATAACCTTGCAATACCTGAAGGCTTCACCTAATTTCTGTCTGTTGTGTGGCAGCGATGCCCCAGAAAGAAGAAATTCCTCAAACCCTTTTCTGGGAGCGGGGCCAGGGCTCCCACTGCCATGGAAACAGAAGCCAAGTCCTCCTGCTGGCCAAGGCAGCAGAGCTCAGGAAAGGTCAGCGGAGCCCCTTAGAAATCCCAGGAAGCTTCATCCTCAAAGAAAGAGGAAGAGGCAGAACTCTAAAGCTGGAAGGATAAAAACGTTTGCCAGTGGCAAAGCATCCAAGATTTGCCTGTTTACCTCATACGGTATATTTTTTGATGTGTCTATGTTGGCCGTAGGGCTGTCCGAGCTCCTGGGGGCGCTTGGGGGGAGTGGAGGGTGCTGGGACTTGGGGAGTGAGGATGGGAAGAGTGTGTTTTGCTTTAGTTGCTATGGCTGGAAGTGATTGGTAAAGCTGCAAGGGCTGAAGTATCAAAATGGAGACAAATACCCTTTTTTTGCCTTGTTTTCTGCTCTCTCCTGCTCCGTCAGGGCAGGCTCACTTGGTCGCAGAGCAGGTCTGGGGTGGGCAGGGACACCTTAGTCCTCAGGCTGGATTCATGGGAGCAGCTGGGTCCGCTTACCAGATCTGGGTGGGAGCACTCTCTGGTTGGAAAGCTTTTTAAGGAATTGAAATATTAGATGCACCCTGTCACGCTGAAGGCTGGCTGTGGTGGCAGGAATCTGCTCTTTCCTGCTTACAGCAGGAAATTCTTCCTTAAACCTGTATAAACCTATAGCTGGACACCTGATGGTAACTATTACGTGAAGAATA
>VXBW01007910.1:81735-121909 GCA_013400375.1 Thinocorus orbignyianus | reverse complement strand
GGGACAGGGGTGATCTGTGGAGTGACATGGCAGGGTGACACACCAGATGACTCGTGGAGTGGCCCGGTGAGGGTGACACGATGGAGGGGGGTGACTCGACTGGGTGACACAAAGTGGAGGGGGTTAATGTCCCCGTCGAGGGGACCCAGCAGGAGTTACCCATGGGGTGACATGGTGGGGTGACCTGTGGATGATACAGAGGGAGTGACAGAGCGAGGGTGACCCGTGGGGTCACTGGAGGGATGGTGGAGCAGCAGATGTGGGGGGACAGCCCTGTGACAGTCCCCTTGGGAGGGACAGAGGGCTTCTTCCATCTGCACCAGGGTGTGCTGGAGCCACTCAGGGCAACCAGGATCAGGAGACCTGCTCTCCAGCAAGGTGGGTCAGGGTTGTTCTCCTCTTGGTGCAGTCAGAGAATTTCACAGTGGTTATCTGTCTCAAAGAGTGATCTTCTGCATCGCAGTGGGTGACGATGGTGGCCCTCGCCAGTGGGCAACTGGGAGTGATTGCCACATTGTCATATCTCAGCAGCCACGGCTGAGATAAGGGTGGCTCTGTGGGACACGGGGAGTGGAGGTTCTGCAATCTCTGTTCTGGACACACCAGGGGCTTTTCCACGTGCAGAAAAACCTGGCGTGTTATTTGTGTACCTCCCAGGAAACTGCCGGGCAGTAAACATTGTGTGTCAAACCCCTTCAAATGGCTTTTCCTGCTCGGGAAATGGGGATCAAGCCTGGGAAGGGATGTGGTTAGGGTTGCCTTGCTGTGTGTGACCATCTCCAGATGGTTGTCCTGAGAGGGCAGCCAAAGTGTCACGGTCCCCACTGGTTTATGAGGGTGCTGGAAGGAATCCCGCCATTCTTTCTCACAGGCCTGAAGGCTTTCTCTTGGGTGGCTTTGAGCTGAACCCCCGTGTCCCTCTCCTCTCACCCGTGAGGTCTCCTATGGAAATGGTCCCTGGGTGGTGGCCGTGGCAGTGAAGGAGTTTGGGGGGTGTGTGTGGGGTGGATTTCCAGCCCAGCAAAGCAGCATCCTGTCCCCCATCGCCTCGGCTGGAGGAGGGAATACCCATGGCAGCCGCTTCAGGAAATAATTCAGCCTTTGTTGGGAACAAATATAATTATATTAAAGTAAACACCATCGGAGATGAAATCTAAACAGAATCTCTGGTTCATTAGCCAGATCGGCGGCTCGCCTGTCGCCGGGATGTGTGTGAGATGGGGGTGGCACGTGCTTCTTCACCGTCTCCAGGAAACTCTGGTGTTAGTGTGAGATTCGTGGTTAGATTTGGGCTACTTTTCCCTTGGGAAGGCGCTGGCATGTGGGGTCCCAGCTGGAGCTGTGGCATGGTTTTGGGGTGCATCCTGCATCCCAGTGGGGCATCCCTGGCCTCGATCTGTGGAGCTCCCACCCGTGGCATCTGGGAACGGGGACTTTCACCACAACTCTTTCTCCCAGGGTGGTTCCAATGTGTGTGTTTGCTCTGCTCTCAGTGGCCAGGAGGTTTGTTAAGGCTAAAGATAACAGAATAATTTTTCTTCTCCCCCTGCAACGTCCTCCTCCCTTCACTTGGGCCGAGAGCTTGGCCAAAAAAATAGCTGTAAAATTCCTCCTCAAACGGCAGCAGCTTAAAATAGAATTTAACTTTATATAGCTAACGCCCGGCAGCACCCTCTCCCTCTCCAGGCAGTAACTCCGAGCATGGTGTGATAGTGCCAAGGCATTAACGAGGCATTAACGATGAAAAGTTCTGCCGTGTTGTTCTTTTTGTGCATTTATAACCTTGAATCCTTTCCTGCTTATGGCAACGGGCAGCAACAGGGAACACTGAAGGTCTCACCCTCAAATGTTTTGCTTATGTTGGTGTTTGGTTGGTTGGTTGGTTGTTTTTCCTACTGATTTTTAAAAGATTTCCGAGATCTTTTGGAGAGATGAGATGGTTAACACACAGGGAGCTCTGAAAGAAAAAGTGAAAGTGAAGAAGTGGCTGTTCAGGAAGGAAATGAGAACGCACTGAGGTAGTAACAGTAGAACGGGTGGTGGGGATGAGATGAGACCTTCCTCGCTGGCAGAGGACAGCCACAGATGGATGTGTTTGTTAAAAGCATGGTCAGAAGCTGGGGAGAAAAAGTCCTTAAAAAGAACTTTTAAACTGTGTAAAAAAAAAAAAAAAAAAAAAAAAAAAAAAAAAAAAGCCCAACCAGGCAGGAACCTAAATTCTGAGACCCAATGTAAGAGTCAGATTTGGTGGTTCTCAGAGTGACACTGGCAAAGTCCAGGTGACCCAACTGGGGGACTTTGTTTCTGCAGGGTATCATTTGAGGAAAAGGTGAGAGAGAGTGTTTATTTGTCTACATTCTCAGAAATAGACAAACTTTCAGTTTCCAGTCAGTGAAAGCACACTAAAGTCTGTCCTCAGAGCTTTTAGAAGCATCTCTGCTTCGCTGTGAGGATGGACACCCGGTCCCTGATGGTGAGGATTACCAGGGCACCCAAGATTCAGGCAGGGACATGCTGGTTTATGGCTATGAGCAAAGATGATGCAGAATCATTGATTGAATTGTTATGCACATGCTTCTGGATGTTTCCTGGTACCTTCAGCTCTTCTGGATGGAGGGATTAGGGGGTTGGAGCAATGGAGGGATGACTGATTGACTGATAAAGTAATGCGGTCAACTTTAACTCTCTAAATCTACCCAGCTGAAGTGACCACATTAGCATCCAGAGGCTTGAAAAATCATATGTAATTGTGGTTGGTGGTTTTGGTTGTGGGTTTTTTTGGAAGGTCTGTTTATCCTACCTGAGGCAAAGCTGGAGGAGCATCTTTGCATGCTTTCAGTCGATGTGGTACCAGTATCACCAGGGGTCTCCTGCTTCCTCCCATCCTCACTAGAGCCCCCCAAGAAGCTGACAGAGAGAACCCTGTTTGTGTGACCATAGAAAGGACAGCAAATGAGAAGAGTGTCCAGTACGGTGTCCCTGCCCATGGCAGGGGGTTCAAGCTAGATCATCTTTAGGTCCCTTCCAACCCAGGTGGAGGAAGATCTGCTGAAGCATGTGGCTGCCCTTGGACAAGTCAGAGATGTGGTGGTGGGACAGCAGAGCTCCAAATCACATTCCCACTGTTTCCATCTGCTGGTGTGCAGCGTGGATGCTGCCCATGAAAGCAGAGAATTGATGATGTGGAGGAGTTGGGGGTGGGGAAAAAACCCAAAAGAAGCAAAAGCTGAGTGGACGTTTTCTGGGCGTTCTGGTATTGCCTTGGCTGGGTTGTCACTGGGAGCTTAAGGACAAGTTGCAGGCTGAGCTTGAAGTGTTGCTGGGGTTTAAAGTAGATCCTTAGAGGTGGAAACTCTCTGCTTTCCCCCTGTGCTTGGGAAAGGAGCCGGGACACGTGGATTGAAAAGGAAAGGGAGAATTTGAATAGAATAATTCTGTAAGGGGAGGGGGCTGTATGGTGGTGAAGGGATTTGGGGTGATTTTCACCAAGTTTGGTGGGAACATGAAGCACTGTGATACATGGCAAAATAAGCTCTGTCCCTAGTTAGATTTTGGGGTTTTAAATACATCAGTCACCTTTTTTTATTGGTTTGCCATCATTACTGTGTTCACCAAGCTGGATTTGGAGCCCGCAGGGAGGTTCTGGGCATGTGCTGCTGGTGAGGAGAGGAGCATCCACTCTTTTCCCTGTCCCTTTATCGCAGTGATCCTCAGTGTTCCCAGCGATGGTAATGAGCAAAATGTTTTGAGATACTAAGTGCTATTTTTTTTATTTTTTTTTAATGTGTGTTTTCATCTAAATTGGCTCTGGAAAAGCTTGTAAAAAGGCTGACACCCTTGGGAGAGTGTAAAAAAACCAAAAAACAAACAAAACAAAAAAATCCCAAACCAAACCCCAATCCCTGTCATATTAAAAGTGAAATCTTTTGACAAATACTTTCAGTTATGGAAGATAAATGACCACAAAGCAAATAATAAAGAAATAGGGGAAGCCTACACAATTCCTAGAATTTATGTATACATGTGTAGATTGTATTAAAACTTTATTTTGTTGTTAGAATCCCTTGGAATAAGTTAGGTGAATAGCTCTCTGTTATCTCGAGACTTTTAACTATGTAAATGCCTACTCTTCTAGAGAGAGCAATTTCACCCCATTTTTATATGTATGTGACAGGATTCCTTTTGTCGTGGTGTAGCCCCGGGTGTTACTATTAACGCGTGATGGAAAAGAACTGAACAGCAGGACAAAAAACCAAAAACAAAAATCAAAGATCATAAGGGCAGTGTTTGCTTTTCAAGAATCCCATTGCAAGGAGAAAGAGGATCCGGAGCACCCAGGGCACTTTTGGCAGGACCCTCAAGGTGGGAGGTGGCTCTGCGCTTCCAGGAAATGCCACCAAAACCTTAGTAATTGGGTCCATTTGTGGCGTTGCATGGGTAAAACCGTGCTGTCGGTGCGGTACTTATGGAGAGGCCACAAAAATCAGGAAGGATTAACAGAGAGGGTTGGTTGGGTTGCCAATTTAGTTGTTTTTTAAAAATTATTAATAATAATAGAAGTGGTAGTTTGGGGCCGAGTGGCCAAACAATGGGGCATTAAGTAACACTATTTTTTTAAAAATAAAAATCTAGTCAATAGCTAACAGCTGTGTTTTAGAGATGGTGAACAATAAGACATGATGATTAAGCAGAAGTGTAGAAATCGTGGTGCTACTACCTTTATTTCTGGGGAAGGGGCTTGGTGGGTCCCCACGGTGCCAGCCTTGGAGAAGGCACGTCAAATCTGGACAACTATCAGTGTTTTTTCCCCACAGCGTGGCCAAGCAGCAGCCACCCTCTCCCCAGCCCCCAAGTGAAAATTGCTGCTGTTGAGCCACCGCTCCCTAATGAAAAATGACAGTCTCTTTGTCCTTTTTTTTCCCCCCCCACCCTCAGATATTAAATCAGCGTTACGGGAGGCTGCCAAGTGGAAATAGGGCAGGATAAGCTGCTGCATTAATAGGTTTGACTTCTACGTTGGATGGCAGGGGAGGAAGGTTGGGTTTGGTGGGGGGGGAAGTGGGGATGCTTTTTACAGAAACTAGGCCATATAGTCGGAGAGCAGGATTCCCAGTCTGGTACCAGTTCTGTCTAATTACTAGATTTCCTCCCTAAGTATGGGAAAACAAACGTCTGCTCTGAACGATTAGTTTAAAAATAGCAATGGGCTGCTTGAAAAGGCCGCCTCCTTTTTTTTTTAATTTTTTTTTTTTTGTGAATTAAAGGGGGTTATTCTGGTTTGAATGTGCTCTGGGCTGTGGGGATGAGGTTGAGGTTGCCCCGTGGCTGGCAGCAATGCTGGGCAGGGTGGGTGGCCGATGGGGGACCAGGATGCTGGAAGAGCCAAAGGGACCCATCAGCATCCCAGGGTGCTGCTGGATTTGGGGGTGTTCTGGCCTTTCACCTCATACAGGTTTTAGCGGGGGGGAAACAAAACAAAAAAAAGTAAAACTGGAAATGGGTAGACTTTTGTAAACTTAAACCCAAAGGTTAAGCTTTATGGCAGGTTTCTAGATAACTTTTATCAGTTTAATTGTAGCTTCTTCCTTGAAGGAGCCTGCTGGGAAAGTGTGGGCACTTCCCAGCAGTGTTTTGTTGTTAATAACTATTAAAAAGATACAGAGGCTCATACCTGCATTCTACCTTTGTTTTTCAAATAAATGTCCTTACTGTGTTCCCTCCACCCAGGAGCGGGCAGTTTTGAGATGTTTGCTTCCTTGGTGGAACATCATCTGAGTGGGTCGGTCTGACATTTGCGAAAAAAAAAGCAAAACCCCACCAGTTTGTTTGCTCGATACCAGCTGGTTTTGAAATAGGTGGGTGCTTTTCTAGGGATGCACCTCATCGCACAGAATTCCTATTTTCTGAAAACCCATTGACCCCCCGCCACCATGGGAATAAAAATTTTATTCTTCTCAGGCTATATAATACATTATTACTAAACCAGAATTGGTTATTTTTTTGTAACAAAGTGATGATACTTTAAAAAGGGTTGGGTTACTCAGGCGTTGGGCATGCTTTCTTACAGCTCGCAAAACAAATTGCTCTTTTTCCCCTTCCCTGTTATAATAAACTAATTTTTTGCTGCTCTGTGATGGTCTGTGTTTAGGTTTCTCTCACATCATGTTCTTGGATCCTTCATTCTAATCCCTGACTCCAGTAACGGTCTTTTTCAGAGTTGCTTTGCCTTCCCTAAGCTACAATATATTTTCCTTTGCTTTCCTTGCAAGAAGTAAAAGCACCGCGCCGCTTTGCGTGCCGTTTACATTTGGAAAACTTTCTTTACAGTTGCAGGTCTCAAAAATATAACTGTTAATGAAATTAAAGCATAAGCAGATGGTGCTCAGCCCACGAAGTTTCTTACTTACTTTGTTGTCTCTAAAAAAAAAAAAAAATTGGCAATGAAAAGGGCTCAGCAAAAGCTGTTCTGATTTCAGTGAGTACAGTTGGGTTTTTTATAAGGCAGAAAGTATTATGCTAAATAGTGTGCTTTAGAAAAAATACAAGTGCTTAAATAAAATTAAACATAGGGTGTTTTTGTATTTGAGTATCTTTTTCACCATTTGGGGATTGAAACTTGTTTTTTAAAATTTAAATATTTGATTTTAGCCTGTAGTAAAAGATTTCCCTTTTAAGGAGGAGTGAAAAAAAACCAAGGAGTAGCATTTCAGTGGGGCTGATGCAGAGCAGCACTCCGTTTCATTTCTCAGTTCCCACCCTTATGAATGTGAGATAGTTAAGCCACACCTTGGTTTTGAGCTAGATAATAGGAATTCTAGATATGTCAAAGAAAGAGGTGTTTATTGGTTTAAACTGGCTGTAGAAAATGCTCATCTGTAACAACAGTTTGAAGCAGAACCAAAAAAATAACCAAACTGTCTCTTAAAAGCATCTGGGACAGTCGTGTGGTGGGTTTTCTGTCCTTCCTACTGAGGGAGGAAGACCAAGAGAGACAATATTGGGATAACGTGTTCCTCAGAGGAAATAAATTGTTCTCCGTGTGCTGTAGTCTTGGAACAAGATTTGCTGCGCTCCCACTAAATGAGGCCTTGAAGTCAGCTCTTCAGGGCCCCTAATATATGGCTTTTATAAGCCGTGCGTGCGTCAGGGGTGCGTTTATCACGCTCCTCTGACTGCTTCACCTGCTCCGGCTCCACTAATCCGTCTTCCACAGTCTTCTCAGAGCCTTTGAACAGCAGCTGTGAAATATGGTAGGGCTTTTTTCCTCACTTCTTCCATGTTTTCCACCCTCATTTCCTCTGTGAAATGTGTTCCTCCTGCTCAGAACCAAGACCTTCCCTAGTGATTCGTTTGAAAACACCACCTTGGTGATCTGTGGAGGTGGAGGTGGGTGGGATGTGGTTTTTCTTGATGTTTGCTTTTTTTTTTTCTTTTTTCTTTTTTCTTTTTTTTTTTTTTTTTTTTTTTAATTGATTTTTACATTTTGTGCTTTTTTCTAATGGAATATGAGCTTTAGTGCTTGTCTCTGAGTGCATCACCTGCCCACAACCAGAGAGTTCTCAGCCAGCAGCTATCCAGTCCAGGACAATGATGCATGGGTGTCCAAGTGCCTCAGCTCCTGCTGGAGAGGGAGAGGAGCCTTTTGCTGCCTCTTGTATGGCTTTTTGGAGATCCTCAACTCCAAATGCTTTTATTTCACCCAGTGCAAGGTGCTCCTACGGTGTGAGATCTCCTAAGTGTTTAGAGTGGTCTTGAGTACTCTCTGTGGAGGTCTTCTAGCTCTGGGTGTCTACAGTCAGGCTGAAGATTAGTTTCTGGGCTGCATTTATGTCATCTTGGTAGCCAAGAGATGATGACTTCTTGTGTCTTCTATTCCTCTGTGTGGTTTCCAATACCAATCTAAAATATTTCTCTTGCTTGTTTTTTAGTGATGTGGGTGGTACAGGAAAGGTTGGGCTAAAGAAGGCCGAGAAGCCTCGACTGGCCAGTGAGGTGGTGAAGCTCTTTGAGCAGGTCCAGGCATGAGGTCCTCCTTTGGGACCACCAGCAGAAAAACTACCCTCAAGGAGAGCATCTGTCCATGGCGCTGGAATCAAGGCTGGGGGAAGATTTTGGGGTCAAACCTGGTGGGCAGGTGGCTCAACTTTGGTGATGTGTGGTGAGACCCATGAGTAGGTGTCCACAGCATCGATGCCATCGCTGTTATTTCACATAGGGAAACAGAGGGGCAATCCGTGAGGTAGGAGAGAGCAGACTTACCCTTTCCATGAACAGTCCTGTCAGTCAGTTCTCGGGGAGTTAACGAGTTTTGCTGCTGTCATTATCTTCTGCCGAGGCTGGAGATGACAGGGGAGCTGTCAAGCTCTCCTGATGAAAGGCAGCAGACTGCTGAGGCTGTTTCTGGAGCCTTTTCATCTCTGTGTGCGCTGGAGGGGCCTTGGGAAGAGGGGGTGGCGGGACGCAGGCTGGATTAATTTCTCTGGATGGAATGGATATGTCCTGGGGGTTGACCTACTTTGGGTGGAAAAAAAAAAAAGCAAACCACAATTGGAATTCTTTGAAATAGGTTGTCCTTGAGTACACCTCATCTGTCCTGCCTCCCCTTTCTTCCATTCCCTGTGAGTCTCCATTCACCTCGTGCCTCTTGGGGAGGTGTTTCCCAGGGGTACCGAATTTCTGAACCCCAACCCAGTTGGGTGTCCATAGGTGGGGAACCACACGAGTTGCAGGTAATCAGAGGAACCTCCTTAGGCTTTTGCTCTTGAGCTGCTGCTGGGCTTGCAGCCAGGCAGGCGAGACACTGGTTTTCAGATCTTAACGCAATTTTTATACTTACTGGAAACAATACCATATGGGGTTTTTTTGAAAAAAAATTCACTTTTTTAAACAGTCTTGTATGTTTGCATCAGGTGAGAAAGGTATGATTTGGGTCCCTGATGACCTCGATGGTGGTCATGGGTTGACAAGTCCACATCAGTGTACCGAGGAGCACTGACCTTTGTTACTCCAGGTCCTTATTCCAGTCTCATCCTCAGCTGAGGGATAAATGCCTCACTTAATTTCTTTTTCTTTCTTTTTTCTTTTTTTTTTTTCCTGGTCATTTTTTTTGTTTTTTTTTTCCCCTTGTTCATTCCTTGTGGGAATCTAGGGAGTTAATTAGGCTTATTCTCACGACCCACTGCTCAGCAGCTTAGGAGTTTTCTTGCTTTGCAGTAAGATATTAAGCGATGAGGATATCTGGAAATAAGGAAGAAAAATAAATGATCAGACTGCTTCTCTGGACTTTATCCTCTGTAATAGTTCGGGCAATCTATCTTCCAATGGGTTTGTCATGGGATATAAAATGCTGAGGGTTCTGGGGGGTGTGTGGGGTGTGTGTGCAGGGGGAGAGCTGTTTCATTTTAAACTCTACAATTTATGCCTACAATTAAAGAAGTCTTCGCAGCCTTAAACGCGAGGCTCTGGGGTTTTCGCTGTCAGACGTGGCCAGTGCAAGGAGAGGCAGCTGGGACAGGGCTTGGAACAGGTTTTATCTTGCAGGGTATTTGCCAGAATTTAGCCCCTACCGATAAACTTGTCAAGAGGCAGTTTGCAGCCTAATCCCAGCCATCCTCATTTTCAGGAATGTTTCGCAGCTGTTAATTTCCAAGAACGGGGCAGAAGTTTTTTATCTATTAATGTGTGGATTATCTAACAGCCCTAATGCGCTGCTTAATGTTACCAAAGGCAGAACGTCGCGGGCAGAATTCATTACGGTTTTTTAGGTCAACACTTTAAAAACACATTTCAGTAGCTTAACTGAGTAGTCTTGACTCCGAGGCCTTAAAATGTTCATTTGTGGGAATGATCTCCAGCAGCATGCATTTCGGAGAGCTATTCATAGCCTGATACCAAACCCCAGCAGCTCTCCTGTTAATTTTGTCCGACTTTAATGTTGTTTTGCTGTTTTCATACTCTCTTGGCCATGGGACTCAAAGAACCGTTAAACCTTGTGAAGAAGACCTGTTGCGGCAGCTGTGGTATTTTATAACCAGTGCTGGCTTTATCCCAACGCATGTTAATCCCTGCAATGTTCCTCTCCCTTCCTTCTGCTTTAAAAGTTTCTGTTTCTTGCCTTATTTTGATTTATTTTGGCTGTAGACTGAAAAAATGTGTCCGGCACTGGGCCGTCACGTTCCCCAGTACCCTTTTTTACCTGGCTGTGGCGGCACACACCATGGGGTACTACTAGAGGGAGAAAGCAATTACGTGGAAGGGAGTTCTGCCTGATATTTGGGTACATTTGCTAAGGAAAGAGGAATAAACTGGGTGTAGACATGCCTCCATCCTACTCTGGAGCATCAGCTTGAAAAATCCAGCACCCAGCAGAGGGTTAAATCAACAAGAAATTAGCTAGAACAAAAATGTAAACATCCTCTGCAGCAGCTAAAAAAAAAAAAAAACAGTTTTCGTTAATTTCCTGCCAGAGTATCTTATATTCCTGGTATTCCGCCGCTCTCCTTGCAGCGGAGATGAAAAACATCACCTTCAGGTTTTGCTGTGCATCCGCAATCTCGGGCAGATAAATGTCAATGTAATACATCATGCTATTGACATTCAGAAGTCTGCCAAACTCGGCTTTTTTTTAATAAAACAGGGAAGCCAGCCTTGAGTCCCTTCGCTCAGTGGGACGAGTAGGCAGGTGATTATTTCTTTTGCCACGTTTTATGTGAGCCTGGCTTCCTGCGCGCATCTGCAGTTGTCATGCTGTCAAGAATTACAGAACTGGAAATGCCATTCTAAACAATAGGAAAATATGCTGTTTCCAGGTAAAATATTGTGTCTGAAGTGACTTTTATTGCTTGTGGCTTTCAGCTGCACTCCGCTGAAGGGATGCGCAGAGTTTCTGTTCTTCGTGTTTTGCCGAAATTATTAAAAATGGAAAGCTGAATAGCAGCCAGCAACATCCTGCTCCTGCCCACTGTCAGTTGGGTATTGCCACCAGTCCCACCAGAAAACACGCTCATACTGCCTCATAGCTGGCCATGGACTTTTCAGTTTGCTGTGAGACTTAAAACTGTGTAGAACTGTTTAACTGTAATTTACAGGGGAAAAAAAGAAGGGGGGAAAAAAAAAAAAAGTGGGCTTTCTCATTGGTTTTTACATTATGGTTTTCTTGTTTGTTTTAGTTTCCTGGAAGTGTTCAGTGGGATAGAGGCTCGGTCTGGTTTTCTCTGTCTTGGCTTAGATGTGTCCAAGCCTACATTGCAGGATAAAGTAGTGTGTTGAGGAAGTGATTTGGGTAACTTGCATCTTCCTCTGCGTGTGCTATATGGCAAATAATCTAGGTGGTAGAATGCTACAGTCCAGAGGAATGATGTGTGGGGAAGGATGATGTTTATTTGCATCTTCTCCAGGCATGCGGTCAAAACTGCCGGCCAGAGCTCACTGGAGCTGGAAACACCAGCTGTCGGGATCTGATGGATGTAGGTGGGTTCCTCAGAAGATGTCCAGGGTCAGAGGCTGGTCCTCAGTGCCACGTTAAGGGAGGGCAGTAGGACATTGGTTCCCAGGCTTTGAGAGTAACTCCTTGAGCATTGGTCTGGAGGAGCCTCAGGTTTAATTTGGCTGTGGGTAACCTCTGCTGCCACAGCCAATGTCAAGGATGTCCATCTCCTGACATCCAAGTCTGCCTCGCCACCAGCTCTCCTGGTCCCAGCGTCAGCCTGGTGGCTTTCTGGTCCAAAGAGAAGATGCTACAGAGGGAAGGGTGAAGCTGGACCCGTGGTGAGGAGTAGACACCTTCTCTGGAGCCCATCTGAAGAAGTTTGGCTGGAAGATGGCAAGAACACACACAGTGTGAATTCTAAAGCAAAGCTACAAGAGAGAGGTTTTGATGTTCATCATAGTCACTCCATAGCAAAACATGGGCTGTCACCAGCTGGATTTGTCGCAGAAAGAGAACTCAATTTACCAGGATTGATGCATCTGCTCAGTAAATTGGCTCTTACTAATTTAGTGTTGGTGCAGGTCTTTTTTTCCTCCTTATGCTTCAAAGCTTATGTATTGTGTAGAATTATTTATTTCTAAGTATTTAGGACAGATACAAACTTACCTCAACAATTTGGTAGAACTAATTTATTGGCAAATTCTCTTTAATATCCTATGTAGAAGAGATGCAGGAATGAAGGGGTGAAGGTGAGATGAGCAGAACACAATTGATCATAACAAGTGATTTCCCCTCTTAGCAAAGCAAGCAGTACACAACGTGATTGGGAAAATACTTGGAATTTCTGAGATCTTTTGGGAGTTCAGATGAAACTTTCAGGAGCAGGTTTAGACTCCGTGATTTTCATACACGTAGAGAACTGGCAGAGTTGGCTTCAGCTGGCTGTTTCTTTGAGAAAGCTTCCAAAATGGAAGGGTTGATCAAATGGTGAAATGCAATTTTTTTATTTAAAAAACAGAACAGAAAAAAAGCAGAAATAGGCTGTTGTAAAGCTGGAGAATGGTAGCAATATTTCAAGGTAAATGAAAATCTAATCCTTCTTAACAGCAAGAGATAGGAAATGAGGTTGCTGCATGTGTCCTTAAAAACCGAGGCAGACGAGATGCAGCACAGAAACCTGCATCCCGTGATCAGGCGTGTCCGTGAGTGATGGATTTATTGCACCGTAAATGTCATTTGCTTGCTGAAGTATGTAAAATGAAGGCCTGATTTTTAAATATCCATCTGTCTCAGATGACTGAGAAATGAGGATTAAGCTCCTCTGAGGGCTTAGACCAGGGCAGTGTTCGTAGCTGGTGCCTGGGGGGCCAGAAAAGCCGTCCTCAGCTGCTCAGAACGTGAGGATTGATGGGAGGGTTTGGGTTTTTCTCAGGCATTCTCCCTCTGGAGGGAAAAATGATAGAAGCTCGATATTTTCAATGGCAATGTTATGGATTATAAACTGTAACTCTTTGGTCTCTTACTTTTTAAATTCAAAGCATGCACTTGCTTTTACCTGCTTATCTCTACAACTTAACGTTTGATTGCCTAAAGGTTGATTTTTTGAGCCCAAAAGAAACAGCTTCTTAGTCTACGGAGAACATTCCTAAAAGGGGTTTGGTCTGAGTGAAGTAAAAGCCTTGCCCCCTCATAGTCGGGGCTAGGCAGGAAAAGAGAATAATCCTTTCTTTGTGGAAAGCGATGAAGCTGGACAGAGGGCATCTCAGAAGTCCTTAAGAATCTCTGATGTCTGCATGAGTAAACATGAGTTCTATTTTTAAAATTCCATTCAAACATATGCATAAAATGAAGGATGTTCCTGGAGCGAGACAGAACGCGGAAGGAGCAGTGACTCAACTAGAAAGGTCACCAGCCCCGTTGAACATGGAGATGGAGTGAGGAGAACAAATCTGGTGCTGAACTTCATTGTTTTAAGCCTTTCACCTCAGAGGGCATGACTTCCTGGGGCAGGGAAAGAAAGATGGAAGAGATTTGGGGGCTGGGAGAGAGATGACTTGTTACTGCTGAACCCTCGGGGCCTGTGGAAGGGAGCTTTTGGTGGTCTCCAGTGCCTGGAGTGCAGGCACAGGGCTGGACCAACCCTGGCTGATGGGAGGATGCTGCCGAGCATCACCCAGTGCTGGAGGGAGGTGAGGAGGTGCCAGGGAGAAGGTTGTGGTAACGGAAAAGAGAGCCTTTTGGGTTATGGCAGGGCTGCAGGGGAATAATTCATCCTCGTGGCAGTTTCATCTGTCTTCCATTTGATTGCAAAAACTCTGGGAGTTGTTTGCCAAGAGCTGGAAAGTGTGTGCGTGTGGCAGTTGTGGAATGCTGCTGTGGAAACAGTTAAACAGCTTGGATCAGCATGTACTAAATGGACAAAACATCAGTACAATGCTGTATTTTCAGGCATTCAGGCTTGCTTGCTCTTAATTTGTACCAGTTGTTAAAGTTGAAGAGTGTTAGGGATCTACAAGGGCAGGAGGTCAGTGTTAGGTTGATGCTGGGACTCGGTGATCTCAGCAGTCCCTTCCAACCCAGGCAACTCTGTGATTCTATTTAAGCTAAGCAAAGGGACCTGCTTGCCTGTGTCAATGCTGGTTTGCTAATCTACTTTACTGACTGAATATCTGCTATTCTGCTCGCCTCTAATTGGCAATGCAGAGCAAGATAGTAAACGTCAGGTGAAAAATCAGTGCGTTTTTTTTTCTGAAGAAGAGAAGATGTAGCCCAAGAGTCACAGATGAAGCCCTGGTACCCGGAGGCCCTTTTGCACCTTGCAGTCAGCTCTGATGGAGATGATGTCTTATGCAATGCTCATAATTTTCCCAGTCAAACATTTGTAAAATCCCTCTAGAGGGAAAAATTGTGGACAGTTGTCTAATTATGGTAGGCTCCTGTTTTCCCTCGTGCCCTGGGGAAAGCCTTCATAAGCTAGCAAGTTGCTGGTTATTTGAATTATTAGGAAGCAATTGATTATAGCCCAGGTATGCTTCTGATTAATTTCACTCTAAGTGTGTGATAATAGATTCCTTTATTTCCTCTCCGGTTAGCTGATCTTGGATTGGAAGTTTGTTCTTCTGTCAACAAAAAGTGGATTTCAGATTATCGGTCTGCGTTAGAAAACTGGCTCTTATGGTTGTGAGGTGTTCCATGGTCCAAATGCATATCCCTTGGGAGAAGCTTAGGGAAGATGGACAAAAACATCTAATACTTGTCTGTGAAGCCCTGGTGTGCAAGTTGGAGGGCAGAGAGAGATTTTCCTTGTTTGTTGATAACTTTTCTGTTCTCTGGATGTTTTGAGCCGCTCAGCACTGGGTTTGCAATCCTGGAGGGCACAGTGTTGCTCCAAAGCACACTGCCACGTGCCCATGGGGTGCTCCTGAGCACTTGGAAGAGGGAGGCAGGAAGAAATCCTGCATTTTCTGTCGTCTATTTCTGCAATCCATTTTTTCTAAAGGGATTTCCTGTTATTCAGCTTTTCTCTAGAAGAAAAAAAAAAAAAAAGTGCTTGCCTCCAACTCCTGCCCCTCTAAAATGGGGTAAGCAATGGCAGGGTCTTAATGAAAGCACGGTAAACAAACCTGGGAAATTGGGAGAAATTGAATGGAGAACAGAAGGTTGCATTTGAGCAAAACACATAACAACAAATGTTTACAGAAGTGAGAGATGATAATATTGATCAGAGCCAGCCAGAATTCCGAGCATTTGGAGACTACCCACGGCCTTCATCTGCTTAAACATTTTTCTGAGCTGGGCTGTGTCCCTAGAAGCCAGATTTTTGCACTTTTTGTTGAGAAATGCCTCAGTTCATCTGCCGCTCTGCTCCTCCTGGAGCTGACACATCTACTTAAGGATCAAGCCACCCTGCTGAACCTCTGCCACGGCAAGGTCCCCTCTGGATTGCTGCCAGGCTGAGAAGCTGAAAAAGGAGTTATTTTCATTAAGTTTCTTAAGAGAAAACAAGGTTTAACTTCCTGGGCAATAAAGTATGGTGCTTCCTGTGAGTAGATGCAACTTGGCATCTCCTAAGACTTCAGTGGAGAGTTGCTTCAGGAAAAGAGGGGGGAAAGAGGAGAAGGGTCCTTAGAGTCTCTGCTGTCAAGACCAGATAAGAAACTAGACTTTGCTTTGGAAGGAGAGGCTTCAGTGTGGGTTTTTCTCACCTGGGATGGATTTTCTCCATGGTGTCACAGCAGAATGGTCCTCTGACAACTTTTGCCTGATTCTGCAGTGAGCAGCTCCAAATGTGGTTTGGTTTTATTATTGTGCGGGATGCTAGTGCCAACATGTTTCCATTTCTAGAATGTGAGGGAGGCTAAAATACAACATTGCCTTAGATAATGCAGCAGTTTAAGAGTGTTTGCGTTACTTGAGCATGGTTGTAATCTTAATGGTAAGAGGCTATTCTGCCTGCTTTAAGACTAGCCTTGAGTTACAAAGTTAAGCAGAGATTTCTTTAATACCGATCTATTCAGGTATTTATCTGAGTCAGTCCACTTTAGATGTCCTTAATTCCTGTCCCTGATGACATAGAATGGTCTAGGTTGGACCTTTCAGATTGAGTCCAACCATCAAACCCACCACTACCCCATGTTCCCCAGCACCACGTCTGCCTGGCATTTAAATCCCTCCAGGGATGGGGACTCTACCACTGCCCCAGGCAGCCTTTTCCAAGGCTTGACAACCCTTTCCATGAAGACATTTTTTCTGAAACCCATCCTAAACCTCCCTGTTGATACGTTGATTTTTCCCTTTTGTCTGTGTTTGATCCCGTATACTGAAAAGTCTCACAGTTTTTTGGTCATAAGAGTGTTGTGCAGTCTTTCTCTATCGTGTGGCACAAAAATAGTTGCAGGACCGTGTAATTCAGTGTGGCACTTTATTTTTTTCGTCTATGCCCTGAACTGTAACCTGCTAAGACCTACATAAAATTATTGAAAGCAACCGAAAACGTACTATGTGTTGGATTTTTTCTCTCTCACATTAACTGGTAGTGCAGAATCACGCTAGAAGCCTGCTAAGAGCAGGCATTATTTTAGTATCTTCCCAGCATGAGTCTAGTCAATAAGGAAATCTGTGAATCCAGCTTGTAGTCCTTTTTTTTTTTTAACAAGCAAACTGCATAAATTAAACCAACCACCTCCTGTTTACTCAAATCATTGAAAATGCCAGCCTCTATCATTTCTCTCGAGTAGCTGCTTCTTTTTTTTCCCATAAACTAGGAGTGGGGCTGCAGTAGGTCTGGGCAAAACAAAGCAAAATCCTTTAAAAACTTAAACTGAGAACTGTGTGGTCTGTGGCAGGGACTTTATTCAAAAATGCTTCTTTTTCCTGCGTCAAAGATGAAATTGCATCAGGGGAGCTCGGAGCGCTATTCATTCATCCCCAGTTGCAAGTCCTTGAACCCTTCCTTATGGTAGAAGAAAATATATTGCATTTGCTTTTAGTGGTAAGTGGAGATGCAGTCGGGAGCTGAGGGAGGTAAAAGCTGGACTGGAAAAACTAAAGGTAGGTAGGGATTAACCTCCTGGGTTACTACAATATTAAACTCATCAGGTTTTATCATTTTTTCTTGAGGAACACCAGAATATTGCAACGCTCGGTACCTGTCTTTAATCAGCTGGGCATGAACATGTATGTTCTGAGAGTGTAAGAGTGGAGGTTTTTTATTTCCTTCTGCATCCTTGGTGATGAGGATTATGCTGGATTCTGCTTCGTTATTCCTCTTTTCATTCTTTGCGCACCTGTGGGATTTTTTTTGTGTCTAGATGAGTGAGTTGTTTTATAGACATTGCTTTGAATGGGCAAACTTCTCTCGGTATGATAATCTTCCATGTTAGAAATGGAGCAAATCTGCTTTTTTAGCGCCAGTTTGTACTTCAGACATTATTTCATAGGGAGTTTCAGGGAGTTGCCAGGCTGGAATCGGGTGACTGGAGGAAAGCTGATTACGCAACTTGGACATTTTTGGTTTCGTTGCCAGCTGACCGGTCTCTCCCACCTTTTTCTTTTATTTTGTATGATTTAGAAACAGTTTTCCAAGAAGATACAGTTAGGTTCCTTGTACCTTTCATTGCGCTTCTCTCTTTTGCAAAAAAAGGGAAGAATCTAATTTGCAAAAACAAATGACACCAAATAGCTCTATTTTTTTATACATGTACATGTCAGGGATGGACTGTATTGATACCATCTCACTGTTTCTGAAACGCCCCTTTCAGTGACTCACACATCATCCCTTGAGGAGTGAAAAGAACATCTCCGGAATGGAGAAGCCCTGAGCTGGGGCTGGAGAAGCTGGCAGGGAATCCTAGCTCTGGCCCTGTAGAAAACAAAAAAAACAGGCTGTGGAATAAACATTTCTCTATGTTACCGTATGCAAACGGCATACAGTGTCTCCTTTGTAAAGGTACAATGAGATTTGGTTGTTGTTCGTCTCCAGATGGGGGAGAATTCACAGTTTTGCTTCTCCTCCCTCATTTCTGGAAACCCCCGAAGTGCAGTGGTCAGATGTATGTCCTGCTCCTTCCTCCCAAGTCTTTCACGTTATTTTAAGGCTATCTTGTTTTTCCACTTAAGGCAGGTTGTTGCGATTTTATTATTATTATTATTATTATTATTATTATTATTATTATTATTATTATTATTATTATTATTGTTGTTATTATTATTATTATTATTTGCCTCCCAGTTTGATTGCCATTGCTGTATTAAACTTTTAGAAGTTTGATGCTGCTCTTTTAGCTGAGCCAAACCTCCAGTGAGCGAGGCACTCAGATTAAAAGTTTTTTTCTTGGGATTTTTTTTTTTTGATCTGTCATTAAATCATTTTTTCAAAAAAGAGTAGGGGAAGTCATAATTCATAGAAGAGAAGAAGCTTTGGAAGCTCCTAAAGAAGGCATTGTGGCTCGTATGGTGACCAAAATAGTTCTGTAACCGTCGTTTGAGTTTGCTTTTTTTTCCCAGATGGTATTTGGGAACCCTTGGTCATGGTTCTCTCTGGAGAAATGTGTGCCCTCCAGGATCTGTGGAGCACACCATGTGCTTAAACACTTGAGAGTTCCTTTTAATTTTTTTTCCTGGATGGGTTGGTTGGTTTTGTTTTTCAAAATTCTGCCAGGGAGTTCATGTCCTTCGCAGGGAGCAGGCGTGTGGTGCCACAGGGGTCAGCCCACAGCACCCGGGTTTGTCCCAGGCACAGAGAAATCGGAGGAAAGAAGTGACAGGGCATGTGTGTCTCTGTGTTTGCACATAATTTTCCTGTTTTGTGCAATATTTTCCCTGGCCTGAAAAAAACAGAATATATTTAGTGCCTGGAAAGGAACAGCATAATAAACGCATTATAATGCAAATTGTGCATAACAGTTATAAGGAGGTAAATGTAATACCAGTCAGGGTTCTGATGATGGCAAAATAAACAAATCACTTAGAGAAATGTTGTGCTTCAGTCAGAGGACTGGCGAAGGTGGCTGGGTTATAGGTGGTGGAGTGGAAGGCTGTTAATTTCATGAGGACCAAGGGCTGGATTCAGCCTGGGGACGTGCGGGATGTCCGAGAGCCTGCTGTGCTCCCCTCCTTTTGACTCCTCCAGCATTTGCAGCTGCTCAATTAGATTTTTTTCTGAAGGTAAAACTCTTTTTCCTTGCTCAGTCCTTTTCAGTTCACTCATGGACCCGTCGTCCATCGCCGTGTGTCATTCAGCCTTCAATCCTTGATACAGTCTCTCCCCACAGCCTCCTGTGTGGCAAGAGGTCACTGTGCAAAGAGTGTTTTTTTTGTTGACCTCCTATCAATTTGATCAAGCACCTCCAGCTGTATTTAGGGTAGGTTGTGGTTTTCCACTCAGTGTATCCATCACTTTCATGGTGCTCAAACTCTATGACATGCTCTTAAGCAACCTTCCTGGTGATGTCCACCGTTTCCTTGGCTTCTGTACGAACTGGATAGGAGCTGCGTGCTCAGCAGTCAAGTTCCAGAGGCTTCCTTTTCATTTCTAGGGCAGGTGTAAGATGATGCTCTGTTCGAAAGCCCTCTCCGGGCTTGCGTTAGCTCTGTGACAGCTTCCTGGCAAAATGCTGCTTTCCCCCGTGCCTTTCCCCTCCCCTTTCTCATGCTCTTCAGTTCCTCATAAAGCAGTGATGAAAGAACAGAATAATCTAGCACTTCTGCATTTTGTGCCTCTTCCCTGTTTCAACTAGAACTAGCAGAGGGGTCAGGAAGTTTCTTGAATAAACTTGATTATTTTGGGTTGGTGTCAGTCTGACTCCTGCTGTTACTATGTTAACCCAGACATACGTTGGACCATTTTTCTCTTAATTTCTGAGGTTCTATTATGCAGAATGTGAAGAAAATGCTGTAATGTAGCAATAAGTGTTGTGTGCTTTAGTTAAAGGTGGAGGTGAGATAGCTCTTTCCACGGTAGAAGTGTACCACATGATGGGTGGCACCAGGAGAGCTTCATCACTGAGCCAAGGCATGGTGATTGTTTCCCAAACAATCCTCCTGCCTCTGGAGCACTGAGGCTGGGGCTCCTCCAGCACTGCCTGGCACAGGAGAGGTATTAAAAAGTGGAGGGGACCAGGAGAAGACCTGCTGAAGAGGTGGGAGGGCTGTAGGAGGACAGAGGAGCTTGGCTTGGCTTGGGTAGAGGAAGTCTAATGGGGAACCTAATTGAATCATCTTGCCCTCAAAAGTGAAGTCACAGAGGCAATGGAAATAATCCATTGGGGATGCACGCTGAAAGAGACAGTGTGAGGAAGTTCTAGTGAGGCTTAAGGAAAAATGCTGTCGCTGTGGGACTGGTTGAGTGGCTGGATGGGAGGTTTTCCAGATGGGAGTGGATGGGACCTGGTCTGACTGTGCAGCTCTCCTGCTTCCAGCAGCTCTGAACAGGCAACACCCTCCTGACCTCGGTTTTCTGTGTGATTGTGTTTGTGCATAGACAGTGAGAGGTTACCTTGTTCTCTGCAGACTTGGGGCTGATCCAACATCTGCCCTCTTTACAGAAGGAAATCTGAACTTCCAGCAGCTTTTCCCTGTTGTCCTCCTGTACCGCAGTACTGGGAGCAGCAGTGACTGTTCCGGGCAGCGTTCACGGGTGCTTCACCCCTTAACAGGGATTTCTCCCTTCTTGTTTAACATATATTTTTAAGGTGCTGGATTTAAATAAGTACAGGCTTGCGAATTTACCTGATCTCCTGCTGTTTCTCCGTGTGTATATCTAGGATGCCAATGAAGCCAACAGATTCATGCCAAACAAAGGAGACCATGGACTAGGAAATGAGAAGTTCAAGCCTGTGGTACCTTGGCCTCACGTGGAAGGTGTGGAAGTGGACTTGGAATCCATTCGGAGGAAAAACAAGGCCAAAAACGAACTAAACCATCACCATGGTGGTGATGAGAACAAACAGCAGAACATCATCCAGAGGCAGTATCTCACGTTCAAGCCTCAGACATTTGTGTACCGAGACCCTGTCCTGCGACCTGGAGTCCTTGGTAACTTTGAACCCAAAGAGCCCGAGCCTCCTGGAGTTGCTGGTGGCCCTGGAGAGGAAGCAAAGCCATTTGTTTTGGGACCAGATTACAAGGAATCCATTCAAGCCAGCATTAAAGAGTTTGGGTTTAACATGGTGGCCAGCGACATGATCTCACTGGACCGGAGCGTTAATGACTTGCGTCAAGAAGAGTAAGCAAAATTTTTTTTTTTTCCGTTTTAGGTCAGTTTTTACAGGATGTAATTGATTTCTTTCCATATCTCTTAATCGATGCTTAAAATAGTATTATTAATTAGGCTGAATACTTAAGGCTTCTTGTCCTGACAGGCAAGAGCGCTCTACTATAGCAAATGTTTCCATATGTTATTCTTAATGCTGTTCCAATTGTTCCTTTCGTGAATACTTAATCTGTATTGATTTATCTCTGAAGTCATCTGTTTTAGTGTCTAATTGTGTGTATTTGCATGTTCCAGCCCAGCCAGAGTCTTCATGGTCATATCTTTTCTTAATGCATACTGTCTTGAGACTTGTTTTTGCATAATTTCCCATACTACCGTTAGATTTTTCAGTTTTGGTTTTGCTCCAATGCTTTAAAAATTAGGAAAAGAGAAAAAAAATGGGGATCAGAAACAAAGAGATATTGTTGCCTTTAAAGAGCTCTGGTTAATTACCTGCTCTGCATTTACCTGTGTAGATCTTCCCTAGTGGTGTCTGGGGTCTGGAGCTGAGAGAACAGTAGTCTTCGACTAGTTTCTCATAAGAAGGAAGCAATCTTAGAGAAAAAGTATTTTTTCCTTGCTGGGAAGGTGTCTCCTTTGGCGTGGGGAGATTCTGGGAAGTTACTACCACATGCTTAATAATCGCTAACAAGTTTATGCAGTCTCTTGTGATCTTTGGTTTATACTTGACCCAGATTTGCTCTCAGGCTCATCCACACTTGGTATAATTTTAGAAAGAACTTTGCTGTGAGGGTGGTGAGACCCTGGCTTAGGTTGCCCAGAGAAGCTGTGGCTGCCCCATCCCTGGAGGGGTTCAAGGCCAGGCTGGATGGGGCTTGGAGCAACCTGGTCTGGTGGAGTGTTCCTCCTGGTGATGAGGTTTTGTGCTGGGGTAATTGACCGACTGTTGGCTGTAAGGAAGGATTGGTGCTGGGTGTGCTTTGTGCCATTGTTAATGAGCCTCTGGAAGACTTGCTTACAAATTACTCTTATCAACCCAGGGGATTTCAGTCTTGTGACTCCACTTACCTAGATTATTCTTCTTCTGACAGCTCTTTTGACAACTGTTGCAGGAGTTTCCTCCTGAGCAGTCTTGACTGGGAGAGACACTGTCGTGACTCTTTGTGGATCCTTCTGACATGAGACAAATTAATATCTTACTGGATACTTTTTTGTTATTATTATTATTATTTCTTACATGACAATAGCTAACTGCCGGCTCCCTGCCAGCGTGAGCCGGGATTTCAGCTGCGCTTCCCCGACACGTCTGTCAGTCTGAGTGTGGCAAAAGAAATATATATTTATTTTTAAGTGTTTCTTTCCTTCCGTGGATTATCCAGTTTGACTTCTCCTTTCTACTGACGTCACTGCTGTTGCAGGGCATGCCCTCTGGGTCCTACAAATTTGTACTTGAATAATTGGATCCGTTGTCATGGGTCACCCTTGCATTTCAAACACTGCGACTGGCAATAAGCTTTTGTTGACAAACTCAAACCAGGTAACTCTCTCTTCCTTTCTTGAGTATGATGCTCCCTGGGCACAGAAATGTGGTTTTGGACAACTCTTTGTGCAGCTCCTGACATTTTATGAAACACAACAAGAAGGAAGAAGAATTGGCTTGTAGTTTTGAAGGGCCTTCATTCTATATTTTACTATTATTATTTTTAGTACAAGTGGAGGAGGGAATTCTTGCCAGAAAGAAAGACTGCTGGATTCTCTTAAGAATACCCAGATGCAGAACTGTGTGTAAAGTAAAGCTGTCAGTTAGGAAAGACATTTTTCCTGCTGTGATGGTCACAGCTTTGACCCTTCAGTTGGTCCAAGAGTTGTTGGAAACATCAAACTGTATAGCAAATTTTTTAGTGCTGAACTTGAGTTGAAAAAATAGTGAACTCTTTAATTATAAACAATTAATCAAGGTAGGAAATAAAGGCAGAAGGAGTTGTGGCTGCTCATTAGAAACGGATTATGGTTTTACTCTGGGTGAATAATGTGAATTTAATACGTTCTCTTACAGTACGTAGTTGGTTGTCCGGTCCCGGCTGTCGTAGCCAAGGAGATTGACTCAAAAAACTCTGGAGCGGAGCCTGCTTTCTCCAGGAATGTGATTAGTTCCTTAATTATAGCCCTGTGCACATTACATATTTGATACCGTTATAGGAAATAGGCTTTCAGGGGTTACTACCAGTGTCTGTGCCACTGGAAACAGAGCGCTAGGGACTCGGTTTCATTGCAGGGGGCACCTTGGGAAAACCTTTTATTTGAATCCCCCTGATACCCTGGGACTGTTCTGTTACCAAAAACCCTGATTTTATAACGTGTGGATAAATCTCTATGTGCTTTGTGGACTGCTGGGGCTGAGGATCAGGTGAATCACAGCGGTCACACAAAATCAGATTTCCCACTGCAGCTTGTCAGCCGCCTGGCTGCTCTCCTGGAGGAAAGAAAATGCGTTTAAAATGCAATTAGACACCTATTGTCCCAGCATCTCCCTGTAGGCAGGGGAGAATTGAATTCAGGGCAAAACCAAGCGTTTCCTGTTAACGTTTCAGGTCTCAGCAGGGAGAACTACGGTGAAGGTGGATCCTGTGTCTCTTTAGTCTTGGCTGATGGCATTTCAAATTTTAAGTTTCTACAGAGAAATAGAAGAGGACAAAGAGGAGGACAGAGGCTCCAGGTGTGGTGTCTACAGTTGGATTAGTTGCATTTACTTTTTTTTTTTTCTTTTCCTCCTGCAATGAGAACTCTGAACAGGAACTATTACTCCACAAAGACGTATAACGCAGCACCTGGAGAGTATTGAAATTCTGCCTTAAACCCCAACTTTGGAAGAGGAGACAGAGAAAAGCCTGGGAGGTTTTCCTGCAGTGTAACCCCACAGATGCCGTCTGGCACTGTAGGAATTTTGGGGTCAGATGAAGGAAGGATCCTGTCAAAGGAATTGTAATCTGAATGCAAAACTAAAAAAAATTATATTAACTTCTTGTTCCTGTTAACCAGGACTTACTGTGGTAGAACATTTCAGTGAATGTGGGTGACACAAGCCGGTCCAACTGAGCATGGGCAGGATTTTCAACGTTGAGTATCTGATGAGCAAGGTGTGGTGGGAATGAAGTATTTGCGGGGCTGAGCCCGCTGCCCCAAGCTTCTTTCTAGCCTTTGCTTTATTATAATGAGGTATAACTCATCAGTGTCTGATAAATCCAAAAGGTTTGAGCAACCTGGTCTGGTGGGAGGCATCCCTGCCCAGGGCAGGGCGTTGGAACTCGATGATCTTGAAGGTCCCTTCCAACCCAAACCATTCTATGGTTGTAGCGAGGGGGAGGTTGGTCGGGGGGAAGTCAGTCTCTTCTCCCAGGGAACAGCCAATGGGACAAGAGGAAATGGCCTCAAGTTGCATCAGGGGAGGTTTAGGATGGATATTATGAAAAATGTCTTAATAGAAAGGTTTGTCAAGCCTTGGCAGAGGCTGCCCAGGGCAGTGGTGGAGTCACCATTCCTGGAGGGATTCAAAAGCCGGGCAGACGTGGTGCTGAGGGACATGGGTCAGTGGTGGTTTTGTGGTTGTTGGGCTGGCGGTTGAACCTAATGATCCGAAAGGTCCCTTCCAACCAAACGATTCAATGATTCCAGAGTCCCCCATAGAGGGGCTCCTCTCCTGTTGTGGGAGTGCACAGCTGTGTGACAGAGGGACAGGGACGATGATGTGACCCTGTCTCTGACAGCACCGTTCCCTCCGCAGGGTGGAGAGAGCATAGGACCGACATCTCAAGCATGTTGGCTAATAGAAGTAGCATCACTCGCTCCAATTCTCTGTGAGGTCACCACTGTCCCACTTGAGCACTTTCTTCTCGCTCCAGTGATGAGTCAGCCTCTGTTTTTCTGCAGTGACACGAGTGTGATTTGGGAAGAGGTGGTGTTTCTTCAGGGGCTGCTCTGAAGGCCCTTCCTTTCACCCCAGAGCTCCTCGAGGAAGGGGCAGCAAGGGGAGCTGCTCTTCACGAGGGCCAGGATGAGTGGTGGGAAGGGTCCAGAGGCTGGACTTGCTGGAGGGTGATCCTCTCTCCTCCCTGCATCCCCGCTGCAACCTGCTGGCCTCCCGGCTCTACCAGTAAGAATTCAAAATAAAGGTTTTGGGTGAGTTTCTTGGCTGGGTGCAGGCAGGACAGAGCACCCAGGGGATGAAGCTAGAGGTTGGAACAGGTTGAAATCCTCTTTGTCACCCCTCCTCTGGCACTCTGAAGGTGTCCCTGGCCAGCTGTCACGTGGACACCCGTATCTGCAGGATCCAACCTTTCCAAACTGAGTCTGGAGTTTCAGGCTTGTTCCCTTTCTGATGCCTTAAAATTTACAGGGAAAGTAGAACCATAAAATTTTGGGCTTTTTCCCCTTCTGGTCCCCAAAATTTACATGGAAATGAGTACTGCAAAATTCAGCTTCAGCCAGAAGGAGAAGGTGTGTACGGTTTCCTGGTGTTTGGTTTGCCAACCACTGGATGTCAGTGCTGCTCCACTGGAAAAAAGGCTCTTCCTTCCCTCGGGATGAGAAGGGTCCTGGGTTTTGCCTCTCAAATAATTCTGCGACGCTCCAGTTTCTTGGGGAAGAATTGCCCCGGGGATGCAAATACGTGTTAGTTGCATAGCTCTGGAACTTTTAAGTTTCAAAGCCCTAATTCTCCAAGCAAGGCGTGGGACGAGACCGTGCACGGGAGTTCCTGGGCTGGGTGAGTCAGCCTGTGGACTGTCCAAGAACGGCAATAAAGCTGCTGGAAAAAACCCTAAAAGTATGATATTACTGGAGGTATAAACCTAGTGCTTTTATGGCTTGCAAATGGCACATTTAGCAGCATGCAGTTTTTCAAGTTTAAAAAGTAAGACGTGCTGACAGATTTGAGGAGATTAAGTTGGATATGTAGCAAAAAGCCTGTCTAGACCTCTGGTTTTATGTTTTAAGAATGTATTAAATACGGATCAAAAAATGCTTATAAATTGCTCGCAGATGTGTTGTTCAATTCACGTTTTATAATAGGTTTGGCTTTTTAAAATTATCTTAAGTTACTGTCTTTCATATTTAACATTCTTTACCGTTTTGATCCCAAATATGACTTACCTACAGTATGGGAACTGGGAGATTTTCTGTGTGTAACCCCCTCTTTTCCTCCATTTTAACATAACTGTCACCAGAATTAATCCAGGTGAATATACGTGTAGAACAAAACAATTCTGTTATTTATCTGTTATCAAACAAATCTTTCTCCACCCAGCCCACAGGACCACAATGAATAGTGTGATTATACCAATGTCTTTCTCTTTTTTTTTTCTGGTAGGTTGAAAATAAATATTGATGCTGTTCTCTGATAATAAATAAAACACATCCTTCTTCACCACTGAAAATAAATATTGACACTGTTCCTTGACAATAAGTAAAATACATCCTTGTTTGCCAAAGAAACGCTCTTTAAATACCTGTAGATCCGTTACGTGAGTTCTTTCACACTTAACATGATTTAGTTTCAGAAACAGTGGTGATTTCTGATGATGACGGCAACTTCTTTTCAAACACAAGGATGTTCCTGGGCTTTTAAGTTTTTTCTTGTACACAGAGAAACATAACTATGGAAGTTTGTGCATCCTTAGGAGTAAAAGTTTCCATTTGTCAAGAATAATTTCTTAATACACGATAGTTGTCTTTGAAAAGTCACGTTTTCTCTAGAGACGTGACAAGATCATGTCTTGTCTCCCATGGGGTGACATTTTTCCCACAAGCAATTACACTTTTCTGGCAGTTCTTGCAAATGGAGATGGTTTTATGCAGAACAGCCGACACGAGCACTCCACGTGTTGCTGCTCTGCTGTGAGCAGCTTTACTAACAATGGTTACATCTATTTTATTGTGAAAGGACAGAAATTAAACGGCTCTTGATTGCCTCGCCACAACAGCATTGCCACAAAAATGGTGGTGGAGATGGAGGTGCTAGTGGTGGTGGAGGCAGAGGAGGTGGAGGTGGTGCCGGCACTGGTGGGGACGTCTCTTGTTGGGTCCCTGCAGTGCCATCCACCTGCCCAGGAGGAAGCATGGAGCTGTTGAGGAGTCATTGTTCACCAGGAACATCTCTCTCTCGGGAGGAAAATGGCTCAGTGGCTGGAAGGGAACAGCTCTGTGGGCCTCAGACCTCTGTGATGCACTTCAGCTGTGCCACCTTTAATGTCCCCTTTCTCTTTATTCTGAAGGACAGCCATTGGGGAAGATTTCACTTGCCCAGAGATGTTGTTAAGCAGCTCTGTAGCACAGAATGTGAAAACTAATAGAAAAAACTCTTCTTACAGGTGCAGATACTGGCATTACGATGAGAACCTGCTCACTTCCAGCGTTGTCATTGTCTTCCATAACGAAGGATGGTCCACACTCATGAGGACGGTCCACAGCGTCATTAAGAGAACACCAAGGAAATACTTGGCAGAAATCGTGCTAATCGACGATTTTAGCAACAAAGGTATGATTTGAATATTAACCACTATATTTGGAATATTATTAACATGCTGCTTGTAAAAAAGGAAGTTTCATTTGTTTTAAAAATAGTTTCTCTTTGATTTATTACCTGCCCTGGATAGTGTTGACTCTGCAAGAACAGTAAATCGCCTCTCCTTGGCCCTTGCAGTTTCCAGGGAAGGGAAAGCTCTTTTCCGAGGGAGCAGTTTCATGGAGGTGGCGACTCTTTGTGTGTGTTCAGCTGGGACATACTAGGGGTTTGTGGTGAGCTGTGGAGCTGTGTCTAGTCGAAAGCTGGGATAACCGCTACCTGGCTTAGTCCTTGTGAATAAAAAAGTTGTTTTAAGAGTATTGAAGGAGTCTGAGTTAAGCCTCTTAGGAATTTCTTTCTTTATTCCATACAGAAATCCAATTCTTTCTTTTTTTTTATTTTTTTTTAATGCTATACTATAGGTGTGTCTAAGGCTAGTGAATTATTCTGATTCATTTTCACTGTCTTTTTAATTTTTTACATCCTTTTTTTTTTAAATTGAATATCATGTTGATGCTGTTCTTGTTTCTTACCGTGGAGAGGGGCTTGTAAGAATTTTGAGTGCATTTTAATTTTTGCCTCTCTTTGAGCCCTGCCTGTCAACAGTTTCAGAAATCCTGAGATTTTTTTCCTCCTCCTTTGAAATAGACATTCATGGCTATGGTTTATAGTCAGGATGTATGTATTTACGTCTGATTCTTATAAAAATAAATGTACACTGACTTTTTTTCTCTGGTGGTATCTTCAGCATTAATGCAAATTGAGGTTGAATACAGAGAACTGGAAATGATACAGAGGTATTACATGATTTATATGGAGGAAATCAGTCTGCTGTTAAACTTTATACAAATTTCAAAGCAGTGCACCAGAACTGCACATTCTGCAAGATTTTCTAGGAGGTGGCATAGAAAAAAAAAGAGTAAGATGAATAAATAAAGCCAGGACTTTGAGTGTCCAGGACATCAGTCTCTTCCAGGCAGCCACGATGATGACTTTTAGTAGCCCGGGTGAGTCTGGGCTGGCCAGTGGCATGGGACACGTCCCTTCCACCCTCTGCTCTGGTTTTCCCATGGCTGGGACTGACAGCGGCTCGGAAAGGAGATGACTTTGCTCTGAAACCCCCAGTTTTTTGGAGGGATCTGGGCTTCTCCCCACTCCAGCCGGGCGGGAGGAGTCCTTTTCTGCAGGAACACCTGCTGAAAACTTTCAGCCCGAACTCATCACAGCCAGGGTTGTCTTTTCTGAATGTAAATCACTATTAAATCATACGTTGACTTTTATTTCGTACCTGTGGGTAGGCAGGTATGGCTTTCTGTTTGTTTTTCCAGGAGAGGGAAAGTTACCTGTTCAGTAAACTCAGCTCCGTCTGGCTCAGCCTAATAAAGACAGCGAGCACGGCGTTATAGTCCCTGGGATCCTCTTACAGCTTCGGAGAATTTGGCTTAGGTGCATGCACACACTATAGAACAGAAGTATCTTCTCTCTCCTAAGGGATGTAATTGTAATAATTCAGTCAGCAGCCCTGTGCTGGGTTTCCCCTCTCAGCAGGGATGGCAGCTTTCTCAAGGACTGAGTCAGGAGCATAAAGTAAGGGTGACATTGATACACTCTGGAAAAACTCCCAGGATTTTTCTTTTTCCTGATGGCGGGAGTCAGTGCTTGGGTTTCCCGACAGCTGTGTGTGCGAGATTCAGGGAACAGGTTTGTGTGGCACAACAGCTCCCACTGCAGTTCTCCAATATATGAGGGTTGTTAAGTAAAGGTAGTATTTTTTTTCAATGAATTTGTTGAGTTCATGGATGTTGGAGTCCCGGAAGTGTTGCAGCAGCTTCTACCATGGCATCACTTGGGGTTTTTTTCCCCAGTTTTTCCAGTGTTTCTTAATGGAAAGATTTTATTTTGCTGTGAGCACTGGCTGCAGGGAGGACAGAGCTGGTCTGGAAGGACAGAGAGAGTATCTAACACTGGATTTTCTGAGTTTCCCTAAAATTAACAGCTGTGTATGTAGGTCTTCAGTGACGGCTGTTCAGGTGCTCTGATTTACCGGCTTTATTTCTGCCTGGAGCACAGAGGTGAGGATCTCAGGGGGTCCACCCATCGAGGAGGGGAAGAAAAATGCTTTTATTCTTCCTTTCCCTCATACTCTGCGGTGCCTCGGGTCTTTGGTAGAAAGGACATGGGTTTAAAGCCTTTATTCACATTTTAATTGTGCACCGAGGCAGGAGAGAAGAGAGAACCCAGACAAGGGAGGACCAGATTGGTGGTTGTCATACTTTGAAGGGTAAAATATACATTTTTAAACAAAGACCAGAACTGCTGTTGACAGATGGAGTAAATACACATCCTAGGTGAACAAAACTTAGCGCCAGCTGAACAGTATCTATGTTTTATGCAGTTTTACACAGGATTTTGTACACTACTGCTACACTGTCTTTGTAGTGTGGGGAGGAGGGGAAAAAAAAAAACATTTTTCCTGTGGGAAATGGCACTTGCTGCTGGCCCTGGCAGGGTTTATCCTGGATTTATCGTATAGAAATTCATATTGCAGCTATCCCATCGTATATTCTATAGATATTACATGACATGTCATTCTATACCGCACGTGTGATAAAACTGCTCTTTCTCTAGTTGGATATTTGTATATTCTTGAGTTTTTCCTGCTGGGATTTACAAAAGAAAGTGTAAATGTGTGTGGGAAAGGAGAAGGGGGTACTTAAACCTTCTAGTTGAGAAAACTTGTTCTTTAATAAAGGTAAAGAGGAGGGATAATAACAGTATTACAAGGTAGTGGTTTCAGAAGGCTGTTCTTTGGGAGAATTGCTGAATTTTCAAGTTTGGAAACTTCCAAAAAAAAAACCAACAACATTTTGTTTTTCAGTTATTTGCATGTAGCTTTTGCTTAATCTGGATTATTTATTTTTTTTCAAATACTGTTGCCAAGAATATAAACCAGACTGAAACAATAAACTGCAGCAAGCTCCAGACATGAATTATTTTCACCTGGGGGGTGGCAAATGTCACTGCTGGTGCAGGCTGATGACTTGTTGGTGCTGAGTGGGACATCCTTCCAATTCCCTTATGGGGTAACCTTCTCCTTCCCGACCTCCTGTCCCTCCCCGTTGGGTCAGCGTGGACACACCAGTGTACAGATGCCTTATTTTGGTTCCCAGCTGTGAAAACCTGAGGCTGTTGGCAATTCTCCTGAGCCTTTCACTGCAAAAATAGCTTGATAATGACCAACAGTAGCTCCATGGGTGTAGCCTGGAATGGCGAGCTGCCTCCTGCCCTTGGGAGTCCTCAACAGCATAATTTGCGCCAAAATAGCATCCGACATGTGGCTCCTTTTATCAAATTGTCAGGTAGGAATGGGATTTCCAAATTAGTTTGTCAGAGCCACGTGCAAGTACTAATCTTGATTTGCCCACTTAAGCCCATCTTGATTCTTAGGTGGTCACCGATCCCTTTGCTGACCAAGTGCCTGTGACTTAAGATCCCTGGTCACTCTGAGGTCCAGAACATGCTCAACAGCGTGATGTGCCTCAGATCAGTCGCTGCTGTTCTCCCCCTTCAATAATTTCATTTGAAATTATTTTTTTTAATTTATTTATTATTATTTATTTCATTTGAAGATTGGCATGAGACAACCCCAATGGGGACAGGTCTGAGTGAGAGAGGGCAGTGATTTGAGTGTGCTGGGTTTCTGTCTGGGGTTTCCAAGTTTGATGGACTGACCCCAAAAAATTTGTGAGGCAAAAAGAGGGAGAAGAAACATGTTTACCTGCAAAGTTGTGCCTTCAGCTGCCCTTGCAATGTTGCCTGAGGAGGAAGGGCCATGTGCTGAAGGGCAGAAACTGCTCTGCCTGGGCGAAATCCAGGCAAAGACCCAAAAACCACTTGGAGACAGCCTAGAGTGAGAATTGTCCACCCAGGTCCCCTGTGGAGTGGCCGACCCTGTCCCCTCTGTCTCTTCAGATGCCCCACAGAGTCAGAGAGCACCAAGTCTCCATCCTCTCACTTTCAGGGCTTGGGAGCGGAGCTGCAAAGGTGCTCTTTCATGGCTGCAGCTGGTTTTTTAGTAGAGTGGGATTTGAGTCGTGTTAATTAAAAAATAAAAAACACCTGCTCATTATTAAACCTCACCCAGAAATGATTCTATTTTTCTTTTTGTCACTTGATAGCACACTTAAAAGAGCGGCTGGATGAGTACATTAAGCAGTGGAATGGCCTCGTCAAGGTGTTCCGAAACGAGAGGAGGGAAGGTTTAATCCAGGCCAGGAGCATTGGGGCCCAGAAGGCGAAACTGGGACAGGTGGGAGCCGCTTCACACGCACATCTCTCCTTTTTTTGAGGAAAAAGTGGTGGTGGTTCTATGTTCAAATAGACGTGGAGAAACGTAGTATTGTATTATTGGTACTGTTTTAAAAAGAGATTAATTTTCCTCACTGAAGCTTCATTTTTTTTGTTGTTTATAATACAAAAGTATTTCAGTGTAAATAAGCTTAATTAAATCATTGTGATTTCTTATACAGAAATATTAATGAATACTTTTTTCTTTTTTTTTTTTTTCCTTTTCAAGGTTCTGGTTTACCTCGATGCCCACTGTGAGGTGGGAATTAATTGGTATGCGCCACTTATAGCTCCTATATCTAAGGACAGGTAACGTTCTCCTGTTATTTCCAGTGTCTGCTGTTTTAGGAAGGAAAACTCATAGTAACAATCTTCACTTTTCGAACTATAGCCACTGCGTTTTACGTCTATGTCAATGCATATTTGTATCAAACTACAGCAATATTTGCTGCATGATGATTTTCTTACCTCCTGGTGTAAAAGCCGCATGGGGAGGAAGGAAAATAATTGAGTGAATAGTTCTCCAGGTGGTTTATTTCAATAGGAACACTGAATATTTTGCTTATTAATGATTAAATATAAGGCAACTCTCATCTCTTGCACAATCTGAGGTGGTGTTATAAAAACATTCTGTTCCAGCTGAATAAGGAGCCTGATTAAATCTAACAGCTCCACAAAACCAGGGGCTGCTGAGCCCCGTGCCCCGAGCTGGGGGGGTGTTGAGGAAACCATGTGCTTGTTTAAACTCTTTAATCCCATAAAAAACAACTGCTTAATCCTAAAAACTGTTTGTTAACCTACGACCAGGGCTTTCCCGAAAAGGGTATTTTTCTCTGTGTTTTAAAGGCTGTAACTCAGTTTAAAGAACCTATTTGCCTCTGCTGCCGCCGCAGCCCCAAAAACCAGCATGGTGTTAGTGCTGCTTTGACTTAAAAAGGTGGAAATGCTCCAGTTTTGGTCACCGGGAAGCCCCTTTGGAAAATTTGGGGTGAATAATGAGATAATGTCTTTCCCTTGGCGAATATGGTGTGTGCTAGAATGCAAATTAAACAGGAAAAAATGGACTGTTGCCAGGAGAGCACCAGCAACTTTTTGTATCCTGAGATTTGGGCAGTTGAAGGGGACAGACCAGTGAAAATCCATGCTTTACACCAATAAAAGCCCTAAACATAGTAAAAGTCATAAACAAATATGACATGTTTATCACAGTTGTTGACAGCTGAGATCTGATATGAATAGAAATTAGGGGAAATGATGATACTGTGGGAGCCCAGCCCTCTAAAATTTGCTCAGAGGGGTTAGATTTGGATTTGGTATTAAACTTAATATTAAACTTCTAACAGTAACCGCCTCGGGTGGTGCATTATTAGAAGAGTGATGTCAAGAAGTGCATGTAAAGGAACGAGTATTCATAAATGAATTGATATCTTAGCATTTCAGACCTAACTTGTCTGCTTTCAGAACCTCTTGAAGCAGCATGAGGAAAGGGCTGTCTCTGTTTTTTTTCTTTTAGTGAGGCTTCATTTTTTAATTATACATTTACAAGTGACTTTCCATAGTAAGGGTGATGACTGATGGTGGGGGTTTTGGATTAGACAGATTGCTCCTTCTGAAATTGTATTTTGCTCTCTCTTTTCCCTTCTGTAAATGTTTCAGAACTACATGTACTGTACCTCTAATAGATTACATAGATGGGAATGATTATTCCATTGAGCCACAACAAGGTGGGGATGAAGATGGCTTTGCCAGAGGGGCCTGGGACTGGAGTTTGCTGTGGAAACGTGTTCCCTTAAGCCACAAGGAAAAATCCAAACGAAAGCATAAAACTGAGCCTTATCGGTAAAGCCAGTCATTTACATACTGTCAATCCTAACCGAGAATTGTCTTTTTTTTTTTTTTTTTGGTTGTTGTTGTTGTTGTTGTTGTTTTTTCCCCTTCCTCTTCTCCCCTGGCTCGTGTTTTTTTGCCACCGGGGGGGTCCTGCCCGGCAGAACCACATGCACCGTCCCCCTCATAGATGTCATAGAGGGCAACACTTTTAAGATTGTGCCCCAAGGGGGTGGTGACGAAGACGGGTTTGCTAGAGGAGCGTGGGACTGGAGCATGCTCTGGAAGAGGGTGCCCCTCACCAAGCGGGAGAAGGAGAGCAGAAAGACAAAAACTGAACCCTATCGGTAATCGCTAAAATCACTCACCCCCTTTTATTCCCCCCCATCCTCCCCTTCTTCTGCTGGAGGCTGAGCCGCTTGAAACTCGCATGTTCTCCTCGCTTGGGAAGCCTTCCCCTTTCCTAACTTCTAAATCACAGCCCCCCACTTTGCCACAACGTGCTCAAAACGCCTTCTCTGCCTCCTGCTTTCCCTCTGCTCCTGCTCTCGGGGTGCACAGCAGAATCCCAGGGGGAGGAGGGTTGCAAAGCTCATTTCTCTGCCAAAACGTGTTGGAAAAAGCATTTGCTCATTTAATCGTTTGTTTCGAAGTTAAGGAGCATGCTGTGGGTATTTCTGATAGCCGGGGGGATGCTGCTGCGGGGGCTAGCTGCATGCCTGCCTTATGCACCTGCGTCAGAAAAAAAACAAATAACCAAAACCCCTGAGTTCCCCCCCTTTTTGGTCACTTTTCTCCCATTTGCTTCCTAATGGATCACGTCTGAGAGAGAAGCAGAGTATCTAAGACTCTGGGCTGGGTGTTTTCTAAGGTCTTGGTGTGCGGAGGAATTTTAATTTAATACGCGTAGCATTAAAAAATGGGAAGGAAAAGAAAAAAAAGGAATTCCCCCACCCCCACTGTGCTTTCTGGGATAAATGGGAAGGAAAAGAAAAAAAAGGAACACCCCCTCTCGCCCCCACTGTGCTTTCTGGGATAACTCCAATAGCTGTCACAGAATTCCCACCTTTTTCTCTGGCTTTGGCAGGGGGATATATGTTTTCTTCAGGGCCCAGAGGGACTGATTGGAGACCCCAGGGCTCCAGGAGGGTTTCTGGGTGGCTTTCCGAGGCTGGGAGGCTGTGGTTCTGCTGGTTTTTATGACTTTCCCCTTCGTGGTGTTCCTGCGTGGGAGAGTGATCCCTGCATCCTTGACATCCGACGGCTCGTAGACGTGATTTAAACCTTGTCGGGGCCGGTGTGGGTAATTCCCTGTCCTCACCCTCGGGTTGTTCTCCGCTAAAATGGCAACACATGGGAGGAAGCCGTGAAGCTTTGATCTGGTTTGGGTCTCGGATAAATAACAGCGTTTTCCGACAGGACTGCCCACGTCAGAACTTTCATATGGGCTTAGGGGATAAACTCCGAGCATCGCTGTTGCCTTCCGTGTTTACCATCCCAACAGGTCTTAAAAAGCCTTCAAACTGTTCCCAGAAACACGGAACACATGTTCGCAGGGTGGTTTAAAAGATTACTTTATTTTTAATAATGCTTTTGGAGTTAAGTGCAGCTTCTAAATGGAGACGCTACCCGTCTCTGGTCACATCCCAACTTTTTCTTGGGGCAAAACCCAGGCAAATAAGACCAAGGAAACGGTGACTTTTGCCAACCAGGGCTGCCTGGTTGGGGAAGGAGACGGGGACGAGGGGACGTTGAGGAGTAAGCGGGCAGGTGACAGGAGAGCAGCTACATCCGTAACCATGACCAAAAAAAATCCTTTTTGCCATATTTTTGCTCAATAACAGATCGTGTCTGAGAGAGAAGCAGACTGCTTAAAATTCTTTCTTAAGATTTCAGCAGATCTTAGTGCTGAGTGACGTGGGTTAGTGATGGGTTCTATCACACTTAGATTGATGGTTGGACTAGATGATCCTAAAGGTCCTCTCCAACCTAGATGATTCTATGATTTTTGTATAAAATATTTTCTTAGGTCTCAGTATGTGTAGGGTTTCTAACTGAATACACATAACCAAAAAAAAAAAAAAGAAGAAAAATACCCAACTTATTTTCTGGGAAAGCTCTACTAACTATTAAAAGGGGCAGCACAAAGTTCACAAAGTTTAAAATCTAGTGGAATGAGGAGACTGAAGGGTGCTAGAAATGACCCATGAAGGAATATTGCTCTTGTCTTTCACTTGGCTCACAAGACTGATCCCAATTCTTCAGTGCTGCACATCGCCACAGGTCAGAAAGAATTCATGTTTTCCTTACCAGCTATTGTATTTTTATTGTTTTCTTTGTTTAAATTGGCATTTTGGTGAGGACTGCAGCTTCTAGCCATTAGGGGGGTGATTTTTTTATATATTTATTGCTCAGCAAGTGAGAAGGAAACCTTGTGCAAGTTGATCTGAGCCCTCTTAAAAATTTCCCTGAATATAATAAAGGAAATATGGCAGTGGTGGGAAAGCAGCCAGAGGGAGGAGACAGAAAGGTCTCGTTCAGCCCAAAAAACTCTGTTCCTTCTTTAACAGACAATAAATTTCCAGGTGGCAGCTCCTCAGAAGGTAAAACTCAGCCTGTTCTGCCCTCTCATCTCTTCTCTCAGCAGCCTGAAGGGCTTTCAGGGCATGCTGAGCCTTTCCATTTTTTATTTCGGTGGAAGCATGTGGCTGGCCAGGTGGGTAATGCCAAAAGAAATTAAATAAAAAGTAAAAAAAATCTGATTTCACTAGAAATTATCCAAACAGCGCTTCAGAAAATTGCTGGAAGCTGATGACAAAGCTTTATGGTTTTTTCAGTGTGTTGCCATTTAACTTGTGTGTGTCCCATCTCCTGGGTGAATTGCTTCCTTAATTCCTGCCTTCCCCTGGCCAGAAGGTGTGACGCCGTGTCCCTCTCGCAGGTCCCCTGCCATGGCTGGTGGGCTCTTCGCCATCGAGCGCGACTTCTTCTTCGAGCTGGGGCTCTATGACCCAGGGCTTCAGATCTGGGGGGGAGAAAACTTCGAAATCTCTTACAAGGTAACGCCAAAAAATGAAAATTTACTCTATTTAGTCAGTCTTTTTTTTTTTCTGTAAATGCTCCTGTTTGGGGGTTCAGGCAGATGTGCATTCCCTGGAAGGTTCTGTGACCAGGAGATGCTGTGGCAGGGATGACTGTCTCCGCCGTGTCCCCCAGTGGGTTTTGAGATTTTGACTGAGATTTGAATTTTTCTGAGTGATTTTTTCAAAGCTTTTCTAAAAAAGTAATTTAGTTATTTCCTGGACAATTGGAAGCCTGTCGTTTGGGACGCTGCTTGTGGTTATGCGGCACCTGAAGCGAAAATACTGAATTATATCACACAGCATAGTAAGAAAAGTAGTTGATACTTCTTTTGTGATTTATTATCTCTTTTCATGTCTTAAATTCCTGTGCATGTATCTGAGTTTTCCCCCCCTTTGCTTTTCCCATCAGATCTGGCAGTGCGGGGGGAAGCTGCTCTTTGTCCCCTGCTCCCGCGTGGGACACATCTACCGGCTGCAGGGCTGGCAGGGCAATCCGCCCCCCGTCTACGTGGGCTCCTCTCCCACCCTCAAGGTACCGCTTCCCCGCGGCCCTGGGGGACAGGTTTCGATGTTGGATAACGACCGATTTAGATAAATCTTTCTAATTTATCAGTAGGAAGTTAGAGAGCTCATATCTATAGATATTCATTGCCCGATGGTGGTTACCTGGGGTGGTGACCACTGGGAGGGTTGCAGAGTGTGGTTGAGCCAAGCCAGCAGCTGGGGCTGTTGAAAGGGGAACATCCCAGCCCCATTTATTGGTAGAAAACTAACCTGGCATTACTAAAACAATGAAAAATTCTCTACTAGTAATGAGAATTGATTAACATTTTGATCAGACAAGGACTAGGACCAGTACAAGGGAGGGCAGGGGCGATGGGCAGAGCTGGGAGATGGGGTGGCCAGTGACGGCTCCATCACTCAGGGCAGGCAAGGGGCTCGTTTGCCTTTCCCAAATCAATAAAAACCATTGCACTCTTCTGAAAAGCTGATCAAAAATATTTCCTGCGTGAATATTGACACCTTTGTCCGTGTGCTGAACTCAGCAAAACACCCAGGCTTCTGAAATACAGAGTTCCTTCTCCATGCAAGGTGGGATGTGGGAGTTCTGCCTCTCCGGGCTCCCTCCCATCCCAGAGAAAATGGACTTTTTGATGGCTTTGTTTCAATTACACTGAATTAAAAGTCCAACTCAGGATCACTTGTACCCTTAGTGACTGCTATGGAGCCTGTTTTCCCCAGGCCATTGGTGCCGTAAGAATGATGTACAGCGGGGTCGAGAACACAGACAGGGAATAGAGAGACTGGAGCCATCAAAGGGTCTGAGAAGAAGGATTTTGAGCCATTTTCTCCTCCTCCAAGCACCAAGAAACCCCTTTACTTGGGGAGGTAAAATCTCTGGTGGGTGTCATAGCTCACCCCTTTAATGCTTAATTTTTTTCGCCCTTAGTGGACCTGTGTCCATGTTCTAATGTTCTCTGTATGAAAAGGTGACCACCAGCTCTGAATTGAGGTGCTGGTTCACAGCAAGTGACTGCAGCCAACACCAAAGAGTCTTTATTTTCAAATAAAAATCCTCTGAACTTAAGAAAAAGACTGTGCTCTCCTCGAGCAGTTTATTTTTCTGGCTTCAGCCCTAAACCATCACCTGAAAGTAATACCCATATATTTCGTGTTATCTGCAGAAGGTGACAAACCATCAGAATAATTTCACACTGTCACTTTTTTGAGGAGAAACGCTTAAATTTCGGTCCTGACCATGCAGCAATGTCCTTCTTCCTCCCAGAACTACGTGCGGGTGGTGGAGGTGTGGTGGGACGAGTACCGGGATTACTTCTACGCCAGCCGGCCGGAGACCAAGGCACTGCCCTATGGAGACATCTCCGAGCTGAAGAAGTTCCGAGAGGATCACAACTGCAAGAGCTTCAAGTGGTTTATGGAGGAAATAGCCTACGATATCACCTCCTATTATCCCCTGCCGCCCAAAAACGTTGACTGGGGAGAGGTGGGTACTGCATGGAACTGGCATTAATTTTAGATTTTTTTTTTTTTTTAAATGGGAATTTAAAAAGAAGCGGTTGTTACTTGACATCACTCTGAGAACAGGCTCTTTAGTTGCTGTTCTTCTAAAATATGATAGGAGCCAGAGAGCTACAGGGACATAATTCCGGGAAAAAAAAATATATTCTCTAACAGGTGCAATTTTTTTAATGAGTTGCGTACAACTAATTAATCTCAAACTGCAACAGGGTAGGTTTAGGCTGAACATCAGGAAAGGATTTTTCTCAGAGAGGTCAGACACTGGAATGGGCTGTCCAGGGAGGTGGTTGAGTCCCCATCCCTGGAGGTGTTTCAGAGTGGTTGAGATGTGGTGTTGGGGGATCTGGTGTAGGGGAGAACTTTGAGAGTGGGGCTGATGGTTGGACTCCATGATTCCAAGGGTCTTCTCCAACCTGAATGATTCCACAATTCTATATTTCCATGAAGGATTGTTTAATCTGTAGCCCTGTCTTCAGTTACATCTAAAGCTCTTCTTCCCGTAGCTGGAATTCAGAGGTGGTTTGGGTTTTTTTTGTTGGTTTTCTCTTTCCTTTTTTAAAAAAAAAAAAAAAAAAAAGTTTAAAAAGTTAAAATGCAGACCCTCTTTTGCAGATCCGAGGCTTTGAGACAGCATACTGCATTGACAGCATGGGCCACACCAACGGCGGCTTCGTGGAGCTGGGACCCTGCCACCGCATGGGGGGCAACCAGGTGAGGAACTGGGGGGTGGCCAGGCTGGAGGAGAAGTGCTGGCCACAGATTTCTAAAATACTGATGGTTTTGAGACAACTGTTAAAAAGGTGGCTTTTTTTTTGGTTTTGTTTTTGATTTTTCCCCTCTTAGCTCTTCCGAATTAATGAAGCCAATCAGCTGATGCAGTACGACCAGTGCTTAACGAAGGGGCTGGATGGGTCCAAGGTTATGATAACCCACTGCAACCAGAACGAGCACAGGGACTGGCAGTACTTCAAGGTAGGCAGCAGCGAAACAAATGCAATTATAATTGCACCTTGGGATTTTTTGCACCTTTTTCTTTTAAATGATGTGATGTGTCTCTGAAAATAAAGCTCTGGGACACGGTGAGAGACAGCAGGTCTTAATTCTGCACAGGAATGAGCAGACACTCTGCCTTTTTGTGTGGTCTATGTCTCCCCCTCAGTGTCTTCCCCCCCCGCCCC
>VXBW01007910.1:65642-81678 GCA_013400375.1 Thinocorus orbignyianus | reverse complement strand
TGCAAAAGCTGTGAGTTTTTAATAAGGAGGAGGACTGTTGGGAGTGGCCTCCTTCCTCCCCACATCTCCAGCTCCTCTCTGCTGGCTTTGAAAGCGTGATTTTAAAACACACCTGAGCTTATATTGGTTTGGTTCTTAAAAAAAGAGATGGATTGGTCTGGGGGTGACATTGGCTGCTCTGTGTCTGAGAAACTCTGCTGGGGCCATTTTCCTGCCTTGGGGATTTTCCTTCACCCCGTCTAGCACTTTGCATGTTAATTAATCCCCTTAACACCATTGCCCCCCAGCTTTCCTCTGCAGGTAGGCAGCCAGAATTCTTAAAATTGGAAATTTAAAAATCGATAATGTTTGTGTACTATTTGGGTCAGTGTGATGCTGGTGATGCTTGAGCAGGAGCGTGGCTTGGGTGGCCACCAGCAGAGCCCTGGGGCTTCAGAGGCCATCAGGAGAGCCTTGGTGGCAACTAGTAGGGCTTGGGTGGCCACCAGCAGAGCCTCAGGGGGTTTTTGTGGCCATCAGTAGAGCCTTGGTGGCCACCAGCAGAACCCTAGGGGTTTTGGTGGCCGTCAGCAGAGCTGATAATACAAAGGTTGGAAAGGTCCACGTTTAACTAATAATAGAATGAGTAAAAACCAATCTAATCTGAGCCCCTAAAATGTGGTTTTTTTTAAAAATAGCTGTATTACAGTTGTGAAGAAAAATGTTAACCGGCCCCAAGCACACCCAGTGCACGTTCCCAGTGGTTTTCTTTTCCAGAACCTGCACAGATTCACCCACATTCCCTCTGGGAAGTGCTTGGACCGCTCCGAGGTGCTCCACCAAGTCTTCATTTCTGAGTGCGACTCCGGGAAAGCCTCGCAGAAGTGGGAGATGAACAACATCCTGAGCGTGTAGCTCTGGGGAGGACAGTGGGGGGGTTATGGACCCCTTCCCACTGACAATCCCCCTTCCCAAACTGGGACCGGACTGGAAACCGCCTGGAAAACTGCTGCAATCATGAACTCCAAACGGCCGCCGGCTGGGATGAAGGACGTAGAGGAACTGTGATGATTTATTACGATGACAATAACATTCTCATCCGCAGTTAATGTTTACAAAACTGCTTTACCTTAAACTCTGTAAAAAATTACATCTCTTTTTTTTTCTTTTTTCTTTTTTCTTTTTTTTTTTTTAGGTTTTGGGGGGGGGGGGGGGGTTGTTTGGGTTTTTCAGTTGGTAAATGACCATACTGTTGGCTGTGTTTCCCGGGGAACACAGCTAAAAGCCTCCTCCTCTTCTTTGGGATTACACTCAGGGCTCTGAAGGCAGTTTATTTTGTTGGGTTGTTGGTTGTTTTTGTTTTTGTTTTGTTTTGTTTTGTTTTTTTTTTAACACACACTTGAAAAAGGTTGGAGCAAACCAGATTATTTTTCTTTTTGACAGAAACTGGGGGATTATCAACCTGTTGTATTTTTTTTTTTTTTTTAATTTAATTTGACATCTTACTAAGCACTGCCACAGGTTTTACCAGCCAGGGTGGCCTTCTCTCACCATCATGCTGCTTTTTTGGAAGGTGAATTTTGACATATTTAGTGCCTCTTTTTTCATTTCTCTCTTTTTTCCCCCCACCCCGAGGAAATGCATTTGGTTGGGAAATGACAGAATGGGTTTTTCCAAGCTGCTACCGAGGGTCGGGACCGGCCATGCCGCCCCTCTCCCTGAGTAATTAATCAACTTGCCACAAAGGGATTTTGGTGTCCAGTTTGGCTACCGGGCTCGGGCAACTGCTGGGCGCACGGGGCAAGGAAGAGCCGGTGCGATTTGATGGAAATAACCTCCCTCCCCATCCCAGCTGGGAATTTCTAAAGCACTAACTCGCTCCTTTAAACCATGCCTTACACCGGAACAATTAAAAATAAAAAAAAAAAAAAGAAGAAAATAAAGCTGCACAATTATGTAAAACTTAGAAAGAACCCACTACTTGCTTTATAGCCTGATTTGAAATGGAAATCACTTAGAGGAGGACTAAAGCTTTGAATTTGGAGGGGAAAAAAACCCCATCCCGCTCCTGAGCACACCTGCCTAACTCTTCCCTGCAGCTCCTTGGGCTGCCGGCTCCCCCCTTGGGAAGAGGAATGGAAATCCTGAAACCGCCTTTATTCATACTGATTTTTTTCTTCTTATTTTCGCCAGCGGGAACTTTTTCCCAAGGGATGACGAACACAGAACGGAACCATGATAGTTTTCCAGAATAGGGAAAGCGTGTGAGGAAAACCTCCCCTGGGAGCATAAATGAATAAAATTTTTAAAAATATATAAATTGATAAAATAAAAAAGCAGAGGGCGGACGGGGAATGGCTTATCCCCGCTCCCGTAATTCCACAGTTTGTGACTATTAACTCCGAGGAAGTCCTTCCCCAAAATCAGGAGCAGCTCCCACAGGCATTGACAAAGGGGTCTCCATCCCCTTTGGTGGCAGTTTTGATCTTTTTAGGGCTGTCTGCACTGATCCGTTAGTTCCCCATTCCTTTAAACTTAACTTGTCCTTTCAGACCTATGGAAAATAAAGGAGGGAGAAACGGGGGGAAAAAGTAAAAACAAGCGAAAAAGGGGGCGTTGCTGGTACTTGTTCCCTCCTGTGGGTGAAAACTGACTCCCTTGGTCATGCGTCGGGGGGGGGATTAATTTAATCATACGACTATGCATAAGAGAGAGAGAAAATGGGTAGAAAATGGGTATTATTTAGTGCAATTCCTGGGAAAGCTGATGCTGTGCGGGACTCTGGCACCTCCCGCAGCTCCAGCCCACAGGGAGCTGCTGCTGGAAGGACTCTTTTCCTACTGTAGCCGGCGTGGAGAAACAAAAACAACCAGTAATTCCCATGCTATTGCTTTGTTAAGTGGATGATGATGATCTCACTATGCATTTCTACATATTTTATAAATTTGATTTATGCAGATTTTGATACACTGTAAGTTTCTGTAGAAATTGTATAAATCTTTAAAAAAATTTATTAGGGATAAATCTGGGGAACCTGTGTATATCTTACTGACCGGGTTGCTTGTTTTTTAGGTGAAGTAAATAAAATATTTGAATTTTTGGGTTTACTATGTACTTTTTATGGAGTGAAAATGGGTGGTTGTCTCTGCAGAAAGCTTCTCTCCTTAAGTCCAGGAGACTTTGATGTTACAAACCGACAAATATTAATGAAAAGTTTTGGTTTATATTTAGGTACCTGTTGTCTTCTCCGCAGACAGCACAGCAGCGGCCGGTTCCTGGAGGGGAGTGGGGACCGGTGAGACAGAGGGGACGTCTCTCCTCGTGACCAGCCACCTCGGTGCTGGGAGGACCATCAGAGACGCTGTCCCCGTTGGTGGCATCCAAGGAGGAACTTGTTTTTTCCCTAATTCCACCCAGTCTCCACAACCACTCCCTGCCTCTTCCACACCGTCTGCTTTCCAACCGCAGCCGAGATCCGCTCACTGCTCTCAAATGGGACCCAGAAGCCCAAGACCTCCCAAACCACACCCAAGATGTCAACAAATATAAGTTTTGTGCACAGTCCTTAGGGTTTTTTTATGTCATTGCACTGCTCTGGCCAGCAGCTGGATGGAGGCTCTTCAGCGGGGCAGTGGTGGAGCTTCTCCTCTTGAGGGATCTTGGTGGCCTGATGGAAAAGGCCTCTTCCTTCAGGCCCACGAAGGTGATGAGGACCACAGCCCTCAGGGAGGAGTGGGAACTGGTCACACTCCAAGAGGATAAAGGTATGTTTGTGTTTTTCCCTTCTTTTCCTCGCTGATGGACTTCCCTGAAAAGAAAGGTGGTGGCTTTAGGGATGGAAGCTGACCCCACTTCAAACTGCTTAACCATATGAGTGGTGTCTCCTGCAGGAGAAGGAAGCAGAGGGGTAGGAGAAGCAGCAGAGCAGAAACCTGAATTAAAAAAGAAAAAACAAACAAACAAAAAACCAAAACCAAACAAACCCAAACCAAAAAAACCCTCAAACTAGTGCCTGAGATGCCGGAATGGCTGAGCATCTCAGGGCAGAAGGGGATGATGCCCATCAGTGATGAGGGCTCATTAATTCCCGAAGGAATAATTAGTGCTAGGTCAGGGCCAGGCCCTTAGAGGGCCTTTTAGAAGGATGTGGTGTTGTCCCATCATCCCATGGGGGAACTGATTCATGGGTGCCCTGGTAGATGTTTGGGGCAGGAAACAGCTGTACAGCTCAGAGGTGGACCATGGGATTTGCTGGACAAAGAGTTTTTGGTGGGTGACTCCATATTGTGTGTCCACCAGCAGGGCCTCAGGTGTTTGGGTGGCCACCAGCAGGGCCTCAAGTGTTTTGGCCATCACCAGAGCCCCAAGGCTTTGGTGGCCATCACCAGAGTGTCAGGGATTGAGTGGCCACCAGCAGGGCCCTAAGGTTATGGTGGCCACCAGGAGAAGTCCAGTCCTGGAACATCATGAGACTCTAGCACTGAGACTGGAGGGAAGAGTTGACCTCAGGGTATCGGAGCAATGCACAGGTTCACTCATCAGTTGGTGCTGGCCTGTGACAATTCCTTAATTGCAGTAACGAAGAGTCGAGCAGGATTGGTGACACTAGATTGTGTTCCAACATTATATCCAAGGTGCCTGCCATATGTTGGTATGGATCTATTACTTAATAGATAATTAAGTAATTAAAGTTAATAAGTAATCAAAGATAAAGCTTCTATTCCATTTTTTTTTTCTGATTTTTTTTTATCAACACCCATTTGCAATTTTGCTTGTGTTATTTGAGTTCTGGAGCCTGTACATATTCAGTTCCCGGTTCTATAGCTGTGCTGAGCAAGGTTTTCCTGGTAAAAATATCTAAAAGGGGAAAAAAAAACGAAAACCAAAACCCCAAGAGAGACGTTCTTCAGACCTAGGTTTTCGCTGCGGAAGAATCAGCCCAGGGTCTGCTCAAGAAGTTGATGTAAGAACAAGGAAGTGTCACGTTCTGTTGGGAAGATGGTGAGGAAATAGTAAGTAATTGTTTTGTTCGTAGCTCTTTACCCAGTAACAGGATAATAAATGAGGTTTTCTGGGTGATTTCTCCGCTGGTGAAACTGATGACCAGTTCCTATTTTGTTCCTGAGCTGAGAAACAGCTTTTTACTCCTACAAGGCCTTTGGCGATGACTGACAGACCAGGCCAAACTCAAGTAGACCTGAGCTCCTTCACCTTCATGGGCAAGGATTTCTCCAAAGAATCACCAAATCATGGGATGGTTTGGGTTAGAAGGGACCTTAAAGACCCCCAGTGCCACTTCCTGCCATCCCCTGGGCAGGGACACTTCCCACCAGATGAGGTTGCTCCAAGCCCCCTCCAACCTGGCCTTGAACCCCTCCAGACATGGGGCAGCCACGGGTCCTCTGGTCAGCCTGTGGACCAGGATTGCCTCTTACAAAATCCCAAGCCCTGTTTGGCTGTCTGCTAAGGCAGTTTTAAGCAGAAAAAATACAAAGTAGGGTTCCATAGTTGAGTTAATTTAATTCTTGAGGTTCCTCAGAACTCTGGGACGGATACCATCTGCCCTCTTGTCCCCGGGAGGGCTTGGCCAGTTGTTACTAATCACTGGGTTTTTAACTGCTTTTTATCCACTTTGGTGTGGGGTTTTTTGTGGTGTTTCAGCCTCTTTTCTGAACCTCTCACACTATGTGAGCTGTCACCCTGATGCTTCCAACCATTTTTGAGCCATCCCATATAGTTTTGACTGAAGACAGACCTCCCAGCGAGAAGGTCCCAGTGAGTAATTCTACAAGATGTTCCATATGGAACTCAAGATGTGAAAAACTAACTTAGTTTTTTTTCTAGGGCATTATCTTATTTATAAGGGGCATATTTTATTTCAATTCAAAAACACTTGGGTGGAAGCTAAAAAAAATTATTCAAATAATGACTAAACTAGTCAATTTCCTGTGCTTTTCCTGCTCCACCACCACAGGTTATTTACATCTACTGATTTTCATGTTTCTCCTTTAATTTTGCAGCCTTCTGTTCATCTAATGAGGAAGACTTCTCAAAGCATCGAAATTCAGGGAGTGATGGCATAGTTGTGCAGGGACATCTGACCAGAACCGGCTGGAAAGGGGTGAGACAAGTGTACGAGTGGACACACCACCACTTCAGAAGCTGAGGGGCAAAAAATAAACACCAACTGCACTTCAGAGTACTTAGTATTTTGGACACTAGATGGTTTGATGGGTCAAAAACCATAAATGGTTTTTGATGCTAGGCTTTCAAAAGCCAGTGAAAGCTACTGCCTAGCACTTATCTTGACAGATTAAACCTAAGTTACAAATTTAGCTGTGGGATCTCTGCTTCTCCACACTGTTGGACGTTGAGATTCACACACTGGAACTTCATCAGGTGCCTGTGCCCCTCACAACTGCAGAGGTGACACATTTGCACGTGGAAACTATCAGTCACCACCAAGGGCAGTGTATGTCGGGAGAGAATTGTCATTAAAGAGCAAAAACCAAGTTTAAATTCCTGTCTCTAACCTCCATGAGTCAACACTGCAGAGCCTCATCCTCCAGCACTCGGGGAGCATCCAGCCTCTAGGAAACAACACCACCACCACGCTAATCATGTACAAGGTTTTATTACAAAACTGTTTAAAAAAAAAAAAGTAATACAATGCAATATACTACAAAATATAAGATCAGCTATGAAGCTACCTCCTTTGTTTTACTTCGCTATGGAGAAACACCTGGCTAACAGTCACTGAGTTTCAACAAAACCATTAAATACGCAGACACGTTCCACAACACACTTTTTTTTTTTTCTTTTTTCTCTAAACCAAGCTGCAGCAGCCCCTGGGCTCCCACCAACACAAAAAATGGGGGGGTCCCTACCGAGAGCCACATTCCCGACACGCAGTTCTGTACAGAGGTGTATTCTGAAGCTAACTGCCAGCTGCACTTGAGTTCACATTCTTAGCAAAATACTGGATTTCGAGCATAAATTTTTACAGCAGGACATCTGTTCATTCCTCATCCTCGTCTTCTTCTTCCTCTTCATCATCATCTTCCTCTTCCTCCTCCTCTTCTGGTTCTGCTTTCTTTTTAGAGCCTGCAGGCCTACCTGGGCCCTTTTTTCCTGTGTCGCTCTTGCTCTTGGCACGATACGCTGCGATATCCTGCAAGAAAAACATTAAGTCACTGGGAACATAGGTCTGGAGACAAATCTGTACTGATTCAACACCTGAATACTAGCAGAGCATGTGTGTAAAAGTGGGGTTTCAGCTTGGGGACCTTCATGCTTACACCTTTTCACAAGAAAACACGTAATACAGTTTTAAAAGTTTCAGGACCGCAGTGTTCTGGAGTACGACTGCTTATTTTTCAAGTGGGTGCCCTGCTTTCTGGAAGAAAAGCATCACATTGGCAATATCTCTAGACATGGATCCAAAGGGGGCCACCAAGAAAGCTGGAGAGAGACTTATTACAAGGGCATGTTGTGATAAGACAAGGGGGAAGGGTTTGACACTAAAAGAGGGGAGATTGAGATGAGATCTGGGGAAGAACTTCTTTGGTGTTGGTCTGGTGGGAAGTGTCCCTGCCCAGGGGATGGCAGGGGGTGGCACTGAGGGGACTTTAAGGTACCTTCTCACCCAAACCATCCTGTGATTCCTTAACTTAGAATTACAAACCATGTGATGGTTTAGGTACAAAGCAAAAGTCATGCACTTCCAGTGACGTCTGCAACTTCAACCCTTCTTTCATCACTTCCACTCTACCTTTTCATATTTCTCCTTTAGTTTTGCAGCCTTCTGTTCATACGGCTGTTTATCTTTGGCCGACTGTTCAGACCACATCTCTCCTAATTTCTTTGCCGTATCTCCGATAGACAAGCCAGGATGTTCGTTTTTGATTTTCGGGCGGTGCTCAGAGCAGAAAAGGAAGAATGCAGATCTAAAAATGACAGGTAGCGAGTGATTCAAGTTAAGTGTCAGACTATTTGAATTAATACCTTTTTGTGTGGGGTCACAGAAACACTCACGGCGGTCTTTTAGGAGCGTTGGGGTCCTTTTTCTTTCCCTTCTTCTCGCCTTTGGGAGGAACATAGTTTTTCATCTCTCTGTCATAACGAGCCTTGTCTCCTTTCGCCATTTCTTCAAACTTTCCTTTCTCCTTGCTGGACATTGTCTGCGGGAGGCAGGGAAGAGGAGAAGAGCAGTGATCAGCTCAAGCCGTTGCTGCCCCGCTGAGGGCTACCGGAGCTGGGACAGCCAAACTCTCCCCGTCCCCCCTTTCTCACCTTCCACCGCTCCGAGCACTTGCGCGAGAACTCGGCGAAGTTGACGGAGGAGTCCGGGTGCTTCTTCTTGTGTTCCTCCCGGCAGGTCTGCACGAAGTAGGCGTAGGAGGACATCTTGCCCCGCGGCTTGTTGGGGTCGCCTTTACCCATGGCGAGCTCGGCGGCAGCTCGGGCAGCTCCCTGAGGAGGGAGGGGGATGGAGGAAGAGGAGGGTGAGGGTGGACCGGGGGGGCGGGGTGGTTGCGCCTCAGGGACCGGGATGTGGGGAGGCTGCCGGAGGTCGCAGCTCAAGGCACTGGGGTGCGGGGAGACCACCGGGGGTTGCACCTCAAGGACCGGGGGGACCCTTGCCTCAGGGACCGAGGTTTTGGGGGGCCACCGGGGGTCGCACCTCAGGGAAAGGGANCTTGCCTAGCGGCGGCAGTACAACCCTCCTCCCTGCGCTGCGGGCGGCTGTCGGCGAATGGAACTCGGCCGCGCACTTACCGCCTCTTGTTCGCCGCCACCGCCGGACGCACCGACCCCGCCCACAGCCGCGCCCCATTGGCTGCCGCCCCCGTTCAAACAGGGCACCGCCCCGCCCCCCGCGCTCGGTGCTCACGGCGATTGGCTGGAGATGACGCACGTCACTCTTCTTCCGCCTTCGCCCCGCCCCCTCCGTACTCGTTGGAACCGGTTGAGGGGACGGGAGGGCGGGACTAAAAGGGCGTCCTGCGGGCGAAGATTGGCGGAGAGAGGCGGTTTTAAAAAACCGCGGGGCCGCTCGCTATTGGTTGCTGGGGGAGAGCGAGCGTTCTGATTGGGCGGGGCGGGCGGCGGCAGCGTGGTTTAAAAATACAAAGGCGGGCGGGATGTGAGGAGTCGGGGGATGGTGGTTGCTGTCTTTGGCGGCTGCTGGGCCGTCAGTGAGGGTCGCCTGGCGTCCTTCTGAGGGAAAAAAAAAAATGATACCTACGGTTATTTACTGATTTTGATTGTTGTTTGTTGCTCTGGAGGTACCCCCTACACCTGTTGTGGAGTCTCCTCAGAGTGAGAAGCCAGGCCTCTGAGGCCTTCCTCACCTTCTGACAAGCTCTTTACTAATACAGCAGTAAATACCTCCTTCATCTCTCTTTAATATTAACCTTCCTGTGTTTGCCCCTCCTTCAGCCCATAAAGATGGCCTGTAATCTGCAGAAAGTCAGTCAAAACCTCTGAAGATTATCAAAAGCCTTCCTCTGGAGCAGACCCCCGTAATGCTGAGGTAAATCGGCAGGGCATTCCCTTTGCAGACACCTTACTGTGGCCTTTTGGGGCTTAAAAAGTGCTTGTAAGAAAGATGGGGGNTCACCAGGGCCTCGGGGACCTAGGGGGGGCCGCACCTCAGGGACCGGGGCGGGTCTCGCCTCAGGGACCGAGGTGTGGGGAAGCCGCCGGGGCCCGGGTCTCAGGGAGCGGGGGTTCCTCGCCTCAGAGANGGGGCAGGCTTTTCAGCAGGGCCTGTTGTGACAGGATGAGGAGGAAGGGTTTGACACTGAAAGAAAGATTTAGATATTAGGAAGAAATTTTTCTCTGAGGGTGGTGACGCACTGGAACAGGTTGCCCAGAGAAGCTGTGGCTGCCCCATCCCTGGAGGGGTTCAAGGCCAGGCTGGAGGGGGCTTGGAGTACCTCTGGTGGGAGGGTGGTGCTGAGTGGTCTTCAGGGTCCCTTCCCACCCAAACCATTCTGTGATTCTATGCTGAAGCCTGTCAGAAGGTGTTCTTATGTCAGCTATCTCATGTGACTATTCCTTTTGACAGTATTTAACCTCATAGAATGATCTGTGGTTGGAAGGGACTTCTGGAGAACATCTAGTCCAGCCCCATTGCCAGAGCAGGTCTCACAGGAACGTGTCCAGGTGGGTTTGAATGTCTCCAGAGAAGGAGACTCCACCACCTCTCATGGCAGCCCCTTCCAGGGCTCTGCCACCCTCAAAGTGAAGAAGTTCTTCCTCATGTTGAGATGGAACTTCTTATGTTCCAGTTTGTGCCTGTTCCTTCTTGTCGTGTCCCACAGCACCACTGAAAACAGACTAGCCCCATCCTCCCAACATCCACCCCTTAAGTATTTTTAGGTGTTGATCAGATCCCTCTTTAGCCTTCTCTTCTCCCAACTAAAAAGACCCAAGTCCAAACAAAGCTTACACTTAATCTTCTAAACCAAACATTTACACAGGGGTTATTCCATGTTCTGGTTTTGGCTCTTTATTACTGTCAACCATTCCACCACTCAGTAGCAAATTTGTGTTCTCAGTTCTGTGGTACCATTGGGATTCTGTAGATATTGGGAAAAATTTCTGCACCCAAAGGGCTGTCAAGCCTTGGAAGAGGCTGCCCAGGGCAGTGGTGCAGTCACCATCCCTGGAGGATTTAAAAGCCAGGCAGATGTGATGCTGAGGCACGTGGGTCAGTGGTGGGTTTTGTCAGTGCTGGCTTAACTGTTGGGCTTAATAACCTTAAAGGTTTTTTCCAACCTAAACGATTCTATGTTTTAATTTGTTATGTAGCTTTAAAAATGCCTGTTTCTTGGAAAGCGCTGTTTGGTTCGGTGGGTTGAGCTGCCAGGTGGGTCCCTCCTTCACTTTGTGGTGAACCACCTGTACGTGACAGTTTCTTGCAGCGTGTTTTCTAGTTAATAAAGCACTTTTATAACTGGTGGTGATGGTAGGGTCTTACAACGCTGGTGTGTGCTGCACTTATCATGGCACAGCCATGGTATCTCTGGTGCTGGACGCTTTGTCCACCAGATTTAACCTAGAGTTCTCCATATCGCACCATTCCAGCACACCCATAGGTACCCTCTGCCTTGTTTACAGCCATATAAAAATGTAGGTGAACTCCATCAAAACCAGTTTTACTTCTGAATCCTGTTTGGTGCGGTTGAAAGGGCAACACAGTGGCCCACAGGTCTCCAGGAAACAGTGTTTTCTTGATGTCAGTGCTTTTGAAGTAGCACATCTGGGAGTTGGTCACCGAAGAACTGTCAGGATGGCTACAGGCCCCAGAAATTGTTTTTAACAGTTGAAAGGAGGGAAGAATTTTTTGCATTTTACCTTTTCAAATCTGTTCTGTCAGTTCCTGAGCAACAACAATGAAAACATTTATATAAGTTTATTATTAACATGCTTTTACTCTTCCTTTTAATATTAATGTAGCCAGCTCATGGAAAAAGAAAATACTTTGGAAATTATGGTATGTAACTGCAGTGCGGCTTCCCCTGTTGCATCTGTTTTCATCTCTGCCCTAAGACTGTGAAGAAAATGCTTGTGGAAGAGCAGGTAGGGTGAGAAAGTGTAATTACTGCTGTGGGAAAAAATGAGAGCTGCCTTTTGAATGATTTAATCAAATGTTTTGGAGAAAGAAATTAGGCTCTTTGTTCTTTCAAAGAGATCATTTTCCTGCATTCTCTTCTCTTGTACAATGAAACGTGTACAGAGAGGGTTACGTCGTGTAGGGCAGGGCAGCGTAAGGCACCCAACAGTTGTGGTCTGTAACATCTGTCTGCCCTCCAACAAGGAAGGCAGTATGGAAAATTTTCCATGCTTTAACGCCATCCTGGCAGCTTTTCCTGCAAGCTGAGAGACTTGCCCTCGTGCCTGGAAGAGCCCTTCTTCTCCCTGCGCCTGGTGCCACAACGAGCTGTCACCCTTTTCTCATTAGGCCAGGCTGCTGTGCCTTTGCAGAGGAAACCACAAATTGTGTCCCCAGAGATTCCCTGGCTGTTGCTCTCCTAAAAGCTGCGACCGGCGCGGCACTGACTCCAGTGGGGCCGCCGGGGCCGTTTATGAACCACATGTGGATGACAGTTGTGGGGAAGAAGCACCAGCTCCAGGAGGCGAAGCTCTACTTCTGCTCGGGTAATTCAGCTCGTGAAACGACTGTTAAGTTTTATAGCTCCCTGGCTTCCAGCCCTTCTGGGTTTCTACTCTGCTCCACGACGATTTTGGGCGCTATTGTCAGCTTCACTGAATCTTCAGCAAGCTGCGGGCGAGGAAAGATAAGCCATGCCCGTGACTGGAAAAGCTGGAGAGAGGGGAGAGACCAGAGCTGAGAAATGGATTTGAAGAAAATTTTGAGCACAACTCTGTGACGGGAGTGATACTGCTTTACATCACGCTGTATCTCTGCAGGCAGCTCCTGCAGCTTTTCTGGGTGCTGGTGTCAGCGCAGACAAAGCCAAGGAAGAAAGTAACAAAAGCCCTTTTATTGAAATTAACGTTTCCCTCCACGGATCCGTTGCAACAGATACCGCTCAGCTGAGGAAACTGCAAAACACAGTTGCACGACCTTAACTCTGACCAAACTTTGGTTCCGGTGCCAGTGACTCTGCCTATTGATTCAGTTTTAATTCATTCAGTTGGACCAAGAAGCTCTGCTGCCTCTCCCCAAAGACTCTGCTGTTACACAAATTCCTGTATGGAATATCTGGCCTTAATGTGGCCCTAACGGCAATAAAATTCTGCTCGGGAAGGTGATGGTTCTTGATGGATTACAGCTGAGAGGGGCTCTCTCCCCGGCTGGGAAGTGGCTGTTTTACAGGATGAATAATGAAAGCGAGCTACAGCTGTGCTCGGTTTTAACCTCACCCAACTTCACTAATTGGAATGCAAGAAGTTGAAAGGAAAAGCAAATTTATCTTTAATCAGCAATTTTTTGTTCTAGAAAAAAATTAAAATCCTTGACATAAGAATTTTAATAGGTCACTGCTTTAAAAAGCCCCTTTTACTGCGAGTTACGAAGTCTGCAGACAGCAACTATGGTTTTTGGCCTATTTCATGTAAGCTAGAATACTTTTAAGAAGCAAAAACCAGAACTACCTAGGCTACAGCTTATGCAAATTCAGCCCCAAACTGATTTTACTGTTGTGCTCCAGTTACAAGGAGTTACTTTCTTTGTACTTTGATAAAAACACATAGGACTGCAGCTGCCCAAAAGTTTGCAAAGCTGATTTTTCTCTCGGTATTTTAAAGAATTGCACTATTAGAACTTTCCCCATTTTTTTTTTTTCTGTTGTTGTCTAACATGCAAACGATGTGTGTTTTATAAAAATGAAATATATTTACCCTTCAGACATTACAGGTTTATTCCACGGGTTACTGTAGAGCCTGTGTAACCAGTTGAGCAGCTGGCAGGGCAGCAGGCTGGGGTAGGCCGAAAGCTCGGGAAATCCTCCTGACTTTGTGCCCTGTCACAAAGAGCTGAAATACGAACCACAAGCCACTCCCGCCGCAAACACAGGTCAGGTTAGCAACACCAGCAGGGCCTGGGTGCGACGATTGTTAACTTTCTCAGTCTTAGTTTGGCTAGAACTTTTCTTTCACTGGGTTTGCAAACTTTTATTTTTTAAATATTTTTACTTTTCTATTCATAGATCTTGCTTTCACCTCCTTTCTTATTTACACTCAAAGTAATGCTCATGTAACCTTTTCCCCTCAAGATCTTCACGGACCTTGCTTGTATTTTGCTATACTCTTAATCCTTGTTTACAGGTGTGAGAAGAAAGCAGTGATTTGCTTTTGTTGCTGTTGAATTTGCCTTGGTGTGCACGTGTCAGGCAAAGCACCACCTTCTGCCAAGGATGGGAGAGTTTGGGGGGTAGGGACAGGAGAGAAACTTTTTTTTTTTTTTTACCCATTTTAACCCGTTTTGCAGTGCAAATTGCAGCAACACACATTTTGAAGCCTCTCTTAAGATGATGGTGAAACTAGTAGAGTCACAGGACGGTTTGGGTTGGAAGAGACCTTCAAGCCCATCCAGTGCCACTAAAGAAGTTCTTCCCCACATCTCAGCTCCATTTCCTCTCTTTCAAAGATTCCTCGTCTCTCATCCCGTGGCTCCCCTCCCTGATCCAGAGTCCCCCCCAGCTTTCCCAAAGCCCCTTTAGGGCCTGGAAGGGGCTCCAAGGTCTCCCTAGAGCCTTCTCTTCTCTAGGCTGAACAAAATCCTTCCTGCAGAAGGTCCTTTGGTGCCGCCCGATCGTGAGGGTAAAGGGGCTGGACGCGGGAAGGGGCAGCTGTTACAAACCTCTGAAGCTTTTACGGGTTTATCAGCTCAAATCCCCTAACGCCTAGATTATTCTTAAAATACAGCCTTTATTTTTGGACCCTGTTTACCGCTTTAAATCTTTTAGTAAAAGCCTGCCTTACATAAACTCTCCCGTACGGCCCGTTTCCATTGCAGGAAGGAGAATGCCCAAAAAAGGGACAGCAGCTTCCGCTGGATTACTCTGAGGCCAGCACCAATATTGCTGGTTTGGTTAAAGGTAGGATTATTTTTTTCCGGCTCTTACTATATTAATTGAATTGTGCACAGTAAGCTCTGCACGTGCTAACAGAGATTAAGTTTTGTCACACAATTAACTATCCCAAGTTGCATTTGTTAACTGTCCTAGCGTAAAACATAAAAAGAAGTGAAGTTGGTCAGTAAATCTCAACGTTTCTGCGCTTTGGGCTTTCACACATTGGGACAATAATCAGGAGGCAGAGGAGTGGGGAGGAGCCCACTGAACTGGTGGGAAGGGAAAATCAGAAACGATGAGTAATTCTGGTTTCTGATAAGGAAGGAGAGCTTTGGTTGCTTTTCTTTATCGCAACCGGCTGCTCCCTTTATCAGAGACACCAGGGCAGGAGGGGGAATTCGCAGAGTTTTCCAAGTATTCTGAAGGAATCTGCATTTCATTGGAATAGTTACAATCCAAATGAAAGAAAAACGTGTATTTCCTGTGAAAAATGTATAGCGACACTTTTCTGCACTTTTCCATTTGCTAACAGGACGATTCCAGCAGCTGCACGAGCTGGACACTTGGAACTGAGACACGTGGAAGGGAACAGCTGTCCCCAGCTGAGCCTCATCCCATGAAGATGGACACAATGTTACAAGCTGCATGTCTTTTATCAGATTAATTACTAATTATATGCCTGCAGTGCACCATCAGTATATCCGAGGTGATGTGTCCCAATATCATTCTCCTCTGGGCAACCTGGGCCAGGGTCTCACCACCCTCACAGCAAAGAAGTTCTTCCCCAGATCTCAGCTCCATCTCCCCTCTGTTATGTCAAGCTTCTCATCCTCCAGCCCTCCCTGGCCGGGCTGCTCTTCATCCCCTCACCCCCCAGCCCCTATCCACAGGGGGGGAATTTCATCCAGTATAACGAGAAATACCACGTTAAGGTCAGACCCTGGTGGGACAAGCTGTGGGTGACAGGGTGGAAGATGGGGAGCAGGCAGAAGATGGGGAGAAGCTGAGGGATGGTGGCGGAGGCCGGAGGCATGGAGGTTGGGGAAGCAAGGGGAAGATGGGAAGGGGCTGAGGGATGGAGGCCAGGGGAGTGGAGGGAAGATGGGGAGAAGCCAAGGGATGGAGGCTGTGGAATGGATGAACGGCGGGGTAGAGGCCANGGGATAGAAGCCAGGGGAGCAGAGGGAAGACAGGGAGAAGCTGAGGGATGGCGGAGAAGCGGGATGGAGGCCGAGGGAGCAGAGGGAAGATGGGAAGGGGCTGCGGGATGGTGGCAGAGGCTGGAGGGATAGCAGCTGTGGAATGGAGGACCGATGGGATGGAGGCCAGGGGAGCAGGGGGAAGATGGGGAGAAGCTGAGGGATGGAGGCCAGGAGAGTGAAGGAGCTGAGGGACGGTGGCTGTGGAATGGAGGAGCTGATGGATGGAGGCTGTGGGAGCAGAGGGAAGATGGGGAAAAGGCCAGGGGAACGGAGGAGCGGCGGGATGGGAGCCGGGGGGGGGCGGGG
>VXBW01007910.1:44100-56220 GCA_013400375.1 Thinocorus orbignyianus | reverse complement strand
TGCTTTTCTTTTACTTTCGTTTTTTTTTTTTTTTTTTTTTCTCCTTTTTCCTTCCCCAGAGAGTTGGTCTCTGTTTTATTTTTTCATAACCTGGCTGATCTGTTTGGAAAAACCGTCTCTTAACGAAAAACAAACTTCCTCAGCAGGAGTATTTTAAATAAATATCACTGATATTGTTGCTCAAGTGGGTGTGTCTGTAACTTATTTAGTGAGTTACCTGTACCTGGTAGTTAAGCTTGGACTAATTATGTCAGAATATTAAAGTATTTTTCAATGAAAGCGTGCCAAGGATGTATTTATGAATGTACTTCAGGCTCTCATGATGCAATGCCTTGGTTTTTTTTTTTTTAAACCGTGGCCATAGGTTGTGTTTTTTCTGAAGGTAAAAGGCTTTAAGTGACAGTTCCAGCAGTTGGTTGGGCAGGAAGGGCTGAATAACGTTTGATTAATGTTTTCCTTTTTTTTTTTTTTTTCCCCTTTGGAAAGAAGAGTTTACAGGGGCTCTGTTCTCTTGATTTGCCTTGTCCTCACTGGGATACATGCTTCCAGGCACCACTCCTGCACGAAAATGGGACAAAACCCCACAGTTCCCTCATTTCCAAGCAGTGAGTGGGGAAACAAAAAAAAAACCCAACCCAGGAAAAACCAAAAAAAACCCCAAACAACCCCCCCAAAACTTATGAGAGAAATACCCAGCAGTAATTTTGTTTCTAATTGAATATCTCAATGAGGTCTGATGTCAAAGATGATAAAAAGAATGCCTTCTTGCATCATCCCTGAGCTCTCCTGCCAGATCTGAGGTGTGGTGTGTGGAATGTTTGATTTCTCTCCGCTGCAGGGTGTGCGCCTCAGCTGGAGAGGAGGTGGAGGCAGAAGAGTTCTCATCCTAAAGCAGAGGAGGACACGGCTTCGTCCTGTTCAGTTGGAAATTGCTGCAAGTTTTAACCTTATCAGACATTTAAAATCTTTTTCTTAATTTGGAGGAAAATGAGCTGTGTTTTTATGGTCTAATCTGCTCGATGTCGGCGAGGTTTTTATGAAACCTGCGACCGAGATGCTCCATCTGGCTTTTGTGGCCCTTGTGTGGAACTGAAGGGTGACAAACCTTGCCCTCGGACACCAGCCCTGGGTGGCTGGGTTGCTTTCACCTGCAGCTTTGTATTGTTCTGGGGTGTTGGTCTCAATGCTGGTCTCAGTGGTGGCAACTGACATTGGTATTGTGGCTCTGGAGAGACCTTCAAGCCTTCTCCAGTCCCTGAAGGGGCTCCAGGAAAGCTGGGGGGGCACTCGATCAGGGAGGAGCGTGATGGGATGAGGGGGAAGGGTTTGGCACCACATTTCTCTGGTGAAATATGGATTTTCCAGGAGCGGTGGAAGGAGCATAACTGCAAAACTGACTTTACTGCCCGGATTTGCATCCACCTTAATTTTTTTGGGTGCTCCTGTGAGTGTCAGGTGTCTGTGATGTGGATTGTGTGGAAACTCAAGGACACCAAGGGTGGTCATGTGCCCTGGTGGCTGATGGAAGCTCAGGGAGGACATTGCAGAAGAGCAGACACCATCTATTTTCTTAGCAGAGCACCGACTTGGGATATTTTGATAGTAGTTTGCCAGATTTATAGCGTGTTGTGTGTGTGGTGGTGGTAGTTTTTTTTTTCACCCTTAATTGATGATTTGGTCAGAAGCCCAAATGACTCAGGAATAATTACACAAACCGGGCTTGAAAAGCTTGGCGACACGAACTGTTTGTTTAACAGCAGGGAGCCTAAAAATTACTTGGCAAAAATAGCAGGCACAGATTTACTTGAAGCTTTTACAATTTATTATTCGCTGCATATGATCACACCCCCCCCCCCCCCCCCCCCCTCCCCTGCNGCCCTGGTCTGCTGAAAGAGGAAGAGAAGCTGTTGTGGCCATCGGGTGAGGGCTAACTCCGTTCTGGGCTACCCTGTTTCACACAAGGCTTGATGGAAAAGGTGATTAAGTGGATTTTTATGGACTTTGCATCGGTCCCATCCTCTTTCTGAACATATATATATACACATGTGCACTATTGTAACCATTCCAGTATTTTAAATGTTCAGCGGTCGCGTTTAAAATTGTTTTAAAATGTTTAAAAAATTCAGTTAAGCAATTTAAGGTTTTTATAGGTCGTGTAGTTAAATGCGGGTTAAACCCATTAGATATAATGAAGACCTAGCTGTGATTTAGCACAAATAATGGGAGTTTTCACTTCTTTCTTTTTCCCAGTGGAATTTTCAAATATGGATAGTGAAACTTTACCTTTTTGTGTTTTATTTTGGTATTTTACTGCCTATTTTAAGCTGCCTAAATGGGAGGCAGGAGCCCATCTGCTGGGAACCCAGTAGCTCCAGCTTCAACCAGCAGTAGCCACGGTGGCCACAAAGTAGCAGGGAGCTGCCTTAGGTTGCCATCAGAGTCCCGGTCTTGCCGAAGTGAAGCCTTGGGCTGGGAGTTTCTTCCTCCACAGCAGTCAAGAACATTTTGCCAAGTGCAAGGAGACGGGCATTTTGCTAGGGGAGGAAGACCAGGATGCGTTGGGAGCTTCTGGAGTCTTCTACACCATGGTGGGGATGAAGGCAGCTACCACCTTGGAAAGGAGAACTTCTTGCCTGTCTGAGATTCCAAAAAGGAAACTTTTCTACAGTGTATAAAGCGTGTCTGTCTGGTGGTTAGACAGGGAAGGGTTGGGATTTTTTGTTGATGGTTTTGTTTCTCTCATGGAAGGCATTTTGAGGTGATTGTAGAACAATGCCTGCTGTCTGCACCGGGGACTTGGAGTCCATCACTGCCCTTTGCAGGGGATCACGAAGGATATCTTCGGTCCAAAGAAAATATCCCTGAAAGATATTGCCAGATATTTAAATAATTAGATTGCTGCTCTACAGGAGCCTTCACACAACATTCATTTCCAGTTATAGGGCTGGGTTTTTAGCTTTTGATGGGATGTACGTGGAATTGTGTGTTTGTGGGATGCCCTTCCAGCAATGCAGGTGTGGATGAAGATCCTGGTTTCTGCCTCTGGCCTGGGCTGGAGGTTAACAGCAGAGCTACCACTGACTGACCCAAGTGCTGGGATCCACCCTGCCCTTTGAGCTTTGAGAAAGTAAACGTAGCAAATACCTGAGTCTGGAACAAGAAAGAGCTTCTGCATGAACACCCTGGAGGTGTCCAAGGGCCGGGTTGGGCGGGGCTTGGAGCAACCTGGTCTGGTGGGAGGTGTCCCTGCCCCAGGTGGGGATTGGCACTGGATAGATTTTAAGGCCCCTTCCAACCTGAACCATTCTGTGATTCCACAATTCTGTGCCTATAAATAAAGTCATGTGCTCTTGATTCACTGTATCTTGGTATAATTTCAAACCCTCTTGAGGTGATGCCTGATGGCTTATTCTATCCATGGGGATGGCATTCTGGGTCCTGGTGTGTGGGATGGGACGGGATGGTGTGGAGTCTTACTTGGGGCAGCAGAGCAGCTCGCCCTGGTGGCAGTAACAGATCTCCTCGCATCCCTGCCCTGCCCAGAAGTGGTCCTGCAGACCAGGCTGGATCTGCCGGAGGTTCTGGGTGTCCTGGGGGATGCTGTGGCAGTGCAGGTCTCCCAGGGCTCTCCTGGAGCAGGAGGAACGTTGGGAGGGGATGGCGGTGACGAGCAGGAAGGAGCTCAGCAGGACCAGCGCCAGGACCATCCTCATTTCTGCCAAGGTTCCTGCAGAGCTGGGGCTGGAGAGAAATGAAGAAGGTGAGACCGGGAGAGCTGCTGGGCAGATCCTTTTCCCGTGAGCTTTGGGAGGTTTGAGCCTGAGTGCTGGAGAGTGCTTTCTCCCAGGAGGCAGATAATTAGATTATTATCTAGATTGGATATTAGGAAGAACTTCTTTGCTTTGAGGGTGGTGAGACACTGGAACAGGTTGGCCGGAGAAGCTGTGGCTGCCCCATCCCTGGAGGGGTTCAAGGCCAGGCTGGATGGGGCTTGGAGCAACCTGGTGTGCTGGGAGGTGTCCCTGCGCCGGGCAGGGGGGGTGGAAGTGGAGGATCTTTAAAGTCCCTTCCAACTCTAACCATTCTGTGATCATATTGCATCAGAACTGCTGGAAGAGGCTGCCCAGGGCAGTGGGGGAGCCAGCATCCCTGGAGGAATTTAAAAGATGGGTCGACCTGGTGTTTAGGGCCATGGGTCAGTGGTGGGTTTGTCAGTGGTGGGTTGATGGTTGGACTCAATGATTTTAAAGGTCCCTTCCAACCAAAACAATTCTGTGGGTTTATATTAATTACTGTCTGTGTGACCTTGGGGATCCTTTCACGGTGATCTGAGGTTTCTGGTGCTGCAATGCTGTTTGTTTGGCCTCTCACCTCTCATTTTTTAAATGATTTCAGTTCGGCAAACTTTTTACGAGAGGTCACCATGGTCTAAGTGACACTCCTTTTTACCAGGTGGGGTGGATGACCCCTTGCACAGGTCTGCTGGTGGGGACTGTCCGATGCCAGCTCTGTACTCTGTTTTCTGGATTCTTTTAGTATTTTTTCCTGGGCAGTTCCATTGCCCCCTTATCTATCTTGCTGGTCTTCCATTTTTTTCAGACAATAAATGACGTACCACAGATTCTAGTTAAGAAATTTGGGTTCGTATTAGGGATAAAATACACTTTGATGTTCTTTGATTGTACATTTCCATAAGATTTTGTGCAAACTTGGTTTTTTGAGCATCAGTAGCCAAATAAGATATTAAACAGCGGCCAATATATTAAAGAACATGACTGAAATGAAAATAAGCTCTCCTGTATTTTTGAACTTCTGTGGCAGAAGCAGAATTCATTGAATGATTCCTTTTACTTTCCATGAACTTTTGAGTAGGAGACTCCCATAAACCACCAGTAATTGAGCCTTGGGGATCTATTTTTTAATTACCTTAGAGTGCAGCACTGAATAACATACTGTCTTTATTAGTTCTGGACCTCAAAACTCCTCCTCAAATAAAGTAAACATTGTTCTGACTTTGCCTGGTGCTGTTTCTTAGGTTTCAGTAAAGAATCTGTATTATTATAATAATGGTTTTATTTTGTGGAAGTATAAACACGGCCCTTACGAGGGCTCTGCCCAGAGAAGTCTAATGCTTGAAGAGAACCAGATTATTTATACCGAACCTTGATAACCGCGGATGTCAAGGAGTGCAATTTAACATTATTTTGTACAAATGATTGAGCTGAATTATTTGGGTATTTCAGGCAAGAAAATTTCCATAAAAGAGAAATTTAGAATTATGGAAGGGTTAGAGTTGGAAGTGACCTTAAAAATCATCAATTTCCAAATCCCCTGCCCAGGGCAGGGATACCTCCCACCAGACCAGGTTGCTCCATAGACCTATCCAGCCTGGCCTGGTTACCTGTTCAATCCCCAAAACAGGCAGATTTTCTACAGGCAGTGGAATTGCTGGATTCCAAAAAAATCCCCACCGAGCATTTAAGGTCGCACACCGCCATGGAATATTGCTATAGAGAGATGTGGAGAGGAAACCAGCCTCAGCAGAGTCAAGCAGCTGGTGAGTTACAGAAGGACACCTTCACCATCAGGTGTGGATCTTAGCAGGGCTCACCATGGTTTTATTAAAAAAAAAAGAAAAAGAAAAAAAAGTATTTATTTTACTGCAATTTAATTTTTTGCTTAAATACTTCCTCTGAGTTTTTTTTCTTTTTGTTTTATTGTTTTTTTGTTTTGGGGTTTGTTTTTCCAGATAAAAATTTTTAGCTGAAAGACCCTTCTTCAAAAGGTTGTTCCAGCATCTTTCTCCTGAGAAACTGCTAAAATTTCTTTCCCAGCCCTTCCTGGGAGGAGAGTCACTGAGCACCCCAGTAGTACCTGCATGTTTATTCCCCAAATACATGGCAAAGACCTTATCCACTCTTGCATTCCACAGAAACAGTCTTTTCTCATAAAAACAAGGTGGGGAAGTGGGATGGACAAATCCAGTGGCTGAGGTGAGTCAGAGGCTAAGCTTGGGCCTTCGAGAAAGCCGAGAGAGGGCACAAAAATGTCTGTTTCGGTACCTGCAGAGATCCAGCGTGTTTGGGAAAAGAAAAATATTTAGAGTTTGGACTACCAGCTGTTAAAAATGCCCTCCAGCATTATTAAGCAGGTCCCATCTCCACCTGCCTCATATGGAAAGCAAGGAAAACATGAATTGGTTGAGTTCTGGTCTCATCCAGGCTGTGCTGGGTTAGCAACCGGTGCTTAAAGCGAGACAAATGATTACTATAGGCCTGCTTCTTGACGGGCATTGAGTTCAAGGGCTAAAAGCAGCAGATGCAAAATAAAAAGCCATTTATGGTTTACTTGTTTGTCAAGTTCCCATTTGGGAAGCACCTGTCACGTGCTGAGCTGAGCGTTGTTATTTAACATTTAACGCCGATACGCGTTAGTGTGTAATAATGAAGTTTATTAAAGTATTCCCTTGGAATCATTATACAAAAGCTGCAGAGCTGATAATATTCTGAATGTTATTGTTTTACATTAAAAAAGAAAAAATATATCATTTTTATATAAAAAAATATTTTTGATAAAATATATCAAAAAAATATATCATTTTTTCCATTAAAAAAGAAAAAAGTATCCTTTTTTCTATTAAAAAAGAAAAAAAACCTTTTTTTTTCCATTAGAAAATACATATCCTTTTATTTTTTCCATTAAAAAGAAAAAAATATATCCTTTTTTTTTCCATTAAAAAGGAAAAAAAAAGAATCCTTCAAATTTCACTTACTTGGACAGTTGGTGCCTTGTCAGGGCAGCAGCTCTTCCACTGAGGACGAAACCAGTGAATTACTGCTTTGTAATTAACCATCAATACGGTGATTCTTCCCAGAAACTGAGTTCTCATTAAAACCCACTCAGTTTTCTTAACGGCAACAATTCATTGTGAAGGTGCCTCTCTCCATAGTCACCAATTGTGCTGTAATGTGGAGCACTGGAAGGCAATATAGTGCATTTAATGACCTCGCATGTTAATATGTGGCTTTGAAGAAGAGCAAGATTGTAAAAGAATTAGGTTTAGCTGGATTGTGTCCATGCATCTGTCTTGAAGAGCATCTCTTGAAGAGCCTACAAGAAATCTATTCTTCCTGAACCCTCTCCTGCTTATTCCCAGGTATATTCCCAATTCTGCACGCTGTAACTGGCACTAAAAGAGCACAAGGATAATTTTAGGAGCAAGACCTACCTTTCTCTTCTGCTTCGCTCCCTTCCACCTCCCAGGCAGCTGTGTCTCGGTACGGAGAGTCGGTGGGGAGGGCGGGATGAGGGATGGTGCTCAACAAACAGCCCTTTGTTGGTCCCCACTCCTGCTCATCACCCACCCTCCCTTCTCCAGGCGGGGGGCAGAGGATGGGGATGGGATGGGATGTTGTTGGGATGGGGATAGGTGATGGAATGAGATGTTATCACAACGGGGATAAGGGAGGGAGAGTATGGTATCCAGATGGGGATGAGATGGGGACAGGATGTTATTGGTATGGGGATGAGGATGGGATGGGATGAAGACAAGATGGGGACAGGATGTTATGGGGATGTCCAAGGTAATAGCCAATTCCTTTCTCTGCAATTGAAGGGAGCGCTCTCGTTTCTGTGGGATAATTATCCGCTGTCGTGCTTTGAGTAATTACTTTTATGTTTGTGGAGAGTAACTTGTCTCTGCTGCAGGTGAGGTGAGCTGGCGATTACAGGTCTGGGCTCTCAGTGCCGAGCTGGGGCAGGATTCAGTCCATCCAGGCTGATGGTTGTGGTCCTGGAGGGTCAGTTATTGCCCAGAATCTCCCTCTCATCGCCAGTTTGTTTGGAGCTCTGCAGGTCACTGGCTGGACTGGGCCCTGAGGGTCAGCACTGGGGGGACACTGGGTTTCAGATGATGAGATCACTGGTTTAGATTAAGTCATTAAGCCCTTTTGTAGCTCTGGCCTGTTACTACTTAAACTTGCAACTTGCAACCTAATGATATAATCATGGCAGAAAAATACTGGTTTTTAAATATATTTCTAGGTGTGCAGTCTGCTGGTGTAACACAGGCATCACTGAGCGACAGCGTCTTCTGAAAAGTAGGGGACTGGTTAAAAATGAGATGTTATAACAAAATTCCATAGAATGCAAAGTAATTTTTTAATCAAGCCAGAATAACTTTATTGGTTATGTCAAATTTCAAAGTACTTCACTGTGATTGCCTTAGAGGTTTCTGAAATGCCATAGGAAAAGACGGTGGGCTACCTGATCTGACTTAAGAGAGCCCTGCTCAGGGCAGGGGGGCTGCAGCCTTGGCCCCCCAAAGTACCTGATGATAATTTAAGTTAAATTTAATAATTTAACAGCGTAATGCCTTCCTGCCGGGTATAGTTACATCTCTAACATCATAACTGAGTGTGGGAGTGTTGGCAAAAGCCAACACGCCGATTTGTCCTCTGATGGAAACTCACTAGCCTTTTCTACCCCATGTGGGGGGCTTTGGGTGGGTTTGGGGCTGTTTTTTTCACACTCTCATTTACACCTTCCAGTGAGATCTCACCAACTTTTTCCACCCCCCAAAACAGTGGAGGGAAGATCTCCTCACCAACTTTTCCCACCCCCCAAAAAAGTGGAGAGAGCCCACAACGCTACAGAAACTTGTTATTTGGTGCCACCTGGTGTCCAGATGACCCTCCCGTGGAAGGACCCGTCCCCACTGAGGACCAGGTTGGGGTTTCGGGGTTCAGGCACCCGCTCTCCGCAGGGTGAGGAGGGACCCCGCGCTGCGGAGGGAAGGCGCAGGAGCAGGGAAATCCAGGTTGTTCCCCACCCCGGAGCTGGGATCTTCAAATGCTGGCCCGTTCCGACGGCAGAGGGCATTCCTGAGGCCTGACACCAGTAAAACTCCCAGTATCACTGGAGAGTTTTATAAATATTTTATAAATGTGCCCTTTGCTTTTACCTTGTTATTATTTTTTTGCTTAAATCTCCATGCTGACCATCACAATGCATCAGCTCCTGCATACGTGTTCTCAACTCTGCATATTTTCCTATATACCTATATATATACTTTGTATAAAGTGTATAAATACATATACACATTTTATTTAGGTACAGACTATTTGTATACCCTGTATATAAAGAAACTCAAACCTTATAACAGCCTCTCAACCCCTAAAGGGGCTCCAAGAAAGCTGGGGAGGGATTCTTGATGAGGGAGGGGAGCCACAGGATGACGGGAAGAGTTTGACGCTGAAAGAGGGGAGATGGAGATGAGATCCTGGGAAGAACTTCTTTGGTGTGAGGTGGCCCAGGTTGCCCGGAGAAGCTGTGGCTGCCCCATCCCTGGAGGGGTTCAAGGCCAGGCTGGATGGGGCTTGGAGCAACCTGGTCTGGTGAGAGGTGTCCCTGCCCAGGGAGTGGCAGGGGGTGGCACTGGGTGGGGGGGAGCTTTTTCTCTCTCATACCATTTAATTTCTGATAGACGAGTTCAGGACTGGACTAATTTACTCCTAGTGTGAAGCCTGGGATGGGAGATGCTGAGGAGCAGGATATAATAAGGATTCGAAGGAGGAGCGTGGGTCAGTGCAGGTTTCCCATCCCCTCCTTTTACTGCTGGAGTTGTGGGGCAAAAAAACCCTCTTTTTGCCAGCTTTGGCGAAGGTGTAAATGCACAGGCACACAGCATCAGGGCTTTAAATCTTGGATTCCTCCTCATATGCACCAGATGGATCTTGTATAAACGTTCCACTTTACAGCATGTTAGCATTTGCTAGTAGTTATCTGGAGGTTATAGCTGCCAGACTTGGCTGTGGCAGTTTCCAGGCTTTAAAAAAAAAAAAAAAGGCAAAAAGAGAAAACACAAACAGCCCCAACAGTCGCCCACATAAGAGGGAATGTCAGGGTGATGGATACAACCACTTGGCATGTACCTGCGCTTGTCCTTGAACCCTGTTGGCTTTGTCTTGTCCTGGTTTGACCCAGGGGTGCCTGAGTGACGGAGTCTGCAAGGGAAACTATCTGTTTATCAATAATGATTTTAAAGTCTTATAAACGTTAGTGTATTGTACACAGGATTATGGTTATCTGGAGAAATATGTACGCAGCTCTCCGCCTGTGTGTATTTTTCCGGAGAGCGAGCCTGCAACCTAGATAGGCTGCCAAATTAATTTAATCGTCGTTTAATTTGATGACACAGGCCAGGCCTATTTTTCAACACATGCGTTGAAACATATTTACATGTGTGACATGCATTTGTGCTCTCAGTATGTGCTAAACACAAACGTCTTTGCTAATTAGGATAATTCCTACAGCCTGGATCTTCAAGAGATGACACTACGCGTCTAAGTTGGCCATTAATTCTTGCCTCGAGCTCGAATTTGCTTCTCTATATACTTGAGGTGTATATTAATGCTCTAGTAAATGTGCTTTGGAGCTCCTGTTTTTCATGTTTCTCCCTTTCACCTTCCCCTTTTCCTTTTCCTTTGAAATTAAACTTGTAGTTGCTGAAAAAAAAGACATAGGTTTTTCCTTTTTCTCTTTCTCCTCCTTTCTCCTCCTTTCTCCTTCTTTCTCCTTCTTTCTCCTTCTTTCTCCTTCTTCCTCTTTCTCCTTCTCCTTGTCTCCCTTTTCCTTTGAAACATAACTTCTAATTGCTGAAAATATTTACTTAGGAGGTTCCATCTCCCAGTTTGGGCTGGGGAGATGGTTAAAAGCAGGGTGGGCACAGGTCTGCCTTAACTGCCTTCTCTCTTGCTCTCCCTCTGCTGCCTCTTTCCCTCTCCCTCCTACAACCCTCTTGTACTCCAACCAAGAAGAGCATTTTCATCCTCATAAAAAGCCCATTGACGCCTTAATTCCAGCATTTCCACTACAGGTGCATCGGGAGAGCTTGGTGACACTGCTCGAGCAACCTTCAGGAGGATTTCACTCCAGTGACTTGGGGACAGGGATGTGACATCTCCTCTGTTCTTGTCCTCTCCCTCCAAGCCCCTGAGAGATGCTCGGTCCAGGTTCTGCAGGTCCTTCTGTCCCCTGTGTTCTTGGGCAGGACTACTGGAGGCAACGGGCTCTCCACAGCAGATGCTCATCCAGGGCATTTGTTCCTCTGCAAGTTCAAAGTCTTTTGCTGCCAGAGAAAATTTGGTGGTTTGTGGTTTTTTTTTTGTTTCTTTTTTGTTTTTTTCTTTTTTTTTTTTTTTTTTTTCTTAAGTTCCTCCCATAAACGGAGAAGAAAACACCTTGGCTGTGACCAAATCTCACAACTTTATTACCTTTTCCTGCAAGCTCCTGCCACTGTTTCTGGGTTCAGCATCAGGTACTGTCCCACACAGTGCTTATGGTGCAGTAATGCCACTTTTTTTTTTTTTAATTTTATTTTTATTTTTAAAAATGTAGTGGAAAAAAAAGTCTGGAAATGTAATAGTTGCACTACCCACCAGGGAGAAGCCCCTTGGCAGAAGAAATGAATAGTTAGCAATAGCTCTAATTGCCAGTTTGATCATTAAGCTTTGCCTTGGGTCAGCCTTGTCCTCTGCCTGAGGATTATTAAGGCCAGATTCAGAGGGCTGGGCTCTTACGGCACTGCTGTTTGCAGGTACCCTGCATCTTATTCAATTCAGTTCCAGAAGCTGAGTGAGTTTTTTTCCTCAAAGCATTCATTAGTGACCAATTTTCGTGGATTCTGGTGGCTGTAATCAGATTATTCGCCGCGGTGGGGGGACATGGGCTGCTCCTCGTCCTCCCCATCCCTATTCTCCTGTCAGAGACCCTCCGTGGAACATGCTGGTCCTTGGGAGCACTGACTGTTATAGGTGGAGAAAAGAGCTTTAAAAGGCCCTTGGATGTGGTTTGCTGGAAGCTTATTTTTCATATGAGTGGTGGAAGAAAAGGAAGCGTGCACCTTGTGCCAGGCCGTGCAGTTTCCAGGAGTATCTTACCCATAACAAAATTAAATAAAATAAATAAATATCTTTCCTGCAGGTTGAATTTATGGCCGAGATAGCCAGATTACTAGAAACACTTAGGCGTTTAATCTCTTCACTTTCTGAGTGGGAGTAGGCAGTGGAATTGCTTTTTTTGGTTGTTTTTTTCCTTCTTTTTCTTTATTCTTTTTTTTTT
>VXBW01007910.1:14750-41669 GCA_013400375.1 Thinocorus orbignyianus | reverse complement strand
AAAAAAAAAAAAAAAGCAGTTAAAACCGAGAATTCCCTCTGCTTTGGAAAGGCAGGATTTTCTCCTGTGTGTTCCTGGAGAGGGGGCTGGTTAGTGACCCAGGGGGAGGTTTTTCCTGCCTGTAGGTCCCTGTGCTCCCTGCTCTCAAAAAGAGAAAACAGAAACAAATTTCCCAGTACCAACTACTCAATTACATCCTCGCCGTCAGCCGAGGTGTTCCGTGAAGGGGGTTGGTGTGTTTTGGGCATGTCACTGAGTGATGCATTTAATCAAGAACACCTCGCACTTGTGAGGCTTGATTTATTTTTTTCCTTTTTCCTTTTCTCTCTTTTCTTTTCTTTTCTTTTCTTTTCTTTTCTTNTTTTTCTTTTTTTTTTTTTTTCCTCCCCTTTCCTTTTTCTTTTTTCCATCCCTCTCTTCTCTCACCTTTTGCATTTTCCTCTCTCTTTCCTTAACAGCAGACTCCATTGCCAAGGAAATCCCCTCTCTGGGTTACTTCAGCATGCTTTCGTACCACATTTGCCCCACTTTATTTCTCAGCTTTGTTATTTCCAGTCCCCAGTAAAATCTATCACCCTGGAGTGAGTTATTTGCTTTTCTGGAGGGCGGCAAATGCCACCCACCCCGTTAAGGTCAGGCTTCAGCTCCTTGACTCCGCTATTGTTCCGTCCCTTCCTTACACACTCTGTCATTGCGGCACGACAGCTCCAGCTGGGAGGGCAGGGAAATCACTCCCTCAAGGGCAGTTTATCATGGCAATAAATGTTATATGTTTTACTGGGATGCCATCAAAGTTCACCATCCTGCCGGAGCCAGAAACAATTGTTCCTTTTATTCTCCATCTCCTGTGCTCACCGTCCCGGGGAGGTGTCTCTGTCCCGCTGAGGTGCGAGGCGTTACTTCTGAAAATCACAGGGTTTGCAGACAGAAACGTTATAATATTTTTAATTAACCACTGCTGCTCCGTTTTCTTCGTGCTCTCCCCACTGCCTGGCCTTTAATTGCTTCTCTCACGCAGGCGACTCCGAAATCGCGTCAATCAGACACTGTGCATGGCCTTTACCTTTCTTTCTGCTTGTTTTCTTCTCTTTCTGGCTCTGCCTGTGCACGGCGCTGCTTATTTCCAAGCAGCAGGGACCTGAGGCTTTTTTGTTGGCTGCCACAGATACCTAGCAGAATCCACCCAATTGCTCCATCATTCATGAAATTGGGTATTTCAAATATTTATTTATTTGGTTTTTTTCAAATACTAGATGGAAAAGAGGAACCTTTATGCTTGCATTTCCTCCCCCTTCCCCCTATTAGATACTGACCTTCTTTCCTCAGCCAAGAGAGCTTAGTAAAATCCCAGTTTCATCCAGCAGAATTGCTCGTAACAGCGTGGAAGCAAGTTTCTGAATGTGTGACAGGGTAATTTGCTGAGCACTAAAGGAAACTGCTTGAAACCGAAAGGAATTTGTTATGCTCTAAGCTCTCGGTGACACATGGAAGCTCCCGGCGTTCTGGTGGGGAAAACAGTCAGTGGTATTGCACTGGCGTGTGTGAGGTGTCTTGCTGGCCTGAAATGCGAGGTTGAATTGACTCAGACCAGCGGGGACTTTAGGTTAAATTCCCAGTGACATTTTCAGCCAAGAACATGAAGGAAAAATTTGAAAAGTCAAAGTATTTCAGTTTAACTTTTTTTTTTCCTACTAAAAATCCTTTCATCCCTTTTTTGTTGTTGTTGTTGTTTTTCCTTCTTTTTTTCCCCAGAACACTTTGTTCTAAATCTGGCTCTGCTAAGTAAAGGGAAGAGAAAGCAGCACTCAGACCCGGCCCTGGGAGCATCCTCTTCTCAGGCAGACAGGGCTGGCTCCCCCCTTTTACTCCATCTGGCTGGTGGCCCAGGAACCTGCAATGGTTGGGGCAGAGGGAACGCTGCAGCTCCTGCAGGTCCTGATGACCAGTTTCACCATGAGATAGAGCCTCAGAGCCAACCAAGGTAAACCAGAGCCACTGTTCTTGAGATCACCATCGGGATGTCCTGGGGACATTTGCCACAGACAGACCAGAGGTTCGGTGATGGGACTCCATCTCTTGTCTGGATACCCTAGAGAAAAATAAATATTGACTGTTAGGATTGTAATTTTGGGACAGTTGTATGATTAATTTCATTTTATGTTACGCAGGAATGCCGGCTGCAGACAAGAGGGGGAAGGCTTTTCTTTGACTAATGATGGTTGTGGTGTATATCGAGGCCATGAGAGGAAGAGCGGGAGATACATCACTGGGTGGACAGGGCTCAGCTTCAAAGAGGTAAATATCAAGCGCAAAAATGAAGGCTCATTAAATGAGATGATACAGCGGGGCTGCGGTATTGCTGTCAACAGCTGGTTTACTTCTCCTGTACGATCAGTGCTCACTTATTGGCTCTTCATTGAGCTGGATTAAGGGCTTTTGATCAAAAGGAGAGGAAGGACATATTTTCCTGGCTTGTTTGGAGGGTTTTTGTCTGATAGAGATGGATATTTGGCCACAAATACTACAAAAACTTTGCGTTCCTGTGTCTATGGATTTTGAGAAAGAATGCCGGTGGAGGTTGGGAAGGGTGCTCAGAGTAAGTGCAAATGCTTGGTCTGGAAGCCGTGTTTTCTAACTGGGCTTAGGATGTAGTGAGCCTTTCTGCAGCCTTGGCTCTTGAGCACTGACATGGAGTTGAGTAACAGGGTCACGGTTTGGGGTTGTTGTCTGGTGGCTGTTTTCTGATGGTTGTTTTCTGCTCTAGTGGGAGGTCTCCCTGCCCATGGCAGGGGCATGAAACTCAATGATCTTTAAGGTCCCTTCCAATCCAAACCATGACTATGTGACTGATTCCATGATTCCACGATTCCTTGATGGACAGTTTGGCGGTCTACAGAATGAGCAATAACAAAATTTGAACAGTCGCTTGGGTGCTTTCAGGGTTTCCACAGGTTTGGCCAACTTTGGTCAGCAGAGGTTCCATCCTCCAGCCAGTTCCTGAACTCGGATTTCAGAGCTGGAAACTGGAGACCCAGAAAGCCCTTCCCACCTGGGTACCACCTCTCTGTTTCCAGGTCCACACCATTTATTCCAGGGCCCCGAGAGCTAACGGAGCAGGCGAGCTGCCAGCCACCTCGTTTCTGCTCCCCTTATCTGTGGTTCCATCTACCGCTGAAACGCTTTTGGGGCGTCGTTAAGGTGTTATCCCTAGTTTTTATCTCTTGGCTCACCTTCAGCTCTGACCAACCTGCTGAGCAGAAGGCAGCAGTGCAGACTGACGCTGATGGCAAATAAAGAAAAAAGGATGAGTGCTTTTAAACGCTGTTAAGGGTTTCTCGGGGCTTCGAGTGGCGACACAGTTAGTACAGTTTTCTACAAAGGAATAAAATATTTTTATATATATAAACATTTGGATTTATTTATGGTAGCTGGGCTGAGAATGAAGGCAAAGGGATGTCCTGTTACCCATCTCAGCCAGCTGCAAATCGGGAGGTTATTTAAACCCAGTGCATCAGCAGAGCTTTGCAGCAAAAGTATAAATATTTGGGGGAGGGCACGCGTAACTCTAACACTTTCTAAATAATTTGACTAACGTTTTTGGGCTCAGATGGTCAGGTCTCAGAGACCAATATCCCTGGGAATAAGCAGGTACTCCTCTGGTCACCTGACTTTCTCTTTTAATTTGGTTTAAAGCATCGTCCCTGGCCAAGGGAGAGCCTGTGGCTTCCTGTGTTGAAAAGGTTTCTTGCGTCCCTGCCCCAGTGTAACCAGAGCTGCTAACTAAAATTGTGGTCTTCCTGCCATCGCCTTTTTGAGCCGAGTTACATGGATATTTTGATCCCCCCCAAAAAAATCTAAAACCTCAAAAATACTGAATTAAAGCTTCACCAAGCCTGCCCTCCTTTTGCATGCCTGTGCCATCTGTGGCTCGGACCCCCGACGACTCCCTATGAACATGTTTTGGGTGAAATCGTGGGGTTCCAGATGATAAATGGAATGGCTGCATCCTATCTTGGGAAAACATTTAAAAGGGTGTTTTGTTTCTGCGAGCACACGGGGGATTTGATGTAATAGCGCTCGCAACAGTTGATATAGAGAGGAAATTATTGCTTCCCAATAAAATTCTCCATTTTCATTGGCTCACATACAGAGAATGGCAGCCAGCTGATAAAACGCTCTGTGGAATTTTCCTTCCATCCAGCCGTGTACTCTACAGCTACAAAGCGTGTCTTTTTTTTAAAAAAAAAAAATTGGGCAGATTGTGATTGTTTGAAAGCATTTTATGTTTATCATACTGCACTTTAGGTGGGAGGCTTTGCATATTTTGTGCTTTAGCTGAACCTTTGGCTTTTAAACCTATTGGATGTGACAGCAAACTAAAGAATAATCATAAAAATAATTACATAAATCTCTTGTTCTGTCAGATATTTACAGGGAAAGTAAGATGTATATTCTGCAAAAGCATTTTTAACTTTTCACGTGCAATTCAGATTCCCGATAGAATGTCTAGTTAGGGACATATGTAAAAACCTGGGAGCAAAGCAGGTGAGTGCTGCCCAGACCTGGCCTAGTAAATTCTAGAGGTGCAAGTGGAGGTGCTGATGTATTTTACCAGCAGCAGCTGGGAATGGGATCTAGCAGTGGGGTATGGGGTATGTAAACTAATTTCTTGCCCTAGTCCCCTCCAGCACTTGAGCAGTGGTGTTACGCTCAGTCTACCTTCTTTTCTGTTCCTAGAAATTTACAAACCACCTTAACTTCTTCATCACCAGCCCACCTGGTGTGTCAGTCGCAGGATGCTCCCCCTGAAAAACAGCTCAGTTTTGCTGAATAGCTCCAGGAGAGGGGTAGAACCACCAAGCAAAGGTGATTGTTGACCGTTTTCATATCGGTTACCAGGTGATGTGATGGCTGGACTTTCTTCACAGCATAACCATGAAAGACACAGATCCTTTGGTGGCTCCTGAAGAGGAGGGCAGTGATATGACAGAACCTCAGTCGTGGCAAACCCTTCCCTTTATCTCTGTACATAAATCAGCTTTCACCTGAAGAGTAGGAACTTCTCCCTGTTGTTGAAGGAGCGTGAGCTGTGAAGGAACCTCCCTCAGCTTTCCAGAAGGGTCACATCATTTGTTGGACATGTCTCCTTCTTCAGTGCCTGGGGTTCTCCAGGACTAAAATCCCCCTGTTTGAATTGTCAAACAGACAGTTTTCACCAGGGAGAGCTGGCACAGAATATAGTGCCGTGGAAGAGCCAAGCGATATAGAATTTTTGTGAAATGTTTTACAAATCTGTATTAAACCCCAGTCTTTTACTTCTAATTAAATTAACATCATACCATGTTGAAACTTCTATGCGCTAGTTTAAGAGTTAGAGCCAGATAACGTTATGAACTCATTATGTCAATACATAGCAGCGTTGACCCAGGCTTGTCTCCCAGCCCTCCAAATCTTACCCATTCCACACTTGGTTTACCACAAAAATGTCCTGGATTGTGATGAGCTTAAAAGGAGAGGACACTCTTCAACATAGCTTCTGTGTTTCGAATGTGCAACGAAGGCCTCGTTAACAAGAAGCAGACTCAAGTGTGCTGCAGCCACTCTGGCAATTAGGCATACATTAGTCCTCCCTTCTGCCACAGCACAGAGCGAGAAAAGATATCCCTTCTCTGGAAGGTGGAGAGCACCAGCTATGGATCTGAGGAAACATCCAAATAGAAATAAGATATTTTGAGAAAATAGCTGAAAATGATATGAATTTCCATGCTTCCCACTCCTGGGAATCATTTCTTAATGGGAAGGTGTAGAGAAGGTGGAGGCACCTGCTCTGTTGTGCATAGCAGAAGGGTCACAGGCACGGGCTGGAAAACAGGGAATCCCAACTTGATATAAGGAAAAAAGTTTCTTCACCGTGAGAGTCATCAGACCCTGGAGCAGATTGTCCAGCCAGATCGTGCAAAGCCCGTCTTTGGGGATGCTGAAAAATTGATCAGACAAGGTGTTGAGTATCTTCTCTAAAAACCTTCTTTGAGAAGATGACTTGATCAGATGGATGTTGGTTCCTGCACAAAACTGCTGTTTGGATGAGATTTTTTAAAAAATAATATTACATATTTTTATTGATGCACTGGTTCTTCATCCTTCTTCCCTTAGTAAGATCTAAAGAGAGGAAAATAAGCATTTTCATGCATGTATTCACAGGTACAAACGAACTGCATCAAATATGGTTGGGATGAAGATCCAGCTCCAGCAAGTGAGCAACTAACTCCATTGTGAAAAGGGTGCAGGGCACTGGAGCTTGGTGAGAAGGCAAGAAGCTGCAAGGGAGAAGATGCTAGAGAAGAGGGTAGTGAAGACTCAGTGGTTCCTGTCATGTCCTTGATGTTTCTCCAGTGCTTGCTGAAGCAGAGGGCAACATTTGAGGGCAGATGGTCATCCAGCCACACCACAGTGCAAACTGGCAAGAAAATTGAGAAAATGGAACTACACAGTGTGGGTTTTCTAGAGCAATAGTCAGTATTTTGGTGACTGCTCTCAAAGTCAGCCATGAGTGCCCATACGGGCTGTACATCTCATCTGGTTCTTGCTGGAGGCAGCTGTGGTTTGAAGCATTGGTGAGGGGCTTCCGTGGTTTGGTTGATGACTGTCTTTCATTTCTTCAGTAGGTTGGGGTTAACATCACTGGCTGGCTTCAGGCAAGCCTCCTTGCAACAATACTTTTGACACCAACCGAAACACTTTGCAAAATGGGCATTTAAAATTATAATCCTAATAACGTAAGGAGCTTTGCTTGGTGGTTTGGTTGGGTTTTTTTTCAGATTCACAAGTGTATAGAGATGTCATTTATGTCCTAGACACATTAATTTCTGATTTTTTTCCTTTAACTCTCTTAATTGGAAGAAAGTATGTTGCTGTTGATTTATGAACTCTTCAGAAGTGCCAGGGATCATTTTAAATGTACACAGCTGCTCTGCAGTAGTTTAACTTGGCAGATAGTATTAAACCATTGAATTGTGTCATTTATTTGTGTATGCACACAATAAGTTCCTTGTGCAGGTTCTTCAGAAATAGTCTCAACGTCGATTCGGAAACGTGGCCTAAAAATAACCCAGCCCCATGATTTATTGTTTTGGTGCCTGTCTCCAAACAGTACATCTAGAATGAAGGATGGGATACCATGTATACCCCAGATAAGGCAACGGAATGGAAACCATCCGTAAGAGGAGCTGGAGGCCGAGGTCTAAAATGGAAAAGTTCCCAGGGCGGGCGAGGGAGCGAGGGAGGCACATGATGGGAACCGACCTGTCCCGCTGATGTTTGGGAAGGCGGCGACTTAACTCCATGGCTGGGCGATGGAGAATGGGTAATGAGAAAGAGCAGCATCGCCCCTCAGAATGCAGTATAAATCAGGGCAATTCACTCTGTCATTCCGTGCGGGGGCATCATAAAAGTAACGCCTCTCGTCTGGAAAAAATCTGAGCTCGGAGGATAATATAATGCGTTTCACATACGCCCCTGTCGAGCGCATGAAATCCTGCAGCACCAGAAAATAAAACACTTAGAAAGCAAGTCTCTTCATACCGAGGGGTGACATCTGCAAATATATTCTACAATCAATACTATGTGACTTGATTTATACCTTAAACAATTCCATGAGAGAAAGAAAAAAAAGAAAGTAGCAGCATAGATTCTATTATAGCTCTAAAAACCAACTTTTTAGGCCATGATGCTAATCCCTTTGATCCGCACCACTTAGCGTATTGGAAAGCAGAAGAACTTCCCTTATTTCTCCTCTGGCTGCAAAATGGAATAAAAGCAGCCTTCAGGGAATTGTAGATTCAGTTACATCCTCAACCAGAGAGGCTAACGGGCAGTGTTTAAAGACTGATTGATAGACATCATCTCCTGATGATCATAGCAGAACTTCTAGGGCTGCTGATTGCAAGCACAGACATGCTGGAAGGCAAAATTTATGCCTGTCAGACTTTTCTGCCGTGCTTTGTCTCCTCTTTTCTTCCCTTCCCTTCCCCTCCAACCAGATTTCATCAGTCTAACATGGAAATCAAGAACAACGGCCAAACCAGCCTGAGCCAAAGACTAATATTAGACCCATAAGTTTCAAATATTTTTCTTAGGTAAACAGTATAAAAGAAAGAAAATAAAAATGAAATTGAGGATAAATTGCCTTAATCTGACAGAAATTCAGCACGTCAGAAGCTGTAGGAGTCACAGGGACTTCAAAAGGCAGGTGTAGCATCATTTATTCATGATGATATGATTCTTTCATCCATCAGTATCACAAAATTTCCTTGTGCCCTGGGCAGGCGCAATATAGAGAATGAGTTGCTTTCAGGAGCTCATGAAACTTGTGTTACCTCATTAGGGAGGGCTGTGAAGCACGGATTTACTTCTGATCTGGGATCAGAGCTGGCAACAGCTGATGAAACTGAAATGTCAGCGGGATTACCACCTTTTTTCTCCTTGCCTTCTGAGGTGGCAACGTGCTCCTACCTGTGAGAGGGTGGTGGAGCCCTTCAGCCGCCCTACCCGTGATGGCACCCTAAGGTGCGAAAACAAGAGAACCTCGAAGCTTCTGTTTTAAATTAACTGGGCTGGTGTGCTACTGCTCAGACAATTAAAGCAGAAAGTGGTATCATCAATGACCTGCATGAAGAACCTGTTGGACGGTTGTTGCCTTTTTGCCTGACACAACCTCAGCCCTCGATGTGAAAAAACAAGAAGGCCCAGGCACTAAGGCTGGGTACACGTGGCATGTACTGTGGAAACAGGTTGTCCAGAGAAGCTGTGGCTACCCCACCCCTGGAGGGGTTCAAGGCCAGGCTGGATGGGGCTTGGAGCAACCTGGTGTGCTGGGAGGTGTCCCTGCGCAGGTCAGGGGGATTGGAACTGGATGATCTTTAAGGTTCCTTCCAACTCCAACCATTCTAGGATTCTATAACTAGGTCACATTCTTAGGAAGTGGTGGACAGTATGCTGGAGAGGCCACCTGGGACATCTCATTTTGATATGGTTCTTCTTAGTCCCGCTCATCATCCCCACTGATGTGATACAAATCACCAGTCTGGTCTATACTGTTTTTCTAACTTCTACTTCTCCATTGCAGTAACAGTTTTGGGGTTTTTTTTTTTTTGAGGCACACATTGTGCTTTGGAGATTAGAAGAGGCTTTTGCTTAAGTCAGTGGGGAGGGAAATAAATATTGATATAAATAACAGAAGATACAGCAATTGCTTTGGTAGATTGATCTTCTGTTGCTAAATCTTGTACATTTCAGTTGGACAATCATAGCATAAGACTTTTTTTCAACACTCTTTATTTTTTAATGAATATGTTTCTATGTTGATATTGTTCTGAACAATGTTAAAATACAGAGGGAATTGTGGGAAGTGTTCTCCATGCATCCCTCCACTGCTGCACAGGCCCAGGAGAAGGGGCAGAACAACAATCAGTTCCCTGAGGCTGCAGCCATAACCCCAAATCTTCCATTAGCTGATTGAATCATTATGACTGACGCAGAACATTATGTTTTTTAAACAAGCTTATTACTAGGCCAACAGTGCAGATCCTCCGGGGATAACATCTTCATCTTCAAAAGTCATGTACCACAGGCTGAAAAACTAGTCAAGAAACAAGTCCCAGAAACCACCTTCAAACCTGAACAGCATGAAAATTTCTGTTTCTGGGATGGCAGGTGTACACCATGGGCAGTACTATATTCTAGTAACAAAATACAAACAAAAAACCCTTCAGAAAAACACTTCAGAAAGACTGTCTTGCTGAAGAGCAGCACGCTTCTGACCGTGATTCCAAAGCTCGTCAAATATTTGGCTTTGATTCTAACACCTTTCACCAATCTGAATGAATTGGATTAATTAAAGGGAATGTATGTCTTAACATCCCAAAATATTTTGGAAAATCACCCTCTTTGGTCCTTCAAACTGAAAAAAAAAAAAAAAGAACAAAAAGAAAAAATCTATTGGATGCAAATCAGCACAACAAAAATGTTAATTCTTGTGCAGAAGTGAGAAAAATCCAATATTCACAGCTCAGGAGGGTGTTAATGTCATAATTTGTGCCAGAGAAGATTTCTGGCAAGTTTCATTAGGAGGAATCTGAGGGTGCTAGAGGCAAACAGCAGTATCCTGACCTTGAGAGAATTTGAGAAACACAGTTATTGCTGGGGAGACGTGGCCTTGGCCACCCAGAGATGTCAGACATCAGGTTCAAATCCTGCCTGGCAAGGGGGTGGACCATCTAAAAGTGATGGAGAAAACCTCTAGCTGAGAAAAGGCCATATCCTTGGCCACTAGGACTAGGAAAAAGCTATACTTTTGACAACAAATATTAGGATTCTTTGTTTTTTTAAGATTAAATCTTTTTAAGAAGGGAAGGAAACAGTGTAGTTGAAGTCCCTGCTGGGCAGAATCTCATGTCCTTGACCAGGAGAAAAAGCTTCACCCTCTAACAGCTGGGTCACCAGGTACTTCTGAGTAAAGGTGTGCACCTTTTTTATAACAAAAAGTAAAACTGGGCAAAACCTCACCTGATTTCAGCCTTTTTTTTTTGTTTGTTTTTTTAAATGAGGCTGAAATTCAGGTTCAGGTTTACTGAGGGTTGCTGATTCCTGGAGAGAAATGTGCGGTTTTTGGGGGGTTTGGAACATAATTCTCTGCTTGCCAAAACTCAGCTGCGTGACAGATATAAACGGAGTGTCACAGGAAAACCCTGCCACTGCTATTTGGGCAGGAAACACGAAATGCTGTGGGATTTATTTTTCTAGGACAAATGCCTCCATAACCTAATTCTTCATTTTTCTGCACTGCTGCATGCAAGAGGACACGGAATTTCTATGGAATTATGGTAACTAGGAATAAACTAAACGACTCCCCTCCCAAAGTCCTCCCCCAGGTGTGTTCAAAAGGTCAGGTTAGAAGCTTCTCAGCTTTGCATGGTCCACATTAGTCCTGGAAAAGAACCCTACATTAATCAAAACAAATGAAAAGTTTTCCTTGAGCTCAAGTGGTAAGAGGCCTGTGGTTTGGGAGCAGGAGGTTGTGATTACTGCTCCTCAGGCTGTACCCAGACCAGCTTCTGCTCTGCTGCGCTGGTGTAAATCAGCAATAATTCAGCGTGAGGAACCGGGATTTCTGCTGCAATGCACTGGAAGTCAAAACCTGATCCACCTCCGAAGAGGCTTTCAGAAACAAAATTTCACTGATCATTTTAACGCCTGTGTTATTGTTGCAATTCTTCTGTTAACTAATTCAGGCACCCGTTTGGTAGCCACGCTGGGCCAATATATTCTGGTCCATCCAGGGCACCCAAGTCTGGTCCCTTGCATGCGCTTTCCCGGCTCTAGAAGAACAACCTCTGAAAGCCCTGCTGTCCCTTCTCTCACTGCAGCCCTTTCCACCATGAACAACCCTCTCGGACCTGCTTTGCAGAACGAGGAGATGATTCCCCCAGTAAGGCTTTCACAGGGCCACTTCTGTGATACCAGCACCAGGCTCCAGCACTGTGGTCCCAAAGCTGTAGGAATCTTGATGGTTTGGAGCTTGGTCTCACAGCTGCCACCAAACAGTCTTGAGACACCAGAGATGAGTTATGACCTGCTGAGCTGGGTAACAATGCTGCAATAACAGGATAAATTTGTTTATCAACACTGTGTTAAAATTAATCAATTACTATCTTAAAAATTAAAGGTTCTTTTTTACACCTGATGCTCAGTGGGTTTAGAGGTAGGTGCTTGGTGGCTGTTAGGTTGCGTGGAAATGGTCTTCCTGAACTACATTTTGGGAAAGAAAAGTCTTTGTAGAGCTGCTGCGTTAGGCTTAGTGAGGTGATGCATCTGCATTGGCACATGCTTTGGTTCCCCAAAAGCCCAGACCTTCATCCAGAGGGGAGCTTGTTACAGCTGGCCAAAGCTTGAGACCTGTTATCAGCAGAAAAGTTTGCACTTACTTATTTTGTTATAAAGGTTGGCACTTCCCACCCGTTCTCCAACCCTCTTTTTGTTTTTCCCCATGTTGTCCCTGCAAGTGATTGTCGACTGCCACCTCTGTGGGGATTATCCATGTCCTTTCCCAGCAGGGACTGGCAATAGAAGAGAGACTGGGAGAACTTTGCTGTGGTGGCGGTGAGACCCTGGCCCTGGTTGCCCAAAGAGGCTGTGGCTGCCCCATCCCTGGAGAGGTTCAAGGCCAGGTTGGATGGGGCTTGGAGCAACCTGCTAGGGTAGGAGGTATCCCTGCCCAGGGGATGGCAGGGGGTGGCACTGGGGGGGCTTTAAGGCCCTTGCCAACTGAAACCATTCTAAGGTTCTATGGTGTCCTTCCTTCCCCAGCCCAGCCCTGGAGCACATTCTCGCCTACAGACCTCCAGCTGGAACATCTTTCTGCACTATCCAAAACGGGGACAGCAAAAGCGAATTTGGACAAATTCTGTTAGCTCATTTGTTAGTTTATTGTGTCCTGAGTAGCGTCCCTGTGAGCCAGAAAAGCAGAGGGTGTTTTGCAGGGAGACATTCGTGCAGGACTGACATAATTACTGACCGTGGCCTTTATTAACAATCAGCATATTGTACATGAGAAAAATGTGTGATGAATATAACATAACTCTTTTCTTAAATGTTGCTATAAAATATGTTGATTTAGCTATATACAAATCATGCGAATACGTAATTTATTAAATTTATACATATATAAAAAATTAAGACAAACAAGATACAGTCATTCAACAAAACTTGAACTTTCCCTTTTCTGTATTTTTGCCCTCGTTAGACTCCAAGAACCCAGACATTCCTTTCCCTTTATTTCTGTGAAAGCTTATAAAAATGGAGGTCAGTAATCCAGCAATCCTGAATTTAAATTCCTGCTTAAGCAGATTAATTCTTTATTCTTAAAAGAAGTAAAAAAATAAAAAAAAATAGCCGAGATGTAAGAATTGCAAATAGTGACAGTATTATTCGAGTCTTGGCCGTTGCTCTTTTCCCAAGAGCCTTGTGATAGGACTCCTGTAACATGTTCATGGGTTTCGTTCTTTGCAGCTCTGGAGTTTTTTTTCCTCCAGAGTTGGGCTGGCAGGGATGGATGATGTGAGTGCGGGATATGGGTCCCTTCCCGGGCTGCTCTGGGACTTATATGTGATGGTGGCCTGCTGGTGAATGGAATAAAAAAAGAAATTAAGAGTATTCTGTCCTTGTAGTATATTACAGTTGCAGGTGTTAGGTTTTCACAGTGGGTGAAGGAGAGGAGAAGGACGGAGTTCTGCAGGCGTGAGAAGGAAATATCTTGTGCCTCCTGCCCAAGGACATGGTCTCACACTGGTTAGCCAGGACAGGTTAACCCAGGACGATCGATGCTGCTGTGACTGTGGGGTTTCCCGTCTCCACTGGGTAGCTGGTTTCCTTCTCCCACAGCCCAGAAATCTTTTCTTTTTTTTTTTCTTTTTTTTTTTTCTTTTTGAAACAGATAGCCCAAAATTTTGTGCTACGTCCCACAAAAAAATCTCCACCTTCCCACCTTCCAGACACATCAACAGCTTTCCATTGTCCATCCCTTTTACCTCATCATGGCAAAATGCCTTGCAAGAGATTAATAATGGGCTTATTCTTCCTTTGAGTATGTACCTTTATGTTATCTCCTGCAAAATTTTTGCTTCACAGGCTGGCACAAAAACAAAATGAAAAACATTAATGGAACTTCAAAACAAGCCACCTACTCTTGGAAACCTTACTAGCAACTTCGTCTGCTTTATTTTGATCACAATGTATTTTAAGATGTTTGTCTTGGAAATGCGACGGGTGGCCCATTCCAGCTTTCATGCCTCTCGTTAGTTTATTGCATCTAAAAATGGCTGCAGAAGCTCAAATCTGTCTCTAAGTATAATATTATGGATCTATGTATCTGCTTAGAAAGGGGAGGGGAGGCATGGCTTTCTGAGTGAGATGCCTCTTTGGTTTGGTCCTTATATTGGTATTTACAGGGGTGGAAGCAAGCATGGACTTGGGAAAGCTCAGGTTGGCATTGGCTTTGGAGCAAGTGTTGGCCCAACCTGCCTCAGGAGTATGAATATCAGGCACACAATTCTGAGCATGGACTTTCTCCCAGCAGCAAGTCCTTCCATTAAACCAGGATTTGAGGGAGCCAGCACATGTTATTTGTGCCCTTCCGGATTGAGAGACCAACTTGGATGTGGGGACAGAGCTGGTTGCCCACCACCATGTGTGGTCCATGTGCTGCTGTCCCTCAGCCAGGGAAAAGAGCTCCCACATTCTCATGGGCATCCATGTCCTGAGAGCCAAGGAAAAGGAAGCTGGATCCCCTCCATGAGGTTTTGTGCTGTTCCCGCTGTTACTATGATAACTTTCATATTTTGAACACATTCCAAGAACATTTTGCATCTTCCTTTTCACTGCAGATATGAACAGCTGTTTCAAAAGAAGCTGATAAAAAGATGAACTCTTGTGTGTCTTCCAAGTATTCGCTTAACTACAATGACTGCGTTGGGAAAAAGCAGTTTCTGGGCTGAGGCTTGATTTGTAAATAGCCAAATTATGCAAGCACTTGATTTATGATCCAGTGGGTAGTAATTTATTCAGTATCATGGGACCAGACTGCTAGTCTCATATTCGTTATTGATGTTCATAGTTAAATGAAAATTAAGAGAATTCTCTTCAAGAAATTCTCCATTCAAAAAGAAATCTCAGGCTTGCTTTCCACCACTGATAGTTTAGAATCCCCCCCAGACAGCGTAATTTGCACTTTGGATTAATTCTCAGCCCTTTGACATTGGCAACTGGAATTCTCACCGGTCTCTCTGGAGACAAAATTTCACCCGTGTTCCCAAGCAAATTTGAGACCACAGGTATAGAAGAAATCTATTTCGCTCCTTAATGAGAACTAGGAGCTCCTTGTTGCCAAAGATCTTGTTTCTCCTTTGCTTTGCACAACAGTGACTCCAGAATGATGTAGTCTTTAAGTAAAGATTCCAGCAGGGGTATTTGAGTCCATAGTTATTTGTCATGTTAGTCATGATGCTTATTTGTAAGTAATAACAACTGGAAAACTTCATGTTACATGCTGGGAGGAAAATTAGGCTAAATAACTCTTGAGCAATGTTCAGATGTCAGGCAGGAAATCCTGCTCATGTGGGACCACATCTTGTTGTATGTAAATGTTGTACACCTTTTTGGGGTCTCTATTGAGAAAGGATTTCTCTTTCCTTTTAATGCCATGGAAGGGTGGTAGCAGAGAGGTGAGGAGGTGCCTTTACCTGCTGTGGAAGATCTGGTGTCTGAGGGCAAACTCAGGCAAGGCTCATGTTCCTGAGCATGGTCCAAGCTGGGATGGGCTGATCTGAGTGAGTTTGGTGTGTACCACCACTGAAAGGAGTGCTCAATCCCAATAATTTAAAACAATATATTGATTTTTTTCATTACAATTAAATAAAGAATGGTTGCAGTTCTTCTATGTAGTATCCATGATGTTTATCCCTTTCATGTGACTTCTGGAATTTTTAAGCCAAGGAGGACACAAAATGTCCAATGCCGTATGGACGGCTGCAGCAACTGTTGCAGTCATCTTTCCAGGTATTTTTAAAGAAATTTAAAAATGCTTAGCATAGTAGTTAATGAAACTACTTTAGAACAATAACTTATTATTAGGCAGAGGAGCAGGTGAATATTCTCTCTTCTAAACAGTGGTACCATGAAGAAGAAAAATAATAATAGTAAGAAAAGGAAAAGGAAAAGGAAAAGAAAGAGAAAAAGGAAAAGAAAAAGAAAAAGAAAAAGAAAAAGAAAAAGAAAGAAGGAAAAAAAGAAAAAGAATGTAATAAGCTTTCAAATTACAACAGCAAATAGAAACAAGTTATTTCCAGGAGCAAGACACATCCTGGTGAGACTGAAGAGTCAACATTTATAGCTTTTTTCGAATGCCGCCAGTTTGCAAGCGGATGGTGCTTGAACTTTGCCTTTTCACTTGCAAAACACTCCAGCGTCATTCAGTAATTCAGGAAGTGAATCAAGTACAAAGGTGTCAGAGCACAAATTTTGCAGAGGAAGTGACACTAAGGTCATTACTCAGGCTAAAAATAATCCAGCCAAAATTCTTCAAACCAAGGGGTTTTTTCCTAGGGAGAAGATAATGTACGAGGACTGATTTCTTAGTTGTACAGGGGGCTTGGGGGAGCATTTTTTGTTTTAATTTCCTTCCCAAAATTTGCACAGACTTGGCTAAAATTAAAATTGAGCCTTAATTTCCAGATGTGAGTTGCCAGCTACAGTCAAGTGGGCTTACACAGAAATAAGCTGGCTTGCTCTTATTGCTCTGTTTTTTGCAGCCTGATCTGGACCCCAACCCACAGCCACAAAAGAGAGGTTTCACCCCTTCTGAAAATACACCCAGGGGTGAATAACACCACAACAGTCAGCAGTTTCTTCTCCCTTTATCTTCAAAGCGCTTATCCAACCTCTGCTGCTGGTCCGCTTAGATTTGTTAGCTCTTTTTCTGCAAGCAAAATTGTTCCTCTCATTTAATTTGTATCACAGCCTGGCCTCTGAGGGCTGAGGTTGTGCTGTTAGAAAATATGAAGCCTCCAGAATCTCAGGGCAAATCTGGACTTGCTTGATACCTTTGAATGCTTTGATTTATTAACAATTGAACATACGAGGCTCACCTGAATTTAAATCTCTGAGTAAAGGCAGGGAGTTAAAGTGTTGCTCTGTAAATGGCCACAAATGACTCATTCAGTGAGGTGCAGAGATTTTTACCCTCTGTTGGCTGGAGACTATGGTCAGAGCTAAAAGCACTGGAGCAACCGTGGTATTGGTTGATGGTTATACTGGTGGCATCTGCCCTGGCGTTGAGGACCTGGCCTGTGCTCTGGCCACCCAACCTGGCCCAGCAAAATGAGCTGGATCCAACTGGGAGTTGGTGGGGTGGAGCACCTTGGAAAACGCTTAAAGAGAAAATGATTCTTTAATGGGAAAAGTGTGATTTTTCCAAGTAATTTGACCCGAGTGGAAACAAAGCTTGTCAGAGACTGTGTTACGTGAAAATGTTTGCAGAATGATGTCAGTGTGTTAGCACCGTTAGCAGACAGTTGGGGCTTTATTCCCCCCCCCCCCCCCCCAAANTTTAAAAAAAAAAGGGGGGGGGGGGGGGCACTTTTTCACTGCCTGCAGCAAATGCATAATGAGACTTTCTGTGCTCAAGCCTTTCCGTTTGGAGGAAAAACAGGTTATTTTTTTTGCATGGATGGGCCAACCTGGTTGGTGGGTCTCTGCATGTGGATTATCAGAAGGGCTTCAAAGGGCTGTAGGTGGTCATGAGCCCCTCTGAGCAAAGGGAAGGAGACGGGGACACAGACTCAGAGGGGCTTCCTGAGCATCTGGTCCACCTACCTCTGCCTCCTCCCTCCCTGGCTCTTGTTTAGGGAAATGTGTAAGAAGCAAGGAATGCACAAAGTGACCTGTTCTCAGATATACTGCCCTGGCCCCAACAGACTCCATGGAAACCACATTGCACCATCCGCTCCCCGGGACAATTGGGGAGAAATATGGTTTGTTTGGGTGCGAACAGCCCCTTCCAGCTCAGTGATGTTTTCTGCTGGAGATGGGTGCAGGACAAGCAGCAAAGGTGGGGCGAGGAAGTCGGGGGGATGATCTTTTGCAGAACCTGGGAAGCCTGGAGCCAGTCCCAAGCTGGGATAGAGGCAGCCAGTTCTCCGTAATATTTTGGGGATGCTCAGCCACCCATTTCCACGGGACTGGGAGTCTATGAGTGCTAAGGAAAGGATGGGAGTCACAGTGCTGGGGCAAGGGGTTACTTGGTGAGAGGTCTGGAGAGCAAGTCCTACGTGGAGGGGCTGAGGGAACTGGGCATCTTTGATTTGGAGAAGAGGAGGCTGAGGGGAGACCTCCTTGCCCTCTAGAGCTACCTGAAAAGGGTGTAGAGAGGCAGGTGCTGGCCTCTTCTCCCAAGGGAATAATGACAGGACCAGAGAAAGGGGTCTGAAATTGCAGCAGGGGAGGTTCCGATCAGATATTAGGAAGAATGACTTGATTGAGAGGGTGGTCAGGCACTGGAGCAGCGTGCCCAAGGAGGTGGTGGAGTTACCATCCCTGGAGGTATTTAAGAAACATGTAGATGTGGCACTTCAGAGCATGGTCTAGTCACCAAGATTATTGGGATGGGTGATTTGTTTTATGGGTTTTGTTTGGTTTGGTTGGTTGTTGTTTTTTTTTCATGTGTATGTGTACTGTTGGACTTGATGATCTCAGAGGTCCTTTCCAACCATGAAGATTCTGATTCTGTGATACTTGATTGGCCACTGTAAGGGGTCATCTTTTCCCCTGCTCCTGCTGTCTTTTGCCTGGAAACCAGCAATGAAGGACTTTCATCCAGGAAAATCTCCAGTAAAGCCTTCTAATTTTCTGTTACTGGCCCTTGCTCCTCTCTTTGGAAGTGAGGAATGAATATTGCCTGTATCACTTACAGCTTGCTGCCACAGTTTCTGTGTAATAAAATAATCCTCTTTTCCCCAGCACTCCAGCTTTTCTGAGCAAGAAATAATATAAAACCTGCAGGTGGTCTGTGCGATGGTCCCTTGCCAATGATTTCATTTTTGCTGGGACGCAATGTGTATTGCTATCGTTATTTGCACATCTTCAGTAGTAACATGCGTGGGGGAAAAGCAGACGCTTTGACTACAACCGGCTGAAGCCGGTTTGGGAATGATTTGGTGACACGGTGCCCCGGGTTCAGCGTGGACTTGTGCAAGGGCATCTGAAGCAGGAGGTCAGAGGGACGTCCCTGGCATTGTTGGTGATGCCCTTCCCGTGGGGAACTCCTGCTCCTGCATTGGGTGATGTCACTAACATCTGTCACATGTTGCACGCTGAAAGGAAGTGTGTGCAGCAGATTTAAGCCCCTCTTTGGGCCCAATGCACATGTATTTCATTTAAAAGTCTGACACACACCAAAAAAAAAAAAAAAGAAAAGAAAGAAAAAAACCCACCAAACAAAAAACCAACCAAAAAATTAAAAGTGGGGGGAGAAACAAATCAACACGGTCTTACCCTCACTGTTTAATTAGTTCATATTGTATTCATAGGCCATTTTCACTTCATTATTCATAACTGTTGGTTCACTTTCCCCCCTCCCCTTGTTTAATTAAAGTTATTTAAGAGAAATCAGAGCTAGGGGAGGATGCCTGACTTCCAGGCTTGGGGACCAAATTCTTTCTTTCTGCATAGGTCAAGCCCGGTATCAGCAGCTGCAATGAAAGCTGAGCTCTGCTAATCATCTGCTGCAAGCCACTGTTAAGGGAAACAAAGAGGTAAAACTGCCTCCCCATTAATTTCTCCAGCCTGGTTTCTTCTTCTGCCCTTGATTCCATAGAAACCCAGCTCTGGAGCACCAAGGATGTGGAGGCAAGTCTCAGCCATCCACTCTTCCTGACCAACAGCAGAAAGCAAGTCCGAGGTCAGATGCAGACCTTCAGAGAGCTCTTGGCAGAAATCATGAGCCAACAGGCTTCCAACACAAGCCAAATATTTGTTGCTCTGCCCTTGTTGACCTGTGGTACAGCAGTCATGAAGGCTGGAAGTCTCCTTCCCTGGGAAGAGGACCCTGAAGATGGCAGTGATGATGGCTCATTAGCCCCAGGAATGAGCTCGGCTTCACTTCTTTTTTTCACTTGACAGGCATTTTGGAGATCATGTCAACAACACCCAGGTGAGACCTCTGCCTCTCTCACTAAAAGCAGCTGGTGCAGATGCTGGGCTTGTGCCGTGCCATGGGGAGCTCAGGTGGCAACAGACTGGGACCAAAGGGGACAGCCAGTGACAGGGTTGTGGGAGCAGTGATGGTGACTCCTTGGGTTGGAGCAGGTTACCCACCCTTCCTTCACACTGGGACACTGGAAGCTGTTTCCAGCCTGCAAAGTGCTTTTGGTCATTGATGGTAAGGTAAGAAGCCACAACCATGGACAGCTGAGGATGGCTGAGCTCCTTGAGGTCGCCTCTGGAGAAGTGGGACCCAAAGAGGTCCCCATGCTCTCCATCTCAGCATAGGAACAACAACAACAAGGTCTGATGGGGGGAGCTGAGGGCAAGGAGGCAGCGAGGCTGTATGTGGGTGCTGAGAGGGAGAGAACAGGGGAAAAGTGTGAAAGACCCCCACTGAGATGTACAACCATTGCACCATGTCAGGCTCTCCTGGTCCTCCCGGGGAGCATCTCACCCTGCTCCTTGGAGCATGGTCAGGCACAGCAGCTAGACAAGCAAAATTGCCTGTGCTCTGCCACGTTGCTTTGTGGTGCTGGAGCAACCAAAGCAAACATCCGAGCTCAACATCTGGTGGGAACCATCCTCGGGGAGGAATCCCCAGCCATTTTCATTTTCTCCTTCCTAAAACCCAAACCTGCCTGTTCAAGTAACGTTACCAAAGTTTCTGCTGAGGGATAAGGGCTGTGGGGTTTTACCCACAGAGGAAGAGCTTGGAGCACTCAGGGGCGAGCAGGATTTAGATATTTGCTCCTAATTACGATCACCCTGGTGCTAACGAGACCTCAAAAATCAAGGAAACCACCATCATTATAAAGAGCTGAACTGGGGCATTGCTGGGCTCCCGTGTTTTACGGTGAATGCTCGTTTCTATGCCTCCTGCGCTGGCATAATTGGGCCACTGTTCAGGTGCGCATTGCTCTTCAGGAAGGACACATAAGCATGTGTTTAAGACCTATGAAATCACCAGCCTTTTTTTGCCTTTCCTAAATCAACAGGACTTAAGCATGTGCTTAAAGTGCTTTTTCCGAACTGGGGCCTTAAAGAGCTGAGTTAGCTTATCCACCTTCCTCTTTAAAAAGATGGATGTGGAAAATTTCCCAGATTATACATCTGCTCTTCCAATTTACATCATGGAGGGCAAGGCCGAGTATGGAGGGAGCAGAAAAGGGGAAAGAAAAAGTAAAAANAAAAAAAAAAAAAGAAAAAAAAAAAAAAAAAAAAAAAAAAAAAAAAAAAAAAAAAGGGAAAAAAAAAAAAAAGGAGAAGCCAAAGCAGCTGCCTGCCAGATTGGGAGGGCTACGAGCCCCACGGCTGGGCCATCTGCACGCCAGGCTCCCACCAGCTGCTGGGGAGGGGAAAGGGAGCCCACTGAGAGACAGTAAACCCACATACAGCCAAGAGGTGGCTTCTTTTGGGGTCTCTTCCTGCTCTTTCGTCCCCCATCCGAAGCGTTCCTCACTCCTTCTCCATGAACCTCTGTGTGGGTACAAGCCAAGGAGGGGAGTGATGGGGTTTAGGGAAGCTTCTGCCTTGGGTTTGCTTTTTTAATGCCCAGCTCCACCTGTTCCCACCCTGTGGAGACATGAAGGCACCTTTGGCCAGTTGGGGACATGGCATTTGGGGTGCCCCACAGACAAAAAAAAAAGGGATTATTCCTCTAGTGACCCAAGACTCTGTAGACACAACCTTTGATCCTCCAGCTTTGACCCTGATATGCTTCACACCCTGAGACAGTTCCAGTAAAAACTTGTTTTTCGGTTAACTTTGGCTGTAGTGGGAGTTCATGGCAGGGCTGACTGGGTGGGAGTTAGTGGCCCCACGCTAGGTGTGGGGTGGATGCTGTGACCACCCCTCTGCCCCCAAACCTGGGGAATTTATGAGCCTTATCTTGGCCACTAGACCTTCCTCCTCTTCCTCTACTTGTTCCATACTTCCTCTCATACAGTTTTAAAACTTTATCTGGACCTAGGCTGTTCCTTACATCACACACTCACTCTTTGATTTCAAAGGAGGAAGGGAAGTTATTTAAAAATAGGCTCCTTCGTAGACGGCGTTCTGGTAATTAGGCACGGAGCTAGACCTCGTGAGTACATCTGTGGCTCTGAGGGAGGTCAGCATGCTCCGACTTTGGAAGAAGAGAAGAAAATCAAACTGTTTTACCCTTTGCCTGGTGAGAGCCAGAGACCCCTTTGTGTGGATTTCTTTGTGTTGTTGCGTAGCTTTGGCTGGTTTATTCGGTTTTCCATTCGCTTTGAGGAGGCAGCAGTTAAAGAATGAACTCCAGGTAAGAACAGGGGGTGCTGTTGGGGCTCAGCACACAGCGGGTGTCAAAGAGTGACCAAAGCATCACTTTGGAGATATTTGTCTGTCTGAAGCTGAAGCTGATCTCTTATTAAATACCAATTAGAGGACGATCTCTTATTGCTCTTTTTTAATCATGATGACAATGCTCTGGAGCTGACTTTCTTCTCCATGAGGTATAAACCGCTGAAACTGGTGGAAGTATTTCTCCGTTCTTTGGGTCCACAGTAGCAAAGGCCTGTAGAAGCATCAGTGGTTTCATCAAGGGTCACTTGGGAGGATGCTGCTCGGGGACAAGCTTTGCCACTAACGTCCAGTGTCATCTCAAGGGGCAAATCAATTCATCTCCTCTGCCTCTATTCCCCACCCGCAGGACAAACACCATCAAAGATGGAAAAGCTCCATAAAAGGGAAGTAGATTGTTGGCACTTTGCACGTGGCACAAGTGGTGAAGCATCAGTCCCAGGGCAAACCACAGAGGTGAGAAGAACATATGGCTTATCTGTATGTCATTAGCAATCCCCGAAGCCTCTTGTCCTCCCAAAGCTCATAAACAGTGATGGGAATGTTTTAAAAGTAACCTTTTTTTTTTTTTTAAAAAAAAAAAAAACAACAACCAAAAAAACCCCATAAAAGGCTAGTTTAATTAAAAGAACATATTCTTTCTCTTAGATCATAACCTTGGATCCTGACAGCTATGTTGGGAATTCAGAAGCATTTCAAATAATTAAAAAAAAAAAAAAAAAAAAAGAGTGATGTTCTTTTATAGTTGGCAATTTTTCAGGCTTCATATATTAAGCTAGCTTTTCCTTTTGTTAAAAGCAAGCTGAAAACCTTTGTAATAAGATATAAAAAATTGTATAGCATCCTGGATCATTAATAGAAATGTTTGAATAGAGGCTTTAAGACTTTAAAAGGGCAGTACAAGTCTATATATAAAATCGATTCCTTTATCTGCCCCTTTTTTGTTTGACGGAACAGGATCTTACGAAAATAAAAGTATTGTGTGCCAAAGTGGGGCCTTCATTCCGAGTAATAAATAGAACAAATAATGGTACTTTTCTATCGTTTAATCTGCTGCCATCCCCAGTGCAAAGGAGATGAGAGCTGGGGCTTGTGGTTTGGGCTGTGTTGGAGAGGACTCGGTGGCGTGCAGGGAGGGAAGAGTGGCTACCCTGGGCCACAGGTCTGCAGAGCCAAGTCCTGGCGATGGTGACCTCTTGGAGATGGGGCAGCACCACGCAGCAAGGGCAGGCTACATCATCAGCTTGGAAAACCCTCTTGGAAACCAGAGAAATTCCACTTCGTCCCACCCCAGAGCTCCTCTTCTCCAAGATACAGTAGGTCTCCCACTGTCAGTCCCTTAAAAATAATGATAGAGAGAAGATACTCTCTGTCTCCCACTGGGACAATATGGTAGCCCTTTCTGTCCTTCAGGATCACTAATAACCTGAGACGGAGCCCTGTGTTGCAGACAGAGCTGTCACCTGCGTTGACATTGGTATTTTTGACTAGTTTTAAGTTGACAAACTGCAGCGTTTGCTGTGGAGACCTGTGAAGTGCGTGTGGACACTAAATACATCATTTCTATGTGTTTAAGCCCATTGGGCTCCTGGTCTTCACAACACACAGACAGGAGTGTTAAATGAAAAATGTTTAAAATACGGCTGATATTTCTCAGATGACCAGTAAGAGGCTTGTCAAGGTGGGTCTTATTTCCTGCTTAATTTTGGCTGAGCACTCGTGCTCCGGGTGCTCTGAACTTTGTGGGGATGCTGGGGGAACTTATTTATCATTGTCTTAATGCTTGGCCTGGCAAAATTTTCTTATTATGCAGCCCAATTTTAATGGCTTGTTCAATACATGCAGCTGAGGTGGCCAGAGGCCTCTGGTTAGAGACACCAAGAAATTAAAACTGGGGTTGGGCTACCTTGATGGGTCTTGTTGCCCAGGTGATTGCTCCACCAAGGCGTCTTCTCCATCTGGTACCTCCCAGAGGTGCCACCTTGAAGATCCTTTTGGTGGGAGATCATGCCTCCCTGTTGCTGGAAATCTGCTGGCCAGGGCTCAGAACATCTTGGCCACCTTCAGCCGTCAACTTTTCTTGGTCATTGCTCATCTCCGAGTCACCACAGTGGCTCGATTCAACACAGCAGTGACACTGCCTGGATGGAAATACATCTGCATTATGTGTCAGCTGAAGGGCTTTGAAGGAACTCATTTGTAAAAGTCAGCATGTTGGTAAATGGTAGCCAGTTCACGAGCAACAACAAAAAGGAGTTGGATCTACAAGTCACGACAAATTATTTACTGTGTCCAGACTCGTTTGCAACAACGGGCCTGGGTGCAAGAAAATCTTGAGCTTTGGCCAGAAATCCCTTCTTTTGTTGTTAGCAGTTACATCTGCTGCTTCTTTCCTCTAGTGCTACGCAGATCTCTTTAATCCCCAGAATGTGTTCCCAATTTGATTGTATTTACATATATGTCTAGAGCTTCACTGCAAATACCAGCCCTACTCTTCATCACATTTCCATGCCGAGTTAAGGCTTGGTTTGGATAATGTCACTTTTCTTGTGCCTGGAGAATTTGGCTTCCTGTGAGCTTTTGGAATTTGACTTCTTCCTTTAAATATCATGGATTTTTTTTTCTCTCTCTCTTTTTCTCCTCTTTTTTTTTTTTTTTTTTTTCCCCTCCCCTGCTTTTCTTTTTTCTTTGTAGTTCTCTTTTCAGCCAACCAAGGGAATGGAGGATGTGTACCGCGTGCCCTCTGGCTTGCCACGTTTAATTTAGATGAAGCCTCAGTATGAAAAATATACAAGAGAATTTTGCCTTGTGCTTGAAGTGGGTGCTCAGCGGCCGAGGGTCCTGCAGGAACCATGCTGGAGCTGCAGGGAGTGGGCAATGAGTCATGTCTGAAGCGAGTCCACACCAACCAACTGACATAAAACCAGAAAAAGAAACCAAAACCCCCTTATATCTGAGTTAATCAACTTCAGAGCTCAACTCCTGAAATGAGAGCCCATGTCACCCAAGGTGGGGACTCCCCGGCCAGCGCAAACCCTGATGGAAGTGCCGCTGGTTGTGGGCTCGCACTGGAGCGATGTGATGACTCACCAACCCCCCAAGGACAGCCTGCACCTCATTACGAGATAAAATCCAGAAGCCTACAACTCGTATCAAACACTGCGCTGTGTGCTGATAGCTGACACGCTCAGAGCAACCAAATGCCTCCCAGGGACCCCTTCCCCATCCCCGCCCCGAGTACTGGCACCCCCCAAGGACAGAGATGCCCACCCTGTGCCCCCCACCATGGGCGCTTGCCTGGAAAAGGAGTGGAGATGGACTTGGAGGGTGGGGGGCAGAGTGGGATGTTCCTAATCCTGCCCCAAGGAGAGATGCTTGGGATGAGAAGAGGTGGGTTCCCACCAAATCCTACCCCAAGGAGAGATGTTTGGGATGAGAAATGGGTTGCTATAGTACCCATGGTTGCCCCTACTGGGTTCTCTCCTACTTTCTCAGGGAAGGACAGAAAGAAGGAAGGATGGAAGGAAGGAAGGTGCTGTTGTTGCTCACACTAAACTTCCTTGGCACGGCAGGGCTCTTTCCACACCATGAGCTGCTCAGCCTTACCCCTGGGAGTGGGTTTTCTGAGGGTCCAAGGTCCCCACAGAGGTCAGTGCCAACAACTTTTTTGAAGTCAAACGTATATTGTGACAATCATGAGAGCAGAAGGTTTCTTAATAGGAATTTTTTCCCATTGGTGCAGAAAATGCAAAATATTTTTGTCCTTATATGCTTAAAATTGTACACTTAAAAGAATTTTGTTTCCAGAAAAGATACCCCAAGATCACTCCAGGAAAATATTGATCAGTCACGGCTAATAGTGAAAAATAAAACCCCACCAAATCAGTTCCATGAAAAACTACTAACCCAAGGTTCAGGGAGCAGATACATGTAGCTTTAAAAAGTTTTTATGGGATTTTTCCCATGTTTTAACACTGAGCTTATAAGGAAAAGGTAGATTAATTTAAAAAAGATACTATCAACATTTTTCACATCAAAGATCAACACATTATATTGCTGCGCCTTCCCTTGAAGTTTAAGTAGAAACTCAGAGCTTTCCCAACTCCAGAGAAGCCGTCCTGCCTCGCTGGCTGAGGAGATCTGCTGCATTAATTTACCAAGAACATCCACTTGATTTAGTTGAAATAACACTTATAAAGTAATAAATGTTTAGTTTAAGAGGAGGTTAATGAGCAAAGTTTATTACTTACTGGAAAATCATTGAAATTGAAAGCCACATATATTTACATAAAGTATGCGGCATCTGAAATAAATCCAAAGAATTTTGTTATTAATTTCCTGTGTTGTTTACATGTGTTAGAGCTGTGTTTATTCCAGCAGAATCACTCACCAGGAGTGATAGAAATCAAAGTGCAAACTGGTTTATTTTTCACAGCAACTTATTAATAACAGCATCGGGTTTTAGTGTTAGATAGATGATATGCAACAGACATTTTTCTTCAAATATATACATGATAAGTGAGAAAATAAAGCAAAGGGCTGTGCAGTCATGCTAGTGTTTTATTAAATTAAATGAAATAAAAACTAATACCATCTTTGCGCTCTTGTCTTTTTTTTTTATATTAATTCCAAAAGTTATTGAATAAGCTGCAACAGATTTTACAGTGCAATATTTAGTGTATGTTTCAATAACCAAATACTTATACAGTGAAGCACTAATCGAGGTCATAAAAACATCAAGGGTTTGATTATGTTTTCTCACAAACTTGTGAATTAAAAAAA
>VXBW01007909.1:51566-92197 GCA_013400375.1 Thinocorus orbignyianus | reverse complement strand
TGTTGGTTTTTGGGTTTGGGTTTATTTTTTTGTTTGCATTGCTTTTTGTTGTTGGTTTTGTTTGTTTGTTTGTTTTTTCTTCCTCTTTTCCTTACAAATAGAATCATAGGATGGTTTGGGTTGGAATAGATCTCGAAGATTGTTGAATTCCAACCACTCCGCCATGGGCAGGGACACCTCCCACCAGAGGGCCGGTTTGAGCAGGTTGCTCAAAGGCCCGTCCAGCCTGGCCTTTAAAGCCTGTAGGTATGGAGCATCCAGAGCTTTTTCTGGGCGGCCTGTTACAGTGCTTCACCATCCTCATAGTCCAAATTTTATTTCTGAAATATAATCTGAATTTACTCTCTTTCAGTTTGAAGATTTTTAAGATTCTTATTATTTTCTTCTTTTGAATTTTTAAACTGTTGTTATCTCAGCCCATGAATTGGTTTGTCAGTTTTAACCTTACAATTCTTCTCTTGTCCCACCATGTGAGGGGAAATTGAGTGAGCAGTTGTGTGGTGCTTAGTTGGTGTCTGGGGTTAAACCATACTCCTTTTAGGTGCCCAACATAGGGCACAAAGGGTTTGAGACAATAACAGATTTGATCAGACTGAATTAGAAGGGATTTATACCTGTTGAGAGTTGCTAGTCACAACATTGATTTGTCTGTTCTTGATACTTATTTGTCGGATCTGTACTGTGCTCTTTTTTTGCTGTATGTGTTTAGTGCTAGCTTTTGCAGTTTGCTGTGCTCTGTAGCACTTTGTGATGTTTATGCTGGAAGTTTTAATATTGAAACACAGCTCTTGAGCTTAATCTGGTATTTGGGCTGTGTACTGGAGCCATTACTGTACTTTGAGTACTGTCTCATGGAGACAACTAACGATTATACTTATTCCTCTGAGAGGTTTTTTTAGTTGTTGTTGTTTTTGCTTGTTTTATTTTTTGTGGAGGAAATACAGAATGGCACCTTTACCACATTCCGTGATGTTTTCTTCCTCATTTCAGTAGCTTTTTCACTATCTTTACTATCCTTGGATAGTCAAAATTCCTTGATTAGTATTTCTTAGGAATATTGTTTTGTCATTTTCTAAGGGTAACAAGCTATTTAGGAATAAGACAAAATCCATGTAGCTGTGTGTTTATGGGTGGCAAGACATGGGAGAAAATGGCCAGGTATCTAGAAAGCTTCTCCCCTCTGGTGGTCCGGAACTTCCCTCCTGAACAAGTGCAGGAAACCGACAAAGTGACAACAGTTGGAGATTTTATGGGTAAATAAATTTTAGTGTGAAGCATGAGATTTTAGCTTGTTGACTTTTATGGGTGTCGTATAACTTGTTTCTTACATCAAAGACTCAATAGTCAACTAGATTTGTTTTGGTAGCAATACCTCCTTGAACTGTAGCAGTTGCAGCTGTATTGTAGCTGTCATAGTTTAATTACAGATAGAAACTAAGATAAAATTTACAGGTCTGCTGATGCATGTAGCCTGAACTCCACCTAAAATGTTTTGTTTAGTGTTTAATACTGCCCAGCTGTCTGTTCAATAGTAAAGGCAACCAACTGGAAATATTTGACTCAGGAAGTCATGTCATCTGGATGTGGTGTGCTTCTTCAGACTTTAGTCTTTTCATTACATTGTCTTGGTTGGTGGTGGGTGGATGTTTTGGTAGGGTTTTTGTTATTGTTGTGGGAGTTTTTGTTGGGTTTTTTTTTGTTGTGTTTTTTTTTTTTTTGTGGGGATTGTTTGTTTGTTTGTTTTGTCTTGTTTTGTTTTGTCTTGTTTTGTTTTGGTTTGGTTTTGATTGGTTTGTTTGTTAATTTTCCTGGTCATTCTTCAGACAGAATTTTTACAGCCATTCTTTCTCTAACATCTGTCTCCTAGTTTGTGCTACCACAAATACCTCAGAAAGTTTTCTCTGAGGCTTGAAAAAATATAACTATTTTATTGCTAAAGATTGCAGTATTTTCCATGTATTCAGCTGAAACAAGTTAAGACAGCACCTGTGGTTAGGTATCTTCTCTGCATAGTACTTTCTGTACTTTATACAAATATTACACAGCTGTAAAATATTAGAGAACTTCATTTTATGACCTGTTTTTGCCTGTGACCACTTCATTCCAGCTGCTGTTGGGAAGCACTTCTGGGAGGCTCAGCTTTTTCGGTATTTGCTCTCGTTGGTTCCTGTAGACCCATGTTTCCTTTTAGATGTGGGTTTTTATTGTCTCTATGTCTTTTAACTGGAGACATCATTTCTTTTCTTAAGGTCACAGCCTTATTCTTCTTTTGGCTGTGTGATACTGTGTTACATATGCTTTCTGCCTTTCCAGTAACATTTAGACTTTACACAAGATAATTTTGGCTGAATTTCTGATTGTACTGAAAAATAGTGATAGGAAAATAAGTAAAAAACCAGATACTACAAATCCAAAAAAAATCTGGAAACTATGTAAGTTAATGCTTTTTTTCTCATCTACTTATAAGTTAGGCTCCATAGCATTATTACATTGTAGTGAAGTAACCTGCAATGGTTTACAGCAGCTCCCTTTGAGTCAACGCTTTCTAAAATCAATGAGTTTATAATTACTCCCTGTTGAAACAAAACAATGAAATTCCTTGTCATAAGAAGAATACCTATAGTACTTTTTCATAGATGCACCTGGCTCAGGTGTATAAATTTAGCAGAAGTTACTGACTGACAGTATACCCTAAGTAATCTGTGGAGCATCTAAGACAACATTTTTCCTGCATGCTCTACAACTCACTTGTTCTCTTCTGTCAAATTATTTGCCATTTCCACACTGCCTGTTTTAGGTATCATTTTACATTTAGAATGTATCACACAGATCCTCCACATATGTGAAGGAGGTTATATATATGGCCATTCTCTAGATATGCTAATTAAAGGAATGGTCATCCAAATAGATTGCTGTCTGTACATATCATTGTGTGCACAAGACACAGCAAGTGATGGGACAAGAGGACATGGCCTAAAGTGGCTCCAGGGGGAGTTTAGATTAGATATTAGGAAAAATTTCTTCATGCAAAGGGTTGTCAAGCATTGGAACAGGCTGCTCAGGGAAGTGATGGAATTGTCATCCCTGGTAGTATTTAAAAGACAGGTAGTGCTTAGTGATATAGTTTAATGATGGTTTTTGTCAGTGCGAAGTTAGTGGTTGAACTTAATGATCTGAAAGGTCCCATACAACCTACAGAATCCTATGATTTTAAGAAAGGCTTTTCCTTTCTGAAAGAAGGGTTAAATCCCCTCACACCAATAGTATATATTTTAGTAAAAATTATGTATACATCTTGCTAATCTGTGGGATGGGCAGTATCACGATAAACGGCTTTCAAAAAATTCTACAGTTTCTGGAAAATAAAAATAATGAATATTGATTTTGGGGTGGGGCAGGGTGTGAAGGGTTATTCATTAAAACATTTTATTCTTATTTCAAATTCTTTTGTCTATGTGTAATTTTGTGGAGTATGAAATAATTTTCAATTTGATACTGAAGACATCATGTCCAGAGAAGTTTAAATGTTTTTTTTCAGTCTTACTGAAGATTTTGATTTTGACAAAATGTAACTGAATTTATAAAGAATGGGTGATGATTTTGGAATTTAAATTATAGTCTTTAAACACTGCCTTTGCTAGCCAATACATCTCAACAGAATGTTAAGCTGAAGCTGTTTGACCAGCTCTGCTCCATGTCCTTTCAAACTCTTACATATTGACTTTGCATTGAACCTGCTCCTAGAAATCAAACAAAAGTGTTGATCTTAAATTCACTGGGTAAAGCCTTCAAATAATCCAGTAACAATGGCATAACCCCTCCACCCCTCAGTTTTCTACCTGGTATTTTACTTTACATACTTAAAACATAAGCAGATACAGGACTGCTTTGGAACTCTGATCTGAACCAGCTCTGATTTTCGATGCAGGGTGGTTATTCCAGTCCCAATCTAAACCAATCCATTTAGATCTAATGGCAAAACTTACTTTGTCACTGTTAGAGAAACCAATTTAGTTTCACATGGAATCTGATGTCCTTAATCTAATTCTAATACTGGTAGTATACATGTTATAATACATCTAGTTTAACTGTGATGGAGTGCTCCACTTTTCTATTTTTTTTTGTAGCATTACAATGTTATAAATAGGAAGGAAAGATCTGACCTACTAAGACAGTGTGCAAAGAATCAAATATTCCTTGTCTGAATATTCCTTGTCACAGAAATCCTGGGAAACCTTGTGAAGTGAACAGTAAAATTTCTTCTGCAACTGAAAATGAAAGGTAGGTCAAATGAAACAAAAATGGGGCAACTGGAAGTCTCAGACATTTGAAGGAAGGCTATTGGAAGAAATGCATACTTTGAAGTGTTTACTGTTGTATTGCTTCATATTTTTATAGGAGCTGTACAGCATTTTTTAAGTGACAAAATATTTACAGTCTCTCAGTGACTGAAGGACTATGTATTTATATTATGAAATGTGACTTTCATTTTTAGAGTCAAAATACCCAGTTTAGTAAAATTAGCCACCCTGCAGTGGGATTTTGTGTATTGGTGGGTATTGCAAAAGAAAACAGTAATTTTGTAAGCAATTTTCTCTAGTGTTTTATTGTTTGCTTTTATGTGTTTTTACAGATGACCAGTGTTCAACAGCAGCTTATTAATTCTCTTTTCTTTACAGAAAATTCAAACAGAAGGAATTGAATATTTGTAGTTCCTTAACACAGAGTAGTTCCTCCATCTTTTGATGAGTTAAATACCTTAATACTTTTGTTGAATTTCAAACTGATCTCTAACAGAAAAACCCCAACCCCCAAAAGGATAAAAAAGAAAAATAAAATTAGATATTTTCATTCTATAGATATTTCTGTTCTACTTTAATGCCCAACATTTTTCTAAAGATTGAAGTGCATGCAGTATGGCAATCTGTTATTTTTGTAGAAAATTAAAGTCTTCTGCTTTTATTATTGTTGTGTTTTTTTTTTCTTTGGTTTTCATTTTTTTTTTTTATTTTTGTTTTTTTCTTTTTTTGTTTTTGTTTTTTTTTTTTTTTTCCCCAAAGAAATTTTATTGCTGTGTACAAAAAAGCTAGCTGCTTACTTGGGGGACTTATTAAATGGAGAAAAGAATATTTGAATGGAAGAATATTACATGTCTTACTTTCTTGCCTGAAAGATGTGTATATATGTATATGTATATGTGTCAAAGAAAACCTTGAAGCTTTCTAGAAAACTCTGTGTGTTCTGCAAAATATATGTGATTATTTTTCTTTTGGAATTTTGTCTAATATGTTGGAGATGAGCTCTATGGGTAATATACTATGTGCCTTTTTCTTTGCTCTTTCATCTTTAGGAGGAACAACTTTCTGAGATTAAGTAGAATATTGGCACAAACCCCAGCTGATTTCATGTAGTTTGCATTTTTTTTGCCAGGTTCAATGGTACTATAAGCAACTTAAGATACTTAAGCAACTCTAGATATTAGTATTCTAGTAATGCCAAGCTGATGTGGGAAAATCAAAATGCAATAGCAGTAGTCTTTCCAAAAATTAAGAAAATATATACTTAAATTAGTTGGATATATTAGTCTGGGGAAATTTTTGCACAGGAGCAGCTCTGACTTGCCCAGCAGTCTTTAATATGTATTTGTGGGTGGGGAATGAACCTTGTTTTACACTGTGGGGTAACTCAATTAATCACACTGATACAGACAAAAGACAATGAATAATGACGCATTCTTTTTCTTATTATCATCATGCCAACACTAAGCCAGAAAATTCTACTGCTGCTGGTGGTCCAATTTTAGCCAAACCCTTTATGGCTTTCCATTCCCCCATTCTGACAATTCGGAACATCTTTGAAAGCAAATATTCTGCTTTCTTTTCTTCATTCGCCTGCTCTGGCATCACTGCAGAAAGCCTGAAGTATTCTAGCATTTACTACCTGTGTCAACTGCAAGCAAGGTCCTAAAAGCCCAGAGACCAACATAATCAAGGAACAGAATGGAAAACTAGGTAGTCTAAAATGATGTAAGGAGCATCACACTGAAAGCAGAAAGAAAGAAACGGGTGCTAGTAATATGCACAAAGGTAGAAAGACTATGTGTAGTAAAAGAATAATTGATTCAGACCATATGATACTGGGCTACAGCCTGTGATTCTGAAGACGAAGGAGATTCTACCTGCTGGATGGTCATCTGGTAAACTTATTTTAATTTTCTCTAACAGTAAAAACAACAAACATGCTTTATTCTTATGTATTTCACTCCCTATCCTGTTTGTACTGACAGCATTCAGGGTTCCAAGGTATGACCAAAGAACAAATGTAGTTCTGCTTTCGACTAGCATAGGAAGCAATGAAAACAGCCACAAGATGGCAGTTTTAGACCATTTTGAAAAGGGGCTGTCCCTGGCTTTGAGCACAACTGGGGTACTACTCTATGTTCTGAGACTCAAGCCAGAAATAATCCAAAAAATAGTTATAGATTATTTATTTGGTAACATAACAATGAAATAAAAAAAAGAAATTTCATCCCCAAAATGGTAAGTTTAAGCCCATTTAGCTTTAATCTAAACACAAAGGCCACTACTGAGAAAACAACAGTTTCTTCAGAAGCTACTCAATTTACTATATAGAAATTTAAGGACAAAATAACTTTTCAACTAAGACAGGCCAATGCCTTTTGAACCAATTAGGGCAATGACATTCACCTTCTAGCTATGGCTAGAAATCACAAATTTGAATCTAGTTCTTGGCATGGCTCCTAATTTGTTCAGACGATTTGATTTAACACAGATGTTTTTTTGACATTTATCTTTTTTTTTCTTTTTTTCTTTTTTCTTTTTTTTAAAGATTTACTTTTTCAGGCCACAATGATGTTTGGGAAAGTGCAATACTTCAGAAAGTAAAGCCAATTACTTATATAAATAGAGATATAAATATTAAAGAGAGATAATTACCAGAGACTATATAAACTTTATGCAGTAAACTTTATTTTCAAGGAGCTTGGATTGTCAAAGGAGCTCAGAAATAATGTTTAGAGATCATCAGGAGGTCGTGGATAAAAGTATTTGGTTAAGTTTACAGCCAATTGTCAATTTTTGTTTTAGCAAGAAAAAATGTTGCTTTAAAGTTGCAGCCCCAAGGAACACCAGTATAAATCCTGAAATATTTGTCAGCAAAAACACAATGAAATGTCTTACTTCACAAAGCAGAAGCCTATGTTTGCAGAATTAGGGTAGGGCATCTTCACCCTAAACGTTCTCTCACTGGTGAGCACTTAGTGTCATGCATGATGTATCATATCAAAAGGGCTGGCCTAAAATACAGGCTGTGGAAAGATGTGTGAGAATTAAAAAACCAACCAAACGGTCATGTTACAAAAGAAGAAAACTTCTAATTTTTTATATAACTCCAGCCAAAGGATTTCTGTCTTTATAGATACCTGAAAAAAGAACCCTTAAAATAGAACTCCCCTGTGCTCTCCTTGAAAACTTTTCCAAAGGACAACTGACCCCTTTTTGTTCTCACTTTACACTACTATCAGTCATGAAGAAAATAATACTTTAAGAAACTCAAGGACATAAAGAAAAAAAGTTTATAAAAAGCATAAGAAACAGAGAAAAGAGAACAGAGCATATTCAGCTATGAGGTCAAACTGGACTACAGGGGAAGAAAGGAGGGAACTAAGGTTCTGGATTTTAAATGAGGGCAAACCTTGATGAACTGAAAGCATTGTTAGTAAAGTCAATCAGACTGAAGAGGTCAGTGGCTTGAATGTGAGAGGGGCCTGGAATTTCTTCCAGTCAAACTACGGAATCTATAAGGAGTTGTGTATCTCAAGAAAAGGAAATGATAACAGGAAGGCTATGAACCCAAGCAAGTGAGTAAGCAATTCAAGAAAGATACTGTGAATAATTAGAGAGTTTAGGAGGAAGGAAAATAAAAATTATTTGCAATTTCCTAAAAGGCAAGTGTGAGAGAAATTAAGTGAAAATTATTAGAAGCCTATTTAAGGGTCTACACCTTGCTCTACAAGGTTTAAGACTGCAGATCAAATGGAAAATGTCACTTCAACCCTTAAAGTGAAATTAGAAATGGAAAAGACCTTGTGAGAATGTGAGGAGGGAGGAGAAGATATACACAGCTCCAAGGAATACCAATGCTTTTCTTAAGGTTTTCAAAATGCAGATGCTGTTAATCTCATACACAAAAACCAAACGGATGCTAACAAACCCAAGTTCTGCTAAGCTATGGAGACTGTGAAAGTTTTTTCTGCTTTCTCCTAGGACTGTGTGGACAGTAGTCCAAATTAGCAGTGTTGTTATATACTGTCTTCCAGATCAGCTATTATAAAGATGGGGTGAGGACATGCTGTCAAGTTTCTTTCATCCTTTTCAGATTTGAGGAATACGAGAGGTCTGATTATTCTTCTATATTGCATTTTGTGATTTTTGTGTAATAGAAAATTGTATGCTTGTTGCATACTTACATGTTTACACAAGACTTCTGCCTAATTAAACTGTATTGCCTCTCCAGTACCACAACCTACAGCACTTCGCTATTTCAATATTAGCTATTCAGGTAAACTGCCTCAGGTTCAAGATTTAAAAGACAAAACAAACCCCTTCACCCCCATAAAATTCCTGCTCCTAACCAGATTAAACTACGAAGAGAAAAATAGAAGACATAGCAGTAATAAAACAAAACAAAAACATCCTTACCAAAACAAAAGAAAACAAATCACCTCCCATCCCCCCAAACCTAAACTGATTTACAGGAAATTCAGTGTTTAAAAGGACTGACAGTTAAGTACTTACACATAAAAAGTCTGCATTTTACAGAACCACAGAAACAAATCCTTCCCAACACTTCTTCTATATTAATACTGTTTCATTTGATACATAGACTTCTTCAGGTAGAACTCAGGGTTTGGTAGCAATATTAGCTAGCTCTTCCTATCACTATTTCCTGAAGACCTTTAGGGAGGATGTCGTAGGTAAGGAAACTGAAGCACAAACAATCGAAGCGGGTCACCCAGTCATATCCACCCGAAGCAATAGCAACAGAACACTTTTTTTTTCTGAGTGACAGAAATTAAAAACTTTATTATTCTGGGATATAATAGATCTAGCACCTTCCTCACTTCTCTCTCATTAAACATTTAGTCAATACAGTGCATATGGCAAAGACGTGGTTTCCTCACAGTGCTTAGTGAATCCAATAATGCAAATATATTAATGTGCAAGTACTTTTTCTCCAAAAGTACAAAAAATGGAAAATAGCCCACAATCACGGACTTCAGTTTTGCATTTATAACTTGTGTTTCTAGGTAAAAAGTGACCTGTCATTCATCATCTGTAGAGATGTATGAGGGTATTAAAAGCAGAAGTTTAAGCAAAAGCTCATCTTCTTTTCTATGTGGTCTAACTACAGCTTCCTTCCTCTCCTTCAGCAACTTTTGTTTCTTGCTCTTCAGTTCTTGCCTCTTGCACTAAAACCATCTACCAAAACCTCTGTAGGTTTCTGCTTTTATGTTGATCAACTTATGATGCTGATTTACTGAGGACTTACTTTTTAAGCATTGGTACTTTCAAAGTTCAGGTTATCTGAGATATGGGTTATTATTATAATACCTCTCAGAGAACTGGAACTATGTTATCACAACAATGTTCATCATAGTTCCTGTTGAGAATATGTTTATCCTTTTCCCTTGAGTAAAAGTCTTTGACTTTAGTGTGAACTTGATCAATCAAGTACATAATGTACTATGCAAACTTCAGAACAGAGCTCATATTTAAGTATAGAATATACAAGCCACAGTGAAAACTGGAAGTAAAAGATGCTGGCCCTGATAAAAATTGCATACACAATTGAAACTGAAATTAATTCATAGCTTTTAAAATGTTAATCACAATTTAAATGAATTCATAGCTCTTAAAATGTTCATCACTTTGAACCTACTTGAAATTCCTTTGTTAAAAAGTAGTTCTTGAGAGCCTGTATGGTTGCAGGAGACTACACTTACTAGGAAAGGAAAAATTCATGTCATTGAGCAGCTAGTTTCCGGCCTTTATTCTGCTTCTCTGCACATGCTTGTTTAGATGAAAATCAGCCTAGTATAGACTGCCAACATAAACTTGTTTCTGGGTTTAGTGGTGCAGAAAGACTTGGTAAAATTTACCTTCCATGAAATAAAGTTCCTAATTGATGTCCTTGCCTTCAGTCTAACACATCTGATCTGTTTATGTTCTTTATATCTTTTAGGCCTTTTTCCACTAGAAAGACCAACAGATAATACATGAAGTCTGTGCTTTTGTTTTCTGTTCAAGAATAAACTTTAGGTGAGACTCTGCATGTCTGTTCAGTCTCAAATCCCACTTGAACAGAACTCTTCCTTTTTATAAAATGCTACTGGGAAGGCTTTTTGGATATTTAGATTGTAGGTAATAGACAACATCTTTTACTTTGAAAAAAAAAAAAAAGAAAATTAAAAATGACCCTTTATTTCATATCTCATTGAACATAGACAGATAACCAACTGCATTTGTCAATGTTTTTCTAACAAAAGAATGGTTTTCCCATTGCAAAAGGTCATCTTATCAGAGATTATTCACTCTATATACTTTGTACCTACCCAGATTATTCTCAACGGAAGAATGCTTGCTCAAAGCAAAACCAAAATAGAAAATATATGGTCTAGATCACTCAGAGCTCAAAACTTACTTTACAGCTTTAACAGTCATCATTTGGATCAGATCTTTCAAGGGATTCAGGTAGCTTTATACATAACAGAAATTCACTTAAGCTCCATCAGATTTCCAGCTAATACTTAAGCAGGGTGGTTTTTTTTTTTTTTTTTTTTTTTTTTTTTTTTTTTTTTTTTTTTTTTTTTTTTTTTTTTTTTGTTTTGTTTTGTTTTGTTTTGTTTTTTTTTTTTAAAGTCTTTGTGACTATTAATATCATGTTACTTCTTGCTTAGCAATGGTGGGGATACATGTCACCTCCAAGGCAGTGGGCCTGTGGCTGCTAAAGAAACAATAAGATAATTGAGTTTCATGTTAGAATTTGAACTAGAAAGAAACCCTCTGGGTGCAAAATGTCTATCTTTGTACTTGTCTCTTAAGTGAATGCAATGATAAATCTTTTGTTATCTGTTTACATCCTCAGCATTTCAGAACTTTATGCTATTTGCTTATATTTTACTCACTTAACCATTTGTACCAGAAAATATATGAATTCAGGTAATTTGTATTTCTTGTACACAACTTGGAGGCTTTTTTTTTTTCCTAGATATCTGGTATGCAAGTCACTGTCTTCACTTGAGTTGCCAGTATTAATTTTTCTTTGAAACAAAAATTTCATGGCGGACCATTAACTCTGATTTTTCTGCATGACACTCACTGTGACTCTCCTCTCCTGCCAAGAAAATGATTTTTCTGACAATCAAAGATGTTTCTACCAGCTCACTGACAACAGTATCTCAAATATAGATTTTATTATGCCTGTCTCACTATTTCTGCTTTTTCAACGGTGTCCTTTCTGGAATTTTGTTTTTTATTGTTAGTTTTTGAGCTTCAAGAAGCGATTTTGAATCTTAAAGAGGGAAAAGGGAAATAGAATTGAATAATTCCCTTTGAAAAAAGCCAAACATTAGTGTATTTTCAGGTTGTGTAAAATTTTAGATATGTTTTTCCTTTTGGCTGAAAAGCTCAGTCTATTTTCTGTGGAAACTGAGCAGAAAAATGTCATGGGCTAGACAATGACTGCATAGACAGTAACACAGACCAAAAGAGTGAAGCAGGGATATCCTCTTTCAAGCTTTTGTAAACTGTCAAAGATTGTATGCCAGTGATTTTGGTAGGCAAGAGAAGACAATCCAGAAAGCTTCTTTCACACATTTTCTCTAACGTCATCCCATCCTTGATGTTTGACGTTGAAGGCAGTAACATAAACATTCCTGCTTCCATTGGAGAATTACTCTATATACTAATAAGTTTTAATTGCTATTTTAAAACTTATATTGTTGTTGACCTAGAAAACCACATATTTGCACAGGTCCACTGGCTTGTCTTTGCAAACTGTAAAGAACATTTTGTATGCAGAACCATGCGAATAATGGTTTATGTACTTACTAATTTTGTTGGGGAAAAAGAATAAAAATCAAGTTTTCCCCTTTTTGCTTCTTTTCACTGTGAAAAACAAAAAAAACCTCACAACCTGTCTGCTCAAAATGGCATAAGTCTATCATTTCTTAGTCTTACCAAAAGGAAAATGATCAAACAGATTCTTAATTTAGGAGATTGAGACACTATGAGTTGGTCTAGTGTAGTTGTGGATGTGTCCAAAACCACTTGTTTTCCTTTAGAAGATAAACATGTGCTTATTTTTATTTATTTATTTAGCATATCTGTGGTTCCTCCTTAATGCAAAATACATGAAGCCTTTTTATATTGCTTGAAAAAACATAGTCTTCCAAGATTTGATGCCTGGGATATCTGCCCCAATTGGGGAATAAATTTACACAAGTAGGATAAAATGCAGTTTAACATAGGAGCTGTTTGTAACATTAGTTAAACACGTTAATGTTCATAATAATTTCATTAGGAGTATTACCTAGGGAGGCATCATGGTAATATGCATTGCTGCAACAGAAAGGGAGCAATGAGATTGCAAATAGAAGTCTGGTTTGGTTTTGTTTTTGTTGTTGTTTTGATTTTGTTTTGTTTGTTTGTTTATTTGTTCTTTTTTGCTTATTTTTTGGGGTTGTGGGGTTTTGTTTCTTTTTGTTTGTTCGTTTTACATTAAAGAGACAAAATGAAAAGGAAAGGAAAAAGTTGTTGGGAATAGGAGATTTTGATGGATAAGATGGGATTTACATGTACTCACCAAGAAAAGAAACACTTGAGAGATAGGATCTCACACTGTAAATGTTTTGAAGATAACATTGTAAATTAATATTGTGAATTCTTTATCATTTCTGATGACAATGAGACAAATATAGTGGCCAGAAACTATGGGAAGGAGATGTTGGTTAGAATATATGAAAGCAATGTCATCAAATAAATTTAAAAAGAGTACTAAAATCAGATAAAAGGAAGGCTGAAGGAAGGGTACATTTTCTTTATGTGGAAGAGTAAGCAAGCAAATGCATCAGCGAGAGTTGTCTGAGAAGAGTTGCTGCAGAAACAGACAATATACATTGTCATACTAACTCCAGCATCTGAAAGAATAAAATATTCCAGCTTGGTGCCAGGTCTATGATTAACCGTTTGGTGCAAGAGTTATTTTCTATATTTGTCTACAAATCCTGTCTACAAACACAATCTTCAATCCAAGAATACAGTAAGAAAAAGAAAGATCAATCAAAACTGAATTATCTTGATCAAATATAGGGTTTAATTCACTCTTTTTTTTTTTTTTTTTACTTCACTCATTTTTATTTTTTATAATTGCTTCTCTCATTAAGGATTCTATAATGTGTTGATGAAGTGATTAATTCTGAAACCTTTGAATCCTGTTTAAGACATTAATCATTTTGTGGTAAATTACCTTAAGGTTTCTTTTTCTTCAAATTCATAAGTTTCTGTTGTCCCTGTTTTTCATCTCATTGCTGCCTCTGCATGATGAAAATGACACCTTAGGTGTAAAATTATTGCTGCAAAAATTCACAACATCTCAGACAGAAATAGTTTTCTACCCAAAGACTCTAATGAAGGAATTCTAACACTTAAATGGCTGGACTGCTTTCCGTTTCTGTTCATCATTACTTTATTAAGTGAAAATTCTAATTTTTTACTAAAAAAGATATATAAAGTACATATGCATGCTTAATATGTTTTTAATTATGAAAATTTCTTGCCTAAAATCAGAATTTGACTTCAGCAGTTTGTAGGTTTTTGCCAGACTCTCAAAATGTACTTTAAATTTTTAAGCTCCACTTGTTATTATCTGGTTTTCATTTTCAAACAAAGACAGTGTTTTATTTTTTCAACCACAGACAAATGTTGTGACTTAATATAACATGAAACTGATCCAATGGGAGAAAAACTAAAATCTGTTTAAAACTATATAATCAGTTGAGGTAAAGCAGTGAAACTTTGCTGAAATGAATGAAGTTAATCTTACAAATGCAAGCTACAAATGAATTTTTGAAATAATTTTCTCTAGTTTAAATTTATGCTAAGTATTAACCTAAATAGGTAAGAGTCCCACATGTCTCTGTTCCCCCATTCTGCTGTCCCTTTCATCCCCTCCTCATTTCTGCATGAATTCTTATAGAGAGTCTCTTAATACCAGTCAACACTGCCTCATGTCTAACAGAATTGGTTCAATAAACTCATCAAATTTTTTGAATTTTAATGAATAAAGATAATTAGCAGAAGCTGTGTTACTACAAGTTGTAAACAAACTGTACAGGACTGTATGAATAGAAATAACAACCAAAAAAAGGCTGATTAACCACATAATTAATTAAGAATTTTCCAAGCACAGTCCTTAATAAGTACCATTATTAAACAGGGAGTTTATTACTGAGAATTTTGCTCAGTATGGAGGTTCATCTTTCAAAAAGTTTTTGGAGAGGATGCAGGAAAAAAATACCAAAATATCACAGGGAAAATACATTTTTAGTGAGAGAAAACAGATATTTTAAGAGTACAGTCATTTAAAGTTACCAAAAGGAGAGACTGAAGAATTGCAGAAAGAAAACAGAAGGTTCTAGTTTGCTTTTTAGCAGAGAAAACTGTCAGCAAAACAGCAACTATAGCATAGGATAAGAAAAGTTAGGACAGGATCTGTATTTTGAGACTGCATCAGTGAGGATGCCTGAGCACTGATGCAGGAACACACACCACTATATTAATCATAGGATCTAGCTTCCAAGGGGATTTGACTTTCTAGTCCCCTGTGTTCATATTCTCTTCAGAGCTTATCACCACCCAGAAAAAAAAAATCCCACAATTAAGGAACTGTCAGAAGAGAACACTGAAAAAAGCGGAAAATGTCTTTACACAAAATTTAGTCCATGATGCCATCGCATAGTCAGTGCAATGCATATCTCTTTCCCCATTCCTTTCTCATCTTATCTGAAAAAAAGGTGTGGTGGAACAAGAAAAATATAGAGAGATGCCGTTAAGAAAATCACAGATACCATACACTATTCCTATGGAGAATTATCAAAGAAGCTAGTGAACAGATTAATATTTGCTAATCTAGGAAAGATAAAAAGGGAGAAATAATGGGATGACAAAGTTGTGTGTAGCATAGGAAAGGCAAGGAATATCCACAGCCTCTTCAAATATGCTAAAGTGTGGATATCAGCTAGAACTAGAAAATAACAGACTCAGACTAAGTAGGAGAAGGTGCTTTTTTACACTGTTACTAGATCTGAGTGGTGGATTTCCTTGCCAACAGACATGCCAGATGCTAAAAATAAACATGGGTACAGAAAATGTGATGAAGGAAATTCATGTTGAAAAAAATTCAAGGGCCGTTAGATAAAATGACAGGGTGTATCTAGATCAAGAAACACCTGAAAAGAGGTTTTCCTGGGTGGGGGGTAAGATTCTGGAGAATTAGGACTAAAGTTTTGTCCTGTTAAGTTTTTCCAAGCTGCCACAGTTAAGATAATAGACTAGAAAGACATTATGGTTGATGTGGCTCATCTCTCTGTCTTCCTAATTTGGTTCCTAACAATGTGAGTGTCTTACTTGAAATATGAGATATAGCATTCAAATCAGGGTCAAAATGCAAAACCCATGGTTCACCTCTTACAGCAACTCCTACCCAGTCATCAAGTCTTTAGACCATTATTGTACTTGGGTGTCGCGTATCTGAGACAATAATTCCATTCTGATCAAAGCTTTGAAAAAGAATTTATCTCATAAATGATCTGAATCACTGTGTAATTTGTGTTGTCATATCAGCATCCATTCTGTCTTTTGGGGGGGGGACTTGGAATAGGGTAGTGTTTCTCTTGATATTAATTTACTATCATGTAGTTGTGTAAAAAATCTTTCTCTTGTGTCAGTCGCTAAGGATGAAAAACTCATAAATAAAACTGCTGTTCCCCTCCCTTAAACATAACCGGCTTCCTGACTTTATTTTTCTACAAGGTCTCATTTTGTTCTAGGTTTGCATATGAAATACACAGCCATGATTGCAGCATTTTATATCTAGAAATCCCAATCCAATATATTCAATCTGTATGAAAGAAGGGTTAAAAAAGTGGGTAAGATATAATGGAGCATGGGAAGAAAAAGATGATAGACAAATTCAAATATTATATCCAAAGTAATTTATATTTTCTATGAGAAATTCAGCTGTAGAATATCAAATGCAAATAAAATTTTCTGGATTTGTGTAGGGTTTTAAGAATATTTTCTCAGAATTTCAGTTGAAAAACAATGAGTTCTATGACATAATTTCTTGTAAGTTCACTTTTTCATTTTGAAATTATTCTGATTGCCATCCTTTTGTACCAGGGTCATCCTCATGTTATTAAGTCTCTACAGACTAGGAGAAATATAGCGTTATCATATTTTATTCTTTTTGGTTTTAGATATGATACAAATAATTTTATGTCAGTAAGGTCTTTTCTTTGACTTCTCTAACTTTGATTAACTACTATGGTAGTCAAACTCATTTATTGCCTTGCTATATTTGCTGAAAGAATTTACCTTACAGTATGGATGGGTTATTGGTAGCAATAGGCAGATTATTGGAGGAATTCTAGAAATCTTGCAGAATTTCAAAGAACTTTTCAAACTGTTCATCAGAATTTATATATCTGTCTTTCTAGATGTCTGGCAAAACATCCTGGTTAACAACATATTAGGGAAAATTGCACATCTATAAGCAACTGTATGTGGTATGTTAGCTTACACTGAACATTGAGGCTCTACTTTGTGTATCTTGCTCATTCTTGTACTTGAAATATAAAGCAGTATTTGAATTGATTTGAAATAGTTTATAATAGAACATGTTCAGAACTCAGCTGCTGTCTTATGTACCATGGATATTTTTGTTTAGAGGTGCAGAGTAGAGCAAGTCTCCTCTTGAGTCTTTCAAAAATCAGAACATTCTTATGGAAGGTACATGCCCCAGTTCTCTTGCTTGTAAGGGTCTTCATCTGAATTTTTATTGTCCAGTTAGAACATTTACTAGAAGATTAGAGGCAAATTGTTTTTAAAATCTGGATATAATGCTACACTTTGTAAGACTGAAAAAGTGATTTAGAATGCAGGGGTAGCTTCTGTAAAAGCAACAAAGGCAAATAAGGTGACCTTCAGGTAAAAGGGTTGTTTTTATTAATTTCTATTCACAAAATACAAAATAAAAAAAAATAAAAAGGAATAAAAATTATTTGCCATCAGGACCTGCATGCGCTTGAAGAAGTCATCCTAGTTTTCAGCCATGTTCCAACATTAGCTTGAGAATCAACTCAAATAAGTAGGTCAGGATTTACTAGGATAAGTGCAATTAGGAAATAAATTTCCAAGTCAGGACCAGCTTGTTCTTTGTTGTGAAAAGAGGCTCAGATGAAGGTAATATAATTAATATAATTAATGTAATTATTGTAAAGTGTCTACACTGACCAGAGAGATACTCTGCTAGGACTTGTTTCATTTTGCCGTCAGTGAAATTGATGGAAATTTAACTGTTGCCTGCAGTGAGATTGGAGCCAGGATAAACTGCATGAGCCTGTAGACATCATTTACAACAAAGAGGAACTACAAACATTAAGAAAAGATAAAAAAAGATTCCTCCATTAAAAAATCCAAATACATTGTGTATGCTGCAGTACAGCGATACAGCTATCACTATAACATAAAAAGAGTCCTGTAGACTACATGGAGTAGAAACAATTACTAAATCAGTAAGATTAAGTAAACTTAATTCTGATTATATTGTTTCTTGTTAGGTGGATTGAAATCCCATGAGATGCAAATCCTACAAAACCAGTAAAGTCTTCAGTATATTTTCGGCATTTTTCATACTTACCTTAATGTTTTTATATTTTCAAAGTTGTTCTTCACTGGCCTCTCTTCTCAGCAAAATTGCTATATATTTAACCACTTAGACACTAATTTGCAAACTTGTCCAGGAATATTTTTTGAAATGAAAGTTTTTATCTAAAAGTCTTCAAAATCTTTTGACAAAAATAAAATATTTCCTGAATAATCTTCATTCGGAAAATAGACACCCAAAAAACCAGAAAGAGACAGAACAGGAATAGAGGAATAGAGTTAAGTGTTGAATGTGGTTTTTTTTTGTTTTGTTTTGTTTAGTTTTGTTTTTGTGGTTTTTTTTTTTTTTTTTAAATAAAAATGGAATGGGAAGATGTAGAGGACTTTTTTGATTCCATAATGGCAAAGATGTGTTACATTTTTGCTCATAAATCAAAGGGTTGAAAGCTGCAAAATCTTCAACACCGAAAAGAGCTGCTCAGGGCCAGGAAAACGTCAACCCTGCTTTGAAGGTTCAACAATATCCTTCTGCTTCTCATCTCTCATGCAGGCATTATACTAGTCGTTCAAATCCCTGGGATGTCTAGGATGCTGACTCTTCCACAGCATCAAAAATACTGGGTCAACTATGAATAAATGTTTCAAAAAAAGAAGCAAAAAAGGTCTAGAGAAAAAAAAATCAGTAAAATTTGTAGTTGGATGAGTATCATGCAGGTTACTTTGGTGCCACAAGAATACTCCCCATAGAATATCGTCACGCCTTCACTTTAAGGAGAATGGACTAGCTTAGCAAAATTGTGGGGTCAAAGATCAATATAGCTTTCATATATAACATCAGCCAAATATTTTAATTTAATAAAACTTTGTTATTGTTATTACTGAATTAACAGACATTTGTAGAGAAAACAATTCAGCTAAAACATCTCATGAATCAAGATAAACCGTACCTTACTATTCAGGTTCCTATCCTTTTTTTGGTTTTTGCTCTGATTGTCTTAGGATGTAACTAAAAACATGGTAACTGTTCTTAAATGTAAAGTTTGGCTGCAAACTGAAAACTGTATCAGAATACATTTTCTTCAATGGGCCCTGAGAATTCTCCTTTTCTGCTTAAAATCAAATAGTTCTGCATTTTTTTTTCATTTATTTATTTATTTATTTTTTTTTTATATCCAATCCAGGATATATTTGCAGAACTGGTTTAGAACAGATATTAGACAAAAATATATTGTTACAGCTAAATTTCCTTTATTTTGATATTTTCTACAGAAAAAAAATCTTTTGATTATGATGTGCTCATTTCATACAATCTTATCCACATTTTCCTGCCATAAATATTCTCCACTGGCTTCCAGGGAAACATGGATAGCTTACACACAGGCTTGAAGGATCCTTTAGGCCATCTTAAGGGATGTTCTGAGGAATACTCTTGAAAACAGATGATAATTTTAAATTTTCTTCTACTTGCTTTCAAAGCCAGTTCACAGTTCTCTCATTTGTTGCATATTTTTAGGAAACAATTGGTTACTGGTTAGCAAGCATGCTACACCGCTGTTTCAATCAAACATTACATGTAACAGAAATCATGCAAGAAAAAGCAGTTTTATTTCAAGTTATCTGTACTTTGAAGTTAACACATGTAGAAAAAGAAAAATGACAACTTACATTTTAATCCGATTATTTTTCATAAAAAACACGGATCATTGGAGTAAACTATTTTGAATTAAGAATTAAAGTGTGCATCGCTAATAGTCCTCTGTAAATAGACTCTCAGCATTTGCCTAGTTAAACTCCTTTTTCAAATCCATTCCAGTTAGCATGCAGGAAATATCTTGGTGAATGTTTAGAAATATCAATAAACCTGCCACAAATTTCCCCTCCCCCCCCAGTTTTTCTCCTCAAGAATTAAAAATAAGCTGAAATCTTCTTAAAAAGTAATATCGGGTTGATGTTTTTCTTCTGTCTTGATCAATATTTAATCTCATAAAACCTTCCCTTCCTGAACAGATATATTTCAATATTTCTGTATCTAGTCCTGTGGAAAATGGTGTATTTTTGCAGACCTTGTGGTCAAGTATATTTTTATTTTATGTCAAAAAAGTTATACTACAGGAAGCAAGGCACTTAAAATTTCACCTCTCTCTGCAGCTCATGTCTTTCTCATGTAGAAAAAAATCTCAAGTATTTCCAAAACAGCAGTAATAAAAAAAATCTCTGGACTATATTTCAGTTAAAATTCACTAACTTTCTTGGTTTATAAGTAATAACACAATCTTCCGCTGGCCCTCTGACTGAGGATGTCATTCAGTGACCCAATTGTCATTGAATGCCAACTGCCTCTTATATTGTCTCTTGTTCTCAGAATTCATCTTTGGTGAATGGCTGTGAATACTTCTGAAAAGAACAGATTAACAGCAGAAAAGGAACCTGAAAATAAGATACACTTGTTTCTTAAAAGCAAGAGAGTAAAAAAATTTAAGTGTACCAAATACTGCTGTCTGATATATGATTTTGATTTACAGCCAGTTTAAGCTTGTGTGAATAAGTTGACTGACAAAGCTGACTGTTAGTACAACAGTTTCTGCTGAGCTACATTTCTTTGCACTTTACTTTTCTTTGGAGGAGTGTACTAGCTCATGACACACTGGGATTGTTTGTATAATAAAACATCTCACACATTTCTTGTTGAAACTATTATGTAAACTGTCAGATAAAGATTATAAAAGAATTACTATTACTTGGGGCTTCTGAGAGGGACTATACTGCACTACTGTTTGTGGATATATGCATGTATATATTCAATCATGTATGTGTAGACACACACACACGTATAAAATATGCTTATGTATGCATTTACTATGCATATTGATTCTGCATCTATGAGTTGAATACCTGCTGGGATATGTACCTCAGTGTACTGGTTTGCTCTGTTAAACCGGAAATTGAAGATGATTATACAGATATTAACTGCAGAACATGCTACTAGCTAAGGCTAGTGAGTATTTTACAGAACACTGCATATAATTCTCCATACATATACTTTATATATGTTTGCAATGTATGGGGGAAAATCTGTGATCTAGCACAGATGTGCAGGATGAAAAAATCTGTCAAAAAGGAATTCCTTATATTCTTCAACTCTAATCAAATCAGTGTACTATTTCCTAGAACATAGAGCATTTTGGTAAACACATTATAATGGAAAGTAACTACGTACAGTGAATTATCTAAGTAACATGAGAAGTAATAACATACCATAAATTCTTTTGTGGAATGAAATCAGCAGTTTATTGCCAGGATTGTCTTTATTTTAATAGAGAAAGAATGTTACTTCATTAGGTGGTAATCAAAGTTCAGTATGTTTTGTTGAATCTGGAAGGCTAAAGTCTCAACTTTTTCTCAGTAAGCTTGCTGAAAGGGATCACGTATACTTGATGCATGTGTGGCACTTTAAAACTACTATTTCCAACTTAATTTGCTACTAGCAAAATCCTTCAGAAAATAGACTTATCCCCTCCAATGTGTTAATTTTTTTATTTATTTATAATACTTTTCTTATCTCAGTTAATTGCAGGAGAACTACAAATACAGAACAAGGGTCCCGAAACAAACAGATACAGATACATATTTATAACCAGGTCTAGAAAGGAAAGAGATACTGTGCTCCAGAACTTTTTGATTTTTCAGTCATGGATTCAGAGACAATTCACACAGTGGCCTGGTAGCTGACCTGTAGCCTAAGCAGAGCTCATAGAAACAGATTCAATTCAAAGCTGGCTGAATCCAGAAAAGAAACAACTTTGCCTGATTTGAAACCATGTGTAGAAACGGTAGCAAGAAACAACTTAATAGAAGCTTCAGTGACAGAATCACAGAATCAAAGAATAGTCTTTATTGGAAACCATGTTTAAAGGTCATCTAATCCAACCCATCCTGCAAGACCTAGGGACATCTTCAATCAGATTGAGATGCTCAGAGCCCTGTCTAGTCTGACCAGTAACCCAGCAAAGGACCTGAAAACTTTCTTAACCACTTGCACTGAACTCGCATGTCAGTATACATACAGGTTAAATTTTTCTATTTTGGCTCATAAGAATTAACATGTGAATGTATTTCCTGCCAGTTAAATTCTTGCGTATATTCTGTGCATTAAACACTCTTTTTCCTAGTTAAACATGCATACTGGTTAGGGAGCCTGTGATGCTTTGTCACTGCCTGTGTAGAGATCAAAAATTGTATCATTCTGATGGTTAACAAGCTTCCTGCAGAGTTGCAAAAGGCTAGCATTTGGGTGGGCTGCTCATTCAACTGCTCGTCTTATCTAGTGGCTGTGAGAGAGCTCAGTGCAAGCTTCCAGGTCCCCAAGCTGGGCAGGGGCAGTGGCTCAGGAACGGATTTTCCTCTAGAACTCCTATTCTCAATTGCCTTGGTACTCTTCCTACACCACAGAATAGAGCACTTTTAGAAGAGTGTTTTGTGCCGTGGAACCTCCGCTCAACAGCCACCTATCCGTGTTCCAGGGTTGCATCATTCTGCTGAGGTGCCAGAAACTCAATTAGTGAATATGGAGATGATATTTCACCTGTGCCATTACAGCAGAAGACTTTCATGTCACGAGGTGCCAATGCAGTCATTTCACTGTCAACTCTTTTTCTTGAAGTAGGATTTTTTGCACGTAAGTATTTGGAAAGACTAGTGTGTTAGATCCTCCAGTACTGTATGGAAGTATAATTTGATCTGTTGTACTGGATAAATGTTCGTTACTTCTACATTCAGTCTGGGTTGTCCAGACTGCACATACTCACACTGCACACAGTGGTAAGATATATACATATGGGAGTAGAAAGACTTTCAGATAACTGTTGTGATGGTTACTGCTTTGTAGATCTCCAGTGTGACAATAGTATCTTGCAGGTTTCATACTGAAAAAAAAGTATACATGCATTTAAAGCAAATATTTGGTAATTATTTTGAACTAAGTGTTGTCACAGAATATGTAGCTCACAGTAAGCAGGAAAATCTCTGATGAAAATACAACTTTACTCAGGTTTAAAAAAAAAAAACAAATTAGAAAAATGATTCACTCAAAAATTAGAATTTCCATCCCACTTTATGGGAATTCAATATACTCATACAAACAGAAAATTGTTCCATGACCAAATAATCAGCATCAGTTATGGATTGCTACATTTGCTTTTCTGAAAAGTGCTTTTATCAGTTTACCATTCCTGTGGGTCTGGATGTTTTTTTTATATGGGATGAAACAAGACTGTAGGTTCCATCCTTTATTAAGGGAACTTAAAAGATTGCTTTAAGACTCGATCAGTAGTTTTGCAAAAAATGCAGCAAAAAGTGTTGCGTGCTAAACAGCTTAATCAGAACAGCTTAATAAAAGCATCAGAGGGATGTGACTGCATTCCACCGTGAGTGTTTTCAGTGCGGATTTGCCTTTTCATCTCTGCCTTATGTTTAGCTCACCAACTGTAGGGTCACATTTTGCTAATGAAAAGAAACTTCTCCAGAGCAGTGTGCTTTTGCACTGTGGAATGCACACAAGTACAAGATAGCATACCCACATTCCAACAAAAGAATAAGGAGGAGAAGCTCTGCCCTACTTCAGCTACAATGAAATCCTAGCTGAAATAATTGTCCCTGAAACTGAAAACCTGCTAGGCAGCTTGTCAAAACAGCGTGTGACTGTGAGCTGGAGAAAAACATCTGACCATGAGAATTAAAGATGACAAAAACTTAAGAAATATATCAAGCAATTTGTTTTAGCTGCTGAGAAGTGCTTTCACCCGAATATGTTCACTCTGATGTGTTGAAAATCTTGTTACCAGAATTATCAGGGAGTAGGAATTGAAGTGTTGATTCTTTCTTCATTTTACATTATTAATTGATACTGTTTTATTTAAAGGCTGGGTGAGTAAAAATTAAAAGAAGTATCTATTTAAGTTCCCTTTCCATATAAAAGAACACACTGAAACCACGTGAAAGAGGGGAAGAACTAATTAGAACAGCAGTTATTTCAAATATAAAAAGGTGTACATTGGTTTGTTTATGAACTGATGATTCTTTACAACAGGAAGAAAAAAAAACAAAACCCAAACCCATACTGTACAAACTTGCCAAGATCTTTATAATTCAATTTGGTGTTTCAGTAAAGACACATTACATATTATTTTTTCTCTTCACCTTTCCACCTTTCCTCCCTTGTTGCCCACAGCAACATGAAAACTACATTGACAGAATTTAAATGTTGCAGTAAAGAAGTTCCAGGAACATTTGGGGCTCCTGATATATATGTTTTATGTGATATGATTTTTAATTACATGATCACATTCTACTTCTGTAGCAGCTGTCTTTCATCTGGCACAGGTTTATTCCACAAAGGGGCTTGTGAGTGTTTTAACAGATGTGTATCCTCTGTTATATCTCCAAAGAACAATGAGGGTGGCAGGTCTCTGTTCTTCTTCTCTCCAAGGGAAACACAGCAGAGGTAAGACTGTATAACCCTTGTGGAAGTCCATATACATAGGTCTAATGACAATTTTTTCTAGGGGACAAAACTGTTCCAATGAGGAAACCTCAGAGTCAAATCATTTGGATGTCCAGAGAAAACTTTAATGGCTTGTATGAAACCAGTCTATGTTTCATGTCTTTTGAGCTCTTCCTCATACTAATAATAGTAACACAGACAGTTTTGCTCTTAATATAATCCTGCTATGCTGATGCAGCAGAAAACCAGAACCAAACAATTTACCCTTCATCCAAAGCACATCCAAGAGTGTGTTTTCTACAGATACTGGAAACATTTTTCTCTCCTTCAAGGTGTGAGTAAAAATATAATTTATATATGTATGGCAAACAATTCTTCTTAGCAGACAAACTGGATTTTTCAGAGTAGCAAATGTGCCTCAGAACAAAAATATTCTTGCTCTTTTCTCATAGTTTATTTCCTAGAATAATCATAAGACATATATCATGGTTGTTAAAAAGAAAAAAGTGCAAGGAACAAATACATCACTAACTGGCATTCATCAACTTGCTTTGTACATATTTTTCTTGTAGTCGATATCAGGTTAACTAGAATTAATGTTAAAGTTTTCTGAAGATTATATTTAACCTTCAGAAAATTGTAACTGTGTAAATCACGTTTCTGTGGAAAGATAGCTTAGAGCTCTACTAGTTGTAAATGGTAACCACAGATGGAATTAGTAGAGCTGTTACTGCCTTCAGATGAACACAGAAAATTTTATCATTAACATAAATATAAACACTATAAATTCTATTTCATCTTGTAGCTGCCTTTAGAAATGGACTGCTAAACTGACAGCAGTTAACCCCACTCTTATGCGCATTTAGAAACTGAATTTAATATGGAATATCACAGTCTGTCTGCACAGAGAACATTTACCTGCATATTTCCATTCTTTTTATATTGCTATTATGAGTGTGAATCAATCAGTAAATGAGATTCCTCTCTATGGAATTTTCTGGATTTAGATCTAAAAGGCATTCGGTCTTAGACATACTCTCATCTTTTTTCACAAAGACATTCAAGCTCTTTACAGCTCCAGAATTGTGGTGACGCCTTGAATGTTTGCAGAGTGTAGGAGGAAAGAGTATCTGAAAAAGGTAGGAGCTAGGTCAACAAAAAGCCTTCAGCTGTCACAGAACATTCCATTACTTTTTGCTATGTAAAAAAGTCTTAGGGTGTATGATTGATTCTGCTCACACAGTCCATAATAGTCCCAGGGTTATGAAACAGATTTTGTAAAAGCAAATACACAGATCAGATCATAACCAGTGGGAAGCTCTGAAGAAAACAGGAACATACCCATCTCTGTTCCACTTAAAAACTGGCAAATGACATAAGATTCAGAATGGCATTTCATTTCATATCATATTAACACCTGTGGTCCTCCATACCTCTCGTCTTTTCACAGAAACCAGCAGTAACAAAGGTAAGAGTAGAAGCTCACTTTCTAACAAAGAGTTAATTACAAAAGAGAGTGATTATTGTCTGCTGGTCTGATCACTCACCTGAGGTCATGGAAAACAAAATCCTGACTCAGTAAGTATTTAATACAAAGCGGTTCCTCTGAGATGGCATGGCAATATTCAGCATACCTAGATACGTTAGAAATTATAGAAGTTATTGTTCTAACAGAAGTGACAGTTTCTTTGGAAAACACTCAATGAAAAATTTCTAAATTCTTAAATTTATTTTAAAATACAATTCTTGTAACTAATTCCCTCTAGCCCCGAGGACTGATGATCTGTACTAAGTTATTACACAGCCTAGCAATTCTAGTGTGTCTACTACAGACTCAGAAGAAACACAAGTTGATCAATTCCATATTTAATTACATTTGGGAGAAGGGATTATGGAGACAAATATACTCAGCTATTTTGTTCCCATGTGTCTAACACAAAATTAATCACTGAACCAATCTTTCTTATGCTCTTGCAATATAGATCGATTCTAATCCTTTTCTAAGTCTGTGAAACCTGGTCCTGACATCAGAGTCCTTAAGAACACAAAATGAAAGTGTTTGCATCATGAAACAATTTGTTCTCTTACCCCTGAGATACAGAGTCAGCATACTACTGGATATATATCTGAGTGTCATAATTGGTTATGGGAATTGATGAATCATAGTTTTCATTAATTTTGCTAGTTTACATTTTATTTAAAATGGAGCACCGTATAATTTCTTTCAAATACTAAAATATGTCAGTTGCCAGTTCTTCTGTCTCACATACTATATCTATCCTACAGTTCTCATAACCTTAACATGATTTTATCAAAGAGAAAGGAAGTGGCTTTTTTGTTTAAGAGGATACCTTCGACTGTCCTATAACATCAAAAAACCTGACATAAAACTGACAAAAAAATCAAGTTTGTATCCATCTATCGTAAACTGTATATACATGAGAATAAAGTCTTCTGTTATTACAGGGTTGACTCATGCCTTTACTACCGTTCTTTCTTTTTTTCATCCATTCACAACTCTGTTTCATTCAACTAGTGGGACTTCAACTCCTGTTTTTTTGACTTGGTAAGAATTACATGAGCATCACTGTTCAGATCTCATGTTGTTTACAGAAATTGTAACATTTAAATCATTAAAAACAATAACTACAGAAATCAGGCTGCAAACAAATACTAAAAATGGTCTAGTCCATTCTCATTCAAGACCTGGTACCATAGGATAACAGACTGAGGCCTTCCTCATGAGAGCGGCCCTGAACCTACTTGAAGATTGATATGTGCACATTGACTCTTATTTTCTTTCCGCAGAGTAACGTCAAGCTGTTCGAGCTTTTCTTATAGTTCATGTTTGCTCACACCTGAAATTATTTAGTTTGATCCAGGAGGAGAGACAAGTTCTGCTATACACAGCAGACAACTTCTGCATAATACAATTGCCATGTTGTGGCTCAATGTCTCTTACGCAACACAGAGAGTCGTGAGATAAGTTCCAAAGAGGTAATTGGAAACTGATGGAAAGATCCCACATACAGTGCATTTATAAATGGGGTATTAGAGGTATAGATTTAATAAGATTACAAAGCAATTTGACTTGCATATGGTGCAATGCAGGATTTCATTAACCTTTTGATGGATTGAGGAGAGAATATATCTAAATAGATTTTCAAGTAAACCATACTCAAGTGTATTTTTCACTTTTCCCAGAATTGGGCAGACTGTCAAAGTAACCATACAGATTAAACAAATAGTGTAAAATTAGAATTAATTTCAATAAGGTAAATACAGTGTTCAGTGTTTTAAAAATAAAATTAATCATCTCCACAAATGCAGTTTAAGGAACAGCTGGCTAAATAGAAATTTTAGAAGGAAGTCTAAGGTTGTTGAGTCACAAAAATAAAACAATACAACTATAATGTGAAAAAATACATAAATGGCTTTAAGATCAGTTAATGAAGCATAGATTCAACTACAGATGGGACAAGCCCAGTGTTTCCACACTAGCTTTTTTTTACAGAAACCAGCAGTAACGAGGCAACAGTAAAATTATTTACAAGGAACTACTGAAAAAGGCAGTGATTATTGTCTGCTACTCTGATCCCTCTCTTATGGTCATGGAATACAAGGCTCTAACTCAGTAAGTACTTAATATACATAATATTTTAAAAAATGGGGTAGCTTTCTTAATAAAAGTTAAAGCCTTAGCCAAAGTAGTGAGTCCCATTCAAGCATCACGCTTCAAGTAAAATGTGACTAAAGACTCTGGAGAAGGCCGGTAAAGTATGAAAGCCGAGGGCTGTGAAAACCATGATTTGTGAGAAACTGTTGCAAGATTGTTTTTGCTTTAAGAAGAAAAAAACCCAAGAGGATAAATACAGAATGATACAAGAAAATATATTTTGCAACACCGTATTACGTATAACGGTTTTACAGGTCATCAAATGAGACGTGTTCTTCATTGGAAAAAACTTCTTAGTAGTAAGGGTACAGACAGACTGATATAAATTGGAACACAACCAGTGACACCAACCCCATTTCCTACGATATTTTGAGCCTGACTCTTCAGACAATTGTTCACCCATTTTATCGGGTGACTACAAACCTAGCTGTATGTTGGACATTTTATCCAGAAGATACTGTGAGACACAGTATCAAGAACTTTGCTAAAATAAAAAATAAAACCTCACAGCCACTGCCTTCCCTTCATCCAGGAGGTGGATAATCCCTGTCAAAAGGACATAGAATTAGCAACTATTAGCTGCTCAAGGCAGTGGTGTTCTACACCCACTAATATTCCTGTCAGACAAAAATTAATTTCTTTCTTCCCAAAACGGAACCTCTCTTTTCAAGAGGTGTCCTAGACAGATTTAATCCCCGTCAGGAATGCCTGGCTGACTCCAGACTCTAGTAACTTCATCTTCAAAGTGAAGAGATTTTGGATCAGCCATGCTTCTGGAAGAAGTTTTGGCTGGCCCCACTTTTCAGAGCACTTTGATGAACATTATACAGGTAAAACTTTAAATAATATATCTAGGGACACATAGGAGTAATTACGTATAATTATTCTTACTGTTTTAGTAGTAGTTATTCTGTAGCAAACTTTAGTGTTGAAATATATGCTTGCTGCTACTACTGAAATATATGTACTTGCTTTTCTGGTAGTAATCTTGAGTAACTTGATATATACTCACTTTATTAATCATAAGTGCAGTCAGTTTTTAAGAGTATCTTGTAGTAATATGTAACAAAGAAATTTAGGAAATAAAGCCTCCATGTCCTTGTGCATTATGGAATTATACTAAATCACCATTGTGATCTTTACATACTCAGTTTCTTGACAACCCTATCGGTCCTGACATCTTCAATACTTAAAAATTACTAAATAGTGATTAATCATTTCCAAATCAGAAGGTTAAGTTCATTTTTTTTTGTTTGTTTGTTTGTTTGGTTGTATTTGTTTGTTGTTTGTTTGTTTGGTATTTTTAAAATTTTTAAAAATTATTTCTACAGTAACAACTTAGAAGTAATTTAACAGAGCTAAAAAAATATTTTAGGTGACGTAAAAATAATTTTGCGGGAGATGAATGCCTTTCAATCAGATAAGAACACCCAATGCTGATCCATATTAGTTCTTCCCCATTGTTTGTCTGGCCCAAGTCTTACAGGATGTTTCTCAGATGATTTGTCCTCAATATCTATACATGTGGTCTAGTTTATCAGCACAGTATTTGCATAGTGGCATGTAATTAGAGATAGTTATAGAATATGAAAGCTATAGAAGAAAAACCTCTCACTTATCTTAGGGAAAAGAAAAGGTATTTTTAGTTTGTTTATTTAATCTTCAGTGTACACAGACATATGAAAAAAATTCAAGACCACTGTGTTCATGAAAAAAAACATCCTGACAAATCTGAAAGGATATTTAATACTTTTCCCAAATATACCTTTGGGAGAAGAGGCATTTATATAGAAGACGACAAACTCATTTTCTCTTTAAACGTAGTTGAAAATATTTTTTTATATTTAATGTGGCTAAGATAAGACACAGTGTCGGATTATATTGCCATGGGGTTTATTGGGACTAGAAATGCACAATCTAACTTTTGGACAGAAAGTTGAAGTTTCATTAAAACCCAAAGATTTATAACTTCCGTACATCAAAGGTATTTCTTTGACTAGCTATGTAGCGTTTTTTTTCTGTAAACTGCATACCACTAAACTCCCTAATAACACATTAAAAATACCCTCAGTTTCTGTTGTAACAAGATGACACCATTGATTTTTCAACTGATACTAAGTTATGTACAAACACAGCAGAAAAATAACTTTTTAAATTTTGCTACTGAAGAGAAAATAGTCAAAACACCAGTTTCTGTTTGAAGTCTTCATTCTCTTCTGTCCATAAAAGACAGAAATTATTCCCTTTCCTTCTGAATGGTAGTTTAGAGTATATGGAAATGTGAAGATAGTTTTACTACATTTCTTCTAGTTCATTGAATGGCTTCAGAAGCTGAATGCATACTGTTACAAATAGAAATACTACTTTTTTCTAAAGCAAGTACTTAATGTATTTATCCCTCCTAGTAAGATCTATCCTCGTTTTCATAATTATATTCACCAGCAGGCTCAGTGGCTTAAGCTGCTGTCCTGTAGCAGTCCCATAATTTCACCCATGAATGGTAGAAACCACTGGTTGTGTTTGTTTTTCAATTTGACAGGCTACTTTTCAAAGAAGAAACATTATTTCTGAAAGAAAGGTCAAAAACACTGTTTATGTTCTCCCTGTTAGAGGCTTGTTTCGTTCTGTCCTCAAGCGCTGTTTTCACTTGCAAGTGATAAATTTACTTCCTTACCAATTTTAGCATTCTGAAAACTGCCACTAGGTCAGAAAGAAAGAAAGAGGTACCTCTCCTGTACAAAGCCAATCCCCACCTTTTCTTCCTAGAAAAGAAACAAAACCCTTTGAGAAATATCTACAATTAGTAACTCTTATACCTAGGAGATTCACTGAAGTTTAGAAGTTATATTATTTCATAGAAAAATATTCTCTGGAAGGCAACCACCAACTATGAACTGACCTAGTTAAATAGGACTTGGGTTTATGGATTTCTAAAGGTCTGAGACTCAACATTTATTCATTATATATCTTTTAAAAATAAGATGCCTAGAAATATCGCATGGTAAGCATTTTGTCTGAGATATTTGGGAGTAGTATTATGCAGAAATATGAGTTTTAAGAGGGTTAATTATGTTGATACTCTCAGATGACTTCTGAGAAGATGCCTAATAGATTTTGAATCCCAGCTACAGTGATTAGTAAATCAGAAAAATCAGTATCGGTTACAGTCCTTTAAAAGACAGCATCAGAATTCTTCTTCTGTTATATCCTAGTGTTTAGAGAATTTTATGAAAGATCAAGGAAATTGTTAATTTTTCTTTCTCCTGCAGCTTGAAAATCTGAGTGTTCTAACCCCCACACTATGGTCTCTGTTGCCAAGACAAGATACATGAATTCTTTCCCGATGCATAGTGCAAGCTAGTGAGCTGATGGCAGGGTCTATAGAACGCAAATCTAGCACTTAAGGTCAGGATGTTTTTGCTTAGTGCATGTCTACTCCATTATACTCAGTTGTGATATTCAAAGACCTTTGATCAGTAGTATTTAGCACCTATTGAAAACAAAAATTACTCATTTTTGACCTGTATTGGTGAGAAGGGAAGAGGAGGAGGCAGCTGGGGTCTGTGGCACAAATAGGCATTCTTCTGTCCTTATTTACCATTTGTTTCTGCTTTAATCTCCCTATCCACACACCTATGCCAGGACACAGGCACTACACTGGTTATATCCCTTTGACCTTTGTGACTAAGCACGTAGATTAGATAAGATCTAGGAAGTCTCTGTTGCTTGAGCTTTATATTTTGTTTTGTTTTGTTTTGTTTTTCCCTCTTAGCAAAGCTGTTATGAAAGGAATTATGCCTTTTGAGCAGCACTTCTATTCCTTCAGATTTGCAACATATTTGTCACATGGCTATTCTGCTATATATTAAAATTTTTTCTTTCAGCTTTTGAAAAAACAGCAAAATAGGCAAAGTGAATTACTATGAGGCTATAAACTAAGACAAATAATTATACACGCATCTCAAATGAGAACAACACAAATGAGTTTAATTACAGGGTAACAGATTAGAAACATTGGTTATTTCAGAAGCTGGTTCTTATGATGCCCATTTTTCAATTTCTCTGTTTTGCAGAATGCCAATGCGCAATCAAAGATAGCAGCAAAGAGGTATTATGATACTCTAAGCGACAGGCACAGGCATTCTTGAGAACTAGTAGTAGATGAAGGACGTTTTATCTAAATCATTATAGAGCAGCTGTGGAATGGAGTCCCACAAGACACCATTCATGGTCAAATGTGTTTTCTCTCTCTGTAGTAAATATTACACAGACAAAGCTGAAGTGGGCTGGCACAAGTTCTTGGCAGGCATTTGTTGATGCTTCAAATTCCATTTTCATTTTGGATTGTATTTTAATTGAGTGTGTAGAGATACATTAATCTTTGGCTCTCTTTCCTTTTCCAGACTCTTTTTCAAATGATGATGGCTATTATTTGACGGTGTGTTTACTCAGGTTTCACTCTGACTAGAGGAAGCTTAAGGAAGGTATGATGAAGAATGTGGTATCTGAGATCGGCTCTGTGGAAGCTATCCTATACAAAGTCATCTTGTCCTGTATAAGTTCCTGCAGAAAATGTTGATGTCACCCCACACAACCTCTTCCAATACATCATACTTACCTGTTTCTTGCATTGTATACCATGCAACAGTATTTATACTACCACCATTGCAAAGCTATTGCTTTTATAAAGACATACAAAAAAATGACTCAAAACTTACTAGGGAATTAGCAAATGCTTAGTTAACTGCAGGACACACTTTCTCTTACCCCTGTGATAGTACTAATAGCCTCTGTTACAAAATATATACATTTACTTTATGACATAATATATATTTTACAGTTCTAAACAGAGCTTGCATATGTCAATTTATAACTTCACTTATATTAACTGACTTTATAAGATTGAATCCTTGTCAATTGGATGGTTTTTATAAACTAGTTTTTCTATTTCTTTCATTTTTCTTTCATTCCTGTGAAGAAATAATCATAAGTGATGAAATTCATTTCAGTGCAGAGTAGAAAAACATACTTACCCCTCTGAAGGGAACTTGAAAAGGTCATGACTGTTGTTTTATTTTTCTTGATATATTCTGTTCCAAGCAAAAACCCCAAACCACTACCCTCTTAAAAATGGCTAGATATGCAGTCCTTCTTTAGATAATATATTTTCCTACAAAAGCCGTTAGTCATTTTGCCTACACACTGTTGATCCAGTTCTCATATCATATTCCGTCCTTTCCTTGGTGAAGAATGTAGTCCTTACTTTCACCTTACTTAAGCAAGAAGTCCATGTTTTATTGTGAATCCTTCTACAGGTATAAGCCTCATACAGGAGTAAAGCAGCTTGTTCTACTGGTAGTAGTTGAGGAGTGTCATCTAATGAAAAAGTCACCTGTTTCCTAACACAACTATTACCTTAGGTTCCTACTGAGATCATAGAAAAATAGAATGGTTAGAGTTGGGAGGGACCTTAAAGATCATCAAGTTCCAACCCCCCTGCCATGGGCAGGGACACCTCTCACTAGAGCAGGTTGCTCAAAGACCCATCCAACCTGACCTCAGGGAGGGCGCATCCACAGCTCCTCTGGGCAACCTGTTCCAGTGACTCACCACCCTCACAGTAAAGAACTTCTTCCTAATACCTAGTCTAAATCTTCCCTCTTCCGATTTAAAACCATTACCCCTTGTCCTGTCACTACACTTCCTAACAAAGAGTTCCCCTCTAGCTCTCCTGCAGGCTCCCTTCAGATACTGGAAGGCTGCTATCAGGTCTCCCCGAAGCCTTCTCCAAGCTGAACAGCTCCAGCTCTCTCAGCATATCTTCATAGCAGAGGCGCTCCAGCACTCTGATCACCTTTGTGGCCCTCTGCTGGACCCGTTCCAACAGTTCCATGCCCTTTCTATGTTGAGGACTCCAGAGCTGGACACAGTACTCCAGGTGGGATCTCACGAACGCAGAGAGAGGGGAAGAATCACCTCCTGTGACCTGCTGCTCACACTTTTGATGCAGCCCAGGATACCATATGCTTTCTGGGCTGCCAGTGCTCACTGCCAGCTCATGTTGAGCTTCTCATCCATGATCACTCCCAATTTTTTTCTCCTCATGGCTGCTCTTCAACTGTTCGCTGCCCAACCTGTGTTTGTGTCTGGGATTGCCATGTCTATGAAAATCTACACAGACAGTGAAGGCATTCCTTTTTCACAAACATGCATAGATCACCTAATACCAAGGTATCATAGATGAAGGCAGATACGGAAAGAAAGCAATTTAAAAGTCATGTATCTTATTTGTAGACAGAAGCAGCCAGACTATAGCATGCTATGGGGGCTAATTAATTATCAGGGAAGTGTTTGGAAGGTGAAAGAGGGAAGAGCATGAATTGTTATGAATTTGAGCTTGGGAGTGACACTTGTAGGTACAAAGAGGATGGAGAAGGGTTTGCTTGTGATATATTTTCACATAAGCACATTAGTGATTCCATCATTAAGATTCTAGAAGATTTCATTTTGACAGGAATATAAAGGATTTTTTTCTAGGTAATGCAAACTTAAGAAAAAACAACCATCAACTCTATGCATTAAATTTGACCCCGAATTACACACCTTTCTTCTGTATTGGCATACGCTTGATTTCTACAAACAAGTTTCTAAAATTATCACTTTTAAAACTGCTAAGTTTCTCCCCATCTTTTCAACAGTCTCTATGAAAAATCTATGGCTGTGTTTTGCTTCATGTGCAACTTTACATATTCCATGATATTACCCATTAGGAATATTTTCATCTTCCCCTCCTCATTTAAATTTCCCATCTCTAAATACGTCAATGTGAAGATGATGTATTTGTCAGTGTTGACACTATTCACTCACACAGTAGTTAAGATGGCATTCCTGTGTGCTTGGGCTTTCTGACAATTTGTCAAAATCATTGAGACAGCTTATAGAACGGGATGGTCTCCAACACAAATGAGAGGTAGCTGATTCTAATCAGATATATGCAGACCCTGAAATTAAGATATTATTCTTTGTGTAATCATTTCAGGAACACACTGTTGTAAAAATATGTATGCATCTGCTTTTTTTCTGTTTTCTCCTGTTTGGTCTATATGTAGCATCCAGGAAATCATCTAGTAATAACCATCTCAATGTCTTCCTCATTTGCCACAACGTTGCTGGATAACTGTTATAAAGACATCAGTCGTATTTTTTCCTTTAATGTGTGCAATCTGCAGACAGAGAGGTTATATCTTTTTGCAATTATTGACACTATTTTTGTATCTGGGTCTGAGAGGCTGACAGGAAAATATCAGATGTCATGTTTTATATTATGCTCAAAATATGTAGAAAGAAGCAGCTATGCTTTTCTGGGTCTTTTATTTTGCTTTAGTCTAGCTAAATAGACTAAGGAGTCTATAAAACCGGTCAGCCACATAATACTTCACCAAAAAATAATTGCAGATCTTCTTTTTATGGAATTTTTATAGAGTGGCTATGTGAGAAGACATTTTTAGCACAGTCTCTAACCACAACAGCAAGGCAACCTATTAATATTTCCCCTTCCCTCAGAAACACCGATTTAAAAATCAGCAATGCAGACAGATATATTTCAAATTGAGATTTCATCAAGCTGTGGACACAAAGCCTGCTGCAGTCACTGGAATGATTCCCACTGACCCCAGCAGTTTGCAGATTAGGGCCCAGATGCCTCCGATCCTATTGTGCTCAGCAAAACTGACTCACCCAAATAGCAAATTATTCATCTGGATTGTTTGTCCCGGGTGGAAGACTCAGGCCTTACCAGAAAAACACACAGTTTGAAGAGCACAGCAGTAAATCATGTCACCGGGAGTGAGCTGTTAGATGGTTATTGAACACTGCAATTTTTTTTCACTGTCTGAACAGAAAGTGCTTTCAATGGCTTTCAAACTCAACTGTAACACGAGTTAGCATGACACTCCACATCCTTCTTGCAAGCACTACTAAACATTTTACCAAAAGATGCAACCATAAATTCACACTTCTATAGTGTGGTGTGTTTGTGTTAATATATGAGGGTGCCTAAGGAAGTTCCTAGGCTCTTGACTTATAAAAGTTCAGCTTTATCTACATACTGGATTTCATATAATGATTGCTGCAGTGGTAGCTGACAATTTGTATTTTACATGGAAATGTACTTTCAAAAGAGGCAAAAGATTGCCAGAGTGTACATTGTCAGTCTGCCACTTGGCAGATTCATTCTTCTTCCCTGGCACCAATAAGTAAGGCAGCTTCCTGTTGCATTTCTAAAGTGGCTTTAAAAAAAAAAAAATGGGGCAAAAATCTCTCCCCTTCGCTCCCCAGCAGATTTTAAAGCAAAGTCATTCACTGCATCCATAGTGTCTTGTGTTACCAAAGAGTGACTGACAACCTCAGGTTTGTGTTGAACTGCAAACATTTTTTTCTTTTAGCTTAGCTAAAGAAGAATGCTTCAATCAGAACTTCTCCACCACTAATCCCCTAATTATGCAGTCAGGGAACAGAAACTCTGCCACAGGACTTCAGCGGAGGAAAACATGTTCTAAATTTCAAATGACAAGTAACTGAAGTCAGGGGCTCATCAGCAATTCCTTAGCTCAGTTCTGTTACCACTGGGTGTTTGCTGTTTGTTTAACAATTTGACAGATATTGATGAGTAATTAACAAGCCTGCTTACAGCACCCGTGGGGAGAGATGGCTGTATTGCTATGGTTAGCAGAGATAAACTTTTGATGCAAGAATTAGAGAGAGTGTTTAGCCATATCCCCTTCCCAGCTGTGGCAGTACCAGCGTCTGACCTTGGCTTCCTAAGAAGCCCCTTATGCTAAGAAGTTAAACTGGTTACATGCTGAGAGGTAAGTGGGGATTTGTGGAACTTCAGTTTGTGCAGATGAGTAAACCTGGAATCTTCCTACCATTTCTCATATAAGCTTTTATTTAAAGCTAGTTAAATTGGGGGAACTATATGATGTGGTTGGAAAACAGGAAGAATTCACACAATTTACACCATTAGGTAATGGGAATTAGCAAAATACTATTACTCCTTTCCGAGACAAAATTTGATTTTCCTGCCTACCTGCATATGAACTGCAGGTTCATATGAAGGTGAACAGGAACATAGGAACTGTTCAGATGAACAGAAAGATATAGAAGTCCAAGGATTTAGAGAAACTGCGTTTTCTCATTGGGACTTTTAATTTGCTTGCTTGTTATGACACATCTGTTTATTTTTTGCTTTCCAAATCTTTTAGGATGTACAAGGTGAAGATTGAATAAGCTAGATGTTATAATAGAAAATAAAATCATTTTAGGATCTTCTTTGCTTGGTAGATATTTAACATCAAAAAGCTCAGTATATTATTCAAGATAGAAAAGTGAGCTCTGGACATCAATGTTCCTGAAGTGGTAAAATATCTATCAGTCAGTTAGAATAAGGTAGAAATTGTTTTAGTGGACTTTTCTGGCCTCAAATTATGCACAAATATAATATTTCATTTTATTTTAAGTTAACATAATGAAAAGGTGGTTGGTCAATAAGATCAAGGCAAAACATTTATTTTGGAAATTTCCAATAGCTTTATTTCTTATTTCAGGTATTTATCACTGAAAACACATTTAATTCCTTTTTTCTTTTCATGTAAGGAGTTACTACTATTACAAAGTAATTTTTTCTCATTACACACATTTGGAACAGTATTTTAAAATAACTTAAATACATAATTGTTTTTTTCTACATTTCTGTAGAAAAGTTCCATTTCTGTATTTAAATACATTGTTTTTTTTTTACTGTGATAAATAAGATATTCATTAAACCACCTGGTCCTATAAGCAACCTTAATAAAAATTCAAATAAATTAAAGTTTTAGGATATTCTCATCTAATGCCGTTAGTTTCATTTTCTAACCTTTACCCTCATTCGCGACTACAGCAAGAAAAAGGAATTTAAGTTCTTAACGAGCATACACAGGCAACACTTTTAGTAGCTGTCCCAGTTTCTTTAGCAAATATTAAGTAAATATTGGTCTTTAATGCAACTGTCCAAATGCAGCACAAACTGCATACAAAGAGAACAGATTATCTTCCTATTTTCTGAGCAGTGGTAGATGGCAGAGTGCAAAATTGCAGGCTATATTACTTGGGAAGTGAAAATAATGTTACAATACCTGATTCAACTACCATCTTCAAATGAGTATCTAGAGATCATACCAATGAAAGGAAAAAATTTAAATGTGTGCAATGTGGCATCTTCAGATGAGTGTACTGCATATTTTTGTTGCGGCGTGTCAGCATAATTACTGTACGCTGAGGACAAAAAATAACCAGTGCATTGTAACAAAGGTTGCTTTGAATAGAATTGACACTGTTTGTGCAACTGAATAAGCTCATAAGAGTATTAAATACAGCAAAAGTGATAGCATGCCATTAAATCAACTTCAAAATCCTCTGTGCAAGATTCTGCTTTATTTAATTTTATTCTTCTGTTTCTAGGCGTTTCACATCTGAGACACTATAATCTTATCTTTATCAAGCCAGTTTGCTCTTTCTCAGTTTAGCAATCAAGGATTCATGATGGTTGGCTTTAGACGTCATCTCAGGGGAGCACAACAATGCCTGTGAAAACCTTATCTGGAAATGACAGAGCATTTAGTTTGCTTCTATCCCATCTGGTCTCAGAATTTTGCTTGTAATGGCTGTCATTGAACACTGAAGAACTGGCTGATGCTGAGCTTTGTTTCCTCCAACAATAAAAAATAATAATGAGAAAGTCTTTAATTAGAAATCAAGCTAACAACTAGCAAACTATTTATTCTTTTAAAGTAAACACTGAGTATATTCCTTTCTACCACAGCTCCAAAATAAAATACAATCCATTGTTTTCCAGTTTTTCAAGAGAACCAGCCTAAGAACTTTGAAGTATGGAAACTGGCAGTGGACAGTGTTTATGTATTCACCACAGGGGAGTAAGTACACAATGCCCTAATAATGTGACATGATTCGGCTCCATGTAGATGAGCTAAAAACCATCATCAGGGCAAGCTCACACGCCAGGCTATTAGGAAGATTGTCAGTGCCTTCTTCCATCTGTATCTGCAACAACCTGAAGAGATTAACAAAAATTAACAACAGGAAAAAAAAAACAACTCCCTGCTTCTCATGAAAATATCTACAGTATGATAGTGGGCAAAAACTAGATGAAAAAAAAAAAAAGTCAGAATTAAAATATTAGTGAAGCATATACAGGAAAAGTTAATAAATATATTTTCTAATCTTTATAAATTGTGGTGGATGTTGGTATGTTCAGAGGAAAGGAAAAAAAGAGAGAACAAAGATGTAGTAAAAGCCCTCTAAATTACCCATGAAAGTACCTAGTGTGAGTAGAATATCTGGTAAACGACTACTGGGGGAAAAAAAAAAAAAAGAGATGGCAGAAAGGAAAAAATAACCATTTGTTGGTAACTATTAAAATCTTAGTATCAGAAAACAGGTTCTTATGGAAAGCAGAGAGATATGCTGTGGTATTTGACTAAAATAATTAATACTTCTTACTTTCTTTGGATTCCTTTTTTTTTTTTAAATTTATCTATACCAGGTCACACCACATGGATTTCATAAAATCAGTGATGTTTTGGTATAGCGAAATCTTCAAAAAATTAAAAAAGAAGTTTAAATGCAGACATCAGGCTATTTCGCTCCACTGGTCTGGTTCAATATTGGCTTGTACAGCTTGAATAATTTTGAAACTGATTAAAGTTCTCCTCTAGTCAGTGAGAACTCTGCCTAATTTGAATATTTTTTCACTGATCTCCTGCTCAGAATTTGTATACAAATGCACACAAGTGGAATCATCAGAGGAACTCAGATGGTTTAGTCTGGTATTCAGGAATTGAGCACCAGAGGAAAATAGAATATTTCAATGATGATTTTAGCCCCATCCTTTAGCCTTACAGTTGATTGCACTGTACCTTAAAAGGAAGATTCAAGTTATTTTGTGACCGAGAGACATAATAATAGTTATATAAGTCCACATATTAAGACAATCACCTAGATGAGAGATATCTATACCTTGATCTCTTATGGAATTAATATTTAAGCATTTTGAGTTAAATTATTAAAATACTAGGAAAACTTCTTACCCACTAGCGATCAGCTTCTTACCTGCTAGCATTTGCCATACAAAGTTAAGCTTTTATTTTCTTTCTGTTGCCCTGCTGGTATTAAATGTGCCACAAATATTGCCTGACTTCAAGCTGGCAAGAATTCAAAAGCCTGAGGGCAGAACATCCTACACCATGGTGTTTAGCTGGTCCATGAGTAAAAGGAAATGGGAATTCACTTCTCCTCACACAGAATGGGGTGGTTGAATCTAGATTCTTTAGGCAAGTTCTGTAGTCACTGGCCTTCAGAATGTAAAAAGCTTCTGTGTTCTAAACAACAAATGTTTCTTGGAAAGCATTTCCTCTGTTGTTTTTATTCTATT
>VXBW01007907.1:336782-362083 GCA_013400375.1 Thinocorus orbignyianus | reverse complement strand
GTTCCATGTCCTTTCTGTGTTGGACACAGAATGCACTTACATGTTCACAGTAACGGGTGACTTTCAGGGGATAGTATCGGGACAGCCTCTTGTCTTCCAGTCGATGTTCATCCTTCTTCAGAACTCTATCTACAACTAAAGAGAAAGCAGATTCACTTGTTGCAGACTAAGATAACGTGCCATTGCCAGTGGAACGCTTCACTGGTGGTTTTCTCCTGATGTTTTCCCTGTCAATTTCCCATACATACAGACAGGCAGTTCAATACTCTTGCCTAATATTTTATGTATTAGACAAAATTGTTGAGAGAGAGACAGAAGCCTGTCTCTTCTCAGAAAACTAATTGGCAGAGATTTATTCTCAAAGGCCTTGCTATAAAAATCGTATCTGGAATGCACAATATAAATTTATTCCTAAAACCAAACATAATAAATGCTCTGCACAAAGCCTGTTCAGAGTCATGCCTTCACTGAACAGAAATAAAAACCTAAACATTTGACTGACAGAGATGTTAGTCTACCAGTCATATAGAATCCCAGTACCAGTAAATAATTTAAAATTATTTGGTTTAGAGTTAACATTCCAGGGTTAATTTTTTGTGGGGGGATGACTACATTTCATACCTTCTTGATCTTCAAAAGTTACATATGCGACTCCTTTCTGCACCGTTGGGTATATTACTTCTTCCACATCTCCCCCATGATTCTTCGACAGTTGGAAGTGAATCACCAGGATGTCAGCCATGACATCATCCTGCAGAAGGCCATCTGGAACACCGGTGATGACAACGGTCCTGGCTGCTTTAGCAGCTTGTCCTGTGGCCTGCAGAGAGAGAGACGGCACACTGAAAATGTAGGGAGTACCGGGGGGATGCCACAGAGGTTACCCCAATTCATCCCAATTGCTGAAGCGACCCCCCTTCCCTTTGCACAGGCAACACACACGTTTAAGTGGGTAATTAAGAAGCTGCTGAATCAGATTTCTGCAAATGCCAGGCCCCCTCAGGCACCCTTCCAGTACCCTGTAGTAAAAAATGGCCCAGCTCTTCAGTGTAATTTACACCCTCTGCGCATCATCTTCTCTTAAAGCAGTAAAAATTACATGCAAATTTAACAGCTTCTCAAATGAAAGGTCCGGTGTCACCCTGATAAGGTTGTTCCCTCTGATTCTAATATTCAAAATTTGAAGGGAATGAAAAATTGTAATTGTATGTACTGATCAGTAAGGATCGCCTTTACAGAGTGGAAGGCTCGGATTCAGACTGCCCTTACTTGTTAAATCAATGAGAGCCAGGATCCGGGGTTGTGTTCGGACTCATCTCTCTCCATTTATTGAATGGATAACCTTGCTAAATTGGAAGAACATAATCCCAGTCATTTGAGACTCGCAGTGCATGTAACAACTAACCACACACATGATTTTCATCAGAGCCAAAGCTCCCAACGCTGCAAACATGAAATCCATCCTAAATAGGCTTTGCATCCATGTCTTGTTAAGAAAGGCATATTTTCTTTCCATTCTTATTACACAGACATAAACAGTAACATTTCACTGGGAGTATCACAGCGAAATGACTGTAAATGGTGGAACACTGAGTAAATTTTGTAACAGCTCATTGACTTTTTGGAGGAAAGAAAAATAATTTAGTATGTCTGCATGGCAGCCTTCGTGGGAACGAGCTGTCAGTAACTTCACAGAGACTGTACTCCAGGTCAGTTATTCCATCTACGTTCTTCAGACTTCTCTTATGAAGCTTCTTCTGGACCTGGGCTGCATAAAACGTTCTATCACCCATGGAATTTGAAGAGCCAGAAGCTTTAATTATATGAGACAATTATGTCAGTGGTAACGTTCGCGTGGAAGCAAGTTTCCGCACTGATGAGGCAACATGAAGAGAATATAAACAGGGATATAAGCTGAAATAAAATATAAGCTGAAGGGACACTTCACGGAGGATTTTCTCAGGCTTGGCACAGCCTCTGTGGGAGCGCTCCGCTGCCAGACAGCATCTCGCACCTTGCCAGCTGGTATTTTGGAACAACGCTTGTGCCTACTATTGGGGTTAGGGAAAAAAAAACAACATAAAACCACAAAAATAACGTGCTGAATCACTTCTGAGACACGTCTGTGGTGGTTGCCAGAGGTGAATGTGGCGCTGCAGGAGGTGCTGAGGGGGGCATGGGGCAGGGAGAGGGGAGAGGAGCACCGGGATGCCGGGCCCTGGCAACCATTTGCCCTTTCTTGGCGAATCTGCCAAGAAATGGGATGTGATGATTTATCCACAGACCTCATTGAATCATCCAGGCCAGAAGGGACCTCCAAAGGTCATCCAGTCCCACCTCCCCGCAGTGGCAGGGACAACCCCAACCAGCCCAGGTTGCCCAGGGCCTCAACCNGGCAGAATCCCCTCTCTGGATCTGCTAGCAACACAGTTTTTTGATGCAGCCCACCACCATCGCTTCTGTTATTTAAAAAATGAAGTATTAACGCTGGCGAGAGGGAAACGGGAGCCACTGCCACCCTCACGGGAGGCCATGGCCCAGCACCCCGGGTCTCCTCAGCCCAGGGGCGGGTTCATCTCACTCCCTTCCTTCATAGCTTCGTCATTTTTAACCCCCTGAGGCTTTCCACCACCGCTCGCCCCTTCCACCCCGCTGTGAGGAGGCTCCGGAACCCGGCGGGAAGCCCCAGATCGTCCCCCTCCCTCAGCGGCCCCCAAACCTCCCGTCCCCTCAGCGCGGCTGCCGCCTCCGCCGCCGCTCGCGTCACGGCCCCACCGCTCCCCTCACGGCCCCGGAGGCCTCAAACCACTTGCCATGGCCGCCGATCCGCTGAGGTGAGGCTTCTGCCGGCGTCCGGGGGAACGGGGAGGCCGCCTCCCTCCTCGGAGAGCAGCGGGAAGGCCGGGCTCAGCCCCGGGCCCGGCGGGGAAACCGAAAGCGAAATGGCGGCCCGGGCGCTGAGGGAGGGGAAGGGGGGCCGCCTTCTCTGGGCCGCCTCCCGCCGTCAAAAAGCTCCAGAAATAGCAATAACCGCAATTTTCACAATTATTGAAAATCCAGAAAGGCTGCGGGAGCAGGTTGGCGTGGAGGTTTGGCTCAGGGTGGGAGTGGCATGGATGGAAATCTGAAGTATTTAGTGGGGGCCTGGGAAAAGCCCATACAGCTCTTCTTCAAACTTCCAGACAAACTTAACTTCACTCCAGCAGGGAGAAGAAGGGATATTGCCGTTTATGGGAGCATCACCTAAATTCTGTATTCTCCTTTTCCATCGTTAAAACCGGTACGGTTAAAACGCATGGCATTTTTTTCACCTTTATCTGCCCCCCCCCCCTTCTGTTTAAGGCATCTGATCTCATCCAGATTTTAAGACTGTGTGATGTAAAAGTGCTCAATCTCCGTAAATACTCCAGTAGTACTTTTTTTTTAATTATTTGGTAATTGTGAGGTAAGCAATCTGTGCCTTTGCAGGCACTAAACAGTAAGAGGTGCTGCTGTCACATGCATCACACCCAACGGTAAATTCATCATCAGCTTTTTCCTTTCACATATTCTACCCTATCTGCTGCCTACTAACAGCTTCTCTAGAATTATAATTCATTATTAGAATAGTAATAAAGTGATACTGGATATTCCTGAGGTATATCCATAGTGCTCTTCTTCCACCAGTCTGGTGCATTGTCCTTTCCCTGCATGTTAAGATGCCAAATTGTCACGGGCAGTGATTGACTTCACTCATAAGCGGGAACTAATGAAACATTTATTAAGGTGAAGCAGAGATTTAACAAAATTAGTAGTAAATGCAACAGTATTTTATAAGATTTGATGCTAAGGAACGCTTGTGTATTTACTGCAGAGGACAGGGTCAGACAAACTGTCAGGGAGACCCTCCTCTTGAGCCAGGAGGTTCAGAAAGGACCCCCAGGTCTAAACTCCTTCCCAGAGAGGAGTCTGGGTGCGCTGGATCCAACCCTAGTCCCAGACTTAGTCAACGGTTCATGTCTAAAGGATTATATATGTGCAATCAATCCTTTCTATTGACTTAGCTAAGATTAGCATACTATTAATCACTTAACCGTTGTGGCAAGGAATCTCTCAACCTCAAGGTGTAGAACCTTAAGTGAGCGTCCTCCACAAAGGGGAGATCCTGGCGTGCAGCCAGAGAGCTCAAAGGGCTCTTGGGCTGTCCACTATTTATACAGTAAGATAACTGACCTAGAGTCATATTCTCATGGGAACAAAGTCTCTAGGTCCCCATTCCAGACAGTGTTTTGGCTGTTACCAGCCATCCCCCAAAGTCCAGGGGCAAGGGATGTTGCTCGGAGCAGGCACCAGGGGGGGAAGGAGGGGGAAAAACAGGGAGAGCACACCACCACACAAATACTAGGAAAATAAGTTTTCAGTGTTACACCCGTGCTGTTTTGAAGTTGGGATCATTGTTGACAAACCATTTCAGCCCCTGAGGGTTGCAAGTAAAAAGGACAAGAACAGAAAAGGAAAAACATTCCTCTTCGGAAAATAATCTGTCTCCAACTTTGTGCTTCCATTTTATTTCAAAGATCTTTTAGAATGACAACTGCAAGGATGAACTGGAAATAAAAGGAAGACTTTACATGCTGAAAAAATTTAATATCTCTGAAACTCTATATGCCTTTTTCCAACTGACCCATCTCTCTGTTCTTCAAACTGTTTCCCTAGCATTGTTCCAAAATCATCAGGTTTAGGTAAAGAAGCATCTCCATTCTTAACTTTAATATTTTAAAGTAAGCAAAATCATTAACAAAAATAACGAAAAAAAAGTCATTGTAGAAACAAATAATAAAACCAAACAATAAACTAGGCTCTTAATTCATAGAATTACATATGGCTTTTGTAACCAAAACGTAAGAAGGAATAGATTTATCCCAGTTGGGAGTATGTGGCCTATCTAAAATCGGCAAGATAAAAAAATCTGCAGATTTGCAGGAATCAATCTTAGGTTTAAGTTTCAAGTGCTGGTCAAGGCTTTTTCTGTCACTTTAATCAGGAACCTCTGGAACACCAACCATTGAGTTTTACTGAATTTCCATGCAAAGTCTGTGCTATTACACACATCAGAAAGACAGGTGGTTCCTTATTTTCAAGTACAGATTTCAGAACATTAAAAGTACAATGTACATAACTTTTTATGCCTCTGATGAAGCAAAATCTTAGAACTTCGTGAGTTCAACCTACAGTTTCGTCTGGCAGGCTAAATATCCTCCTCAAAACAAACCCATGTTACTCCTTTTGATATATATTTGATATTCTCTATTTCCCCACCACCGTTACTGGGCTTTTGAAAATGAATTTCAATCATGTCCTGTACGCTTTCCTCGTCATCTTCTGTGTCTTGAATTCCTTTCAATAGGATGGTCTTCTTGGAAACCCCACAATAGAGCTATGGAGGAAAGAAAAACAAACTTAGGTTACACGTCAGCTATTGTATGTACATCTAAAGGAAATAAGCATATCCTTGACCAGGTATAGCTAAAATCTTCGATGACACTTGAAGACACCTGAACTGGTGTGTCCTGTGCTCCTCAATGCACACCCCCCCTGGATTTCACAGAATGCTATGGGGTTGGAAGGGACTTCTGGAGATCATCTACTCCAACCCCCTGCCAAAGCAGGTCAACCCAGAGCAGGTCCCACAGGAACGTGTCCAGGTGGGTTTGGAATGTCTCCAGAGATGGAGACTCCACTGCCTCTCTGGGCAGCCTCTGCCAGGGCTTTGCCAGTCTCACAGGAAAGATGTTCCTCCTCGTGTTCAGATGGAACTTCTTATGGTCAAGTTTGTGCCTGTTCCCTCTTGTCCTGTCTCTGGGCACCACTGAAAAAAGCCTGGCCCCATCCTCCTGACACCCACCCTTGAAGTATTTCTAGGTGTTGATCAGATCCCCCCTCAGCCTTCTCTTCTCCAGACTCAAAAGCCCCAAGTCCCTCAGCCTTTCCTCATCAGATTCTGCAGGCCCTTCATCAGCTCTGCTGTATCCTCTCCAGCAGTTCCCTGTCCTTCTGGAACTGGAGAGCCCAGAACGGGTCCCAGTGCTCCAGATGGGGCCTCCCTCCACCTACTGGCCACACTCTTCTTGATGCCCCCCAGGATGCCATTGGCCTTGTGGCCACCAGGGCCCATTGCTGGCTCCTGGGCATCCTGTTGTCCACCAGGATTCCCAGATCTTTTTCCTCAGAGCTGCTCTCCAGCAGGTCGATAAGAGGATTCATGACTCCAGACAGCATCAGTCCATAAAACCTCGTGCCAAGATATAATACACACCTGCAAGGAATGCTGTTGTATCTCGTAAACGCACACACTCTAGTCAATGCTTTAATTATAAAGGCCTGATTATATACACAATACTGACTTGATTACAAGCTATTCAGATTTAGTAAAAGACAATTTCAGTTAGAATATGATGAGCAAGCAGCCTCATGCTACAGGAAAAGAAGTCATTATTTGGGCTGAATGAATGAATTGAGAAAAAATGAATGAGCAAACGTGTGGTAGAACAACAAAGGTCTCTGCTGAGACTATCAACAAGGCCTCTCACTAGGCATGAACATGACAGTGCTTTGTGACTCTGAAAAATGTTATTGTGTCTGCTACTAACCTACTTCATAAACAATTCAGTATCTTCCTCCTGTCTAGCACAGACCTTATGGTAAGTATTGATATCATTTGATCAAGGAAAGCCGTGCACACCCTTTAAAAATAAATTACAGCTTCCACACTGCAAAACATAAGATTATGAGCAGAGCAGCACACTGCAGGCTCATGCTTGCTATGAAGTTTCACAGAGTGCAGGACACAATCTTCTGCCATCCTCAGAACTGGAAATTCTGCCCAGTTCTCCTATTTCCTGGGTACCTGTACTATTTAGGGGTTTAGCTTGGACTAGATTCTTTTACCTGAAACTTTTCCAAGTGTACGTCGGTGGTCGGGAACACAGAAAGCCTGTAGCACCTTCCATTTACAAAGAAAGGATATTTAGTACAGCTTCCAAAGCTGTTGGCTGCTGTAATGGAGAATGAGAAAAAGAGGAGTAATGTAATCTAAAATGCATTTTGTAAGCCTATCAAGAAACAGTCTAGTCTTACATGTATTTACAAACTAAAATATGATAACACAGTTGTAGATTCTTCACAAGCATTCTGAAACAAAGTTTATCTGGCATTCCCAGAGAAGCAAAATCATTAAATACCCACAAAAGCTTCTGAAATAAATCTAAAGCAGCTGCTCTCAATGGATGTGGCTCCACTGATCTTCATACAATTTCATACAGTTGGGCAATCTGAATGCCTGTCTAACTTCATTGTCAGGAAACGAGAGCTAAAATCAAACACATTTTCCTAATTTTCTTTCTGCAATGCAAAGAAAAAGTAGGATTTTTTGACAAAGTTAGGAAAGGAAGCAAGCTCACACACTGCATATCAGGTAATGTTTGATCACAAAGGAATATGAGGAAATACTGCTTTATTTACAGATGTGTGGGCAAACCCACATCTTTTCCTCATCTACTTCACTCTCTGTGGGAGAAATTTGCTACATTTAGTGGTTCACTTAACACAGAATGTACAATGGAAGGGAATGCAGTGCAGAATGGACACCATGGCCTGTACATCGAGCAAACAGAATATTAAATACTATACCTCCAGGTCTCAGGAATGTAATAACAGCTGTTCTAGACTCTTTGTCATAGCTCACATCTTCTACTTCGCCACCACCACCCTGTTTGGATTTGTAGAAGTTCAGCTCTAATTTGTCTTTCATCCAGTCCTCAGGAATGCACAGTTCAGGTATTTCCGAAACATTGATCTTTTTCCCAGAAATAGTGACGTGGAGCTAAAAGAAATAATAATTTTGTGCACTTTGTGACTAAAAGCACCCCAAAAAACTCACCTTGAAGCTTTTAAAGTACTCCAAGATTGTATAGTTTCATATTTCAGTTGATTACCTCAAATTTGATTCCCATTTCAAGTGTAAAAGGCTTCACACTCACATCTGCTGTTTTGCTGTCCAGGTTCACAGCATGCTTACCCATTTTTATCAGTCTCTGGGCAACTAAGGAAAATCACAAGTTTTCAGATATGAAAAGCTGTGTTTCATCACTTCAAAAACCAAAATTATTCCCCAGTCTCTTCAGCAAAACTTCCTTTTGCATCAATAAAGGAGAAATAAGTAACCGTCAGGTAACCAGATCCCACTATCCATGTCTTCAGGAATGTTTGTTTCCTTAAAATCTCACTGGTTATAGGCAATGGGTAAAATACTGTATTATCTTTGGAGTAGTACAGGATAGGAGAATCTTTATGCAGTCAGAAGATGCTTTCACTGTATCAAATATCTGGTAACCCACCAAAGACATGCAGAGGGCTTGCAAGATTTTTCTCCTGCTGATTGGTACCGTAATAGTGAAAGACTCTCTGCTTATTTTTTTTTCCCCAAAATGTTTATGTAAATCTTTTCCCTTTGGCAACGATATCATAAAATCATAGAATGGTCAGAGTTGGAAGGAACCTTAGAGATCATCAAGTTCCAACCCCCCTGCCATGGGCAGGGACACCTCTCCCTAGAGCAGGTTGCTCCAAGCCCCATCCAGCCTGGCCTTAAACACTTCCAGGGATGGGGCATCAACAACTTCCCTGGGCAACCTGTTCCAGTGCCCCACCACCCTCACAGTAAAGAACTTCTTCCTAATATCCCATCTAAATCTCCCCTCTTCCAATTTAAAACCATTTCCCCTCATCCTGTCACTAGACTTCCTGACCAAGAGTCCCTCCCCAGCTCTCCTGGAGCTCCCTTCAGATCCTGGAAGGCTGCTCTCAGGTCTCCCCGGAGCCTTCTCTTCTCCAGGCTGAACAGCCCCAGCTCTCTCAGCCTGTCCTCACAGCAGAGGTGCTCCATCCCTCTGATCATCTTGGTGGCCCTGCACTGGACCTGTTCCAACAGTTCCATGTCCTTTCTGTGTTGAGGACTCCAGAGCTGGACACAGGACTCCAGGTGGGGTCTCACAAGCGCAGAGCAGAGGGGAGAATCACCTCCCGTGACCTGCTGCTCACTCTTCTTTTGATGCAACCCAGGATACAGTTGGGCAACCCAGGATACAGATATATAGCAGAGACATTGGTTTTATACTTAAAATATGCATCATACCTTCTTCATCTTCGAAAGTAAGCAGGGCATGGTTTTGATTCAGTCTGAATGGGATTTTTGTAGTTGCACCAAAAACACAGTAGGTATTCGTATCTGGATAACCATCCCTCACATCTTCCAGGTAAGTGAACTTCATTTTCATTTCTGCCACCTTTTTTTTAATCTAATAGTTTAGAATCAAGAAGGGGGTGGGGGAGAACATTTCTGTAAGTTACTGAAGAACAGAAAAGTGGACAGTAGTTTTTCCTTTGAAGTGCTACATAATTTGTGTTTTTAAAGTTTAAAAGTCAAGCAGATCAAAGTCTTGGCTGGTAAAACTAACTAAACTGAGTAGATTTGCTTGTCTATTCCTGGGATTTTTGTCCATGAGGTGGGTTTTTTTTTCCCTCTTTGATTATCTTTGAACTTAAACTTGACTTCACGTAGCAAAAATTCAACTGAACTCCACAGTTCCACCTGCAGAAGTAGAATACTTGGCATGTAACATTTGCAAAATGGAATTACCAGAGTCATTTGTGTTGCCATTTATTTTTGTCTAATTGCATCACTGCTGTACAGCAATGGAAAGTCTGCTAATAAACAGCCTTGTACGTTGCCATCTTAGGAAAATAGATAGCATATCTTCTCTCTCTCTCTCTCAATATATATAGGAAACTATAAATAGAGAGTTAGTCTGAAACTAGGATAGATTAAAACTGCTTTGATGATAGATTAAAAATGCTTTGATAAACCTGAGGGAGTTTCAGATAATTCTCTTTTCCCCTTTATGTAGCTACTTCAAAATCAAACCCTGTGTAGAAGAAAAATACTGTTTGCTTCAAGATAAACTAACCAGAGTAATGAAAGCATTCCTGCTACTTATCTTCAAAACTACCAGCTTATTATCTATGAGCCTGCCTTCTTTCCAGTCCCTCTACTGCCAGAGGAAAGAAAGACATTTTTCCAAATGATAATTCGGAGACTGGGTGGGGAAGTTCCAATTTCTGAACACCTCTGAATCTGCAGCACTTTCACCAGAAAAGACTTTGGATGCTGAATTTAAATCTGTTTAGCATCACTAATATTTATCTGGTTGCAAATTGAGTTAGTTCTGATTTGGAGTAACATGAGAAAAACTATAATCAAGTCAAGCTCAATACAGGCTGAAATAAATCCTACATTTCCCATACAATGAACACATTCCCTTTCTTCTTGCCCCAAGAAGTGTGAGAGTACTTGAAAATTACTAATGCTTTGTGTATTTTTTATTCCAGTGTCTTCCATGTAATAATTTTCTGCTTTTCTTCATTCCTCTCAAGTTTTCAGTATCTGACATACTTGTTTCCATATCCTTGGCCCACTTCACATAATCTTGCCAGGTAAAATAAGAAGTTAAAACTTCAAGCTGTATTTTATATTGAAATCTGTAGAGGTTTGGATGCTGAACAACTGGCCCCAGCAGTCTAGAAATGACAAAATGCAAATGTGCATCTCCAAAAGACAAATTACAAAGTATTTCAAACTTTACCTGCCCATCCTGGGAAAGGGCTGAACTACGTTCTGCAAGGTCTGCTTTGAGCTTCTCAATTTCTCTCTTCAGCTCCGCATTTTCTTGGTTTAGTAGATGGAGTTCCCTCTACAGCCCAGAAAGTATTAAATGTGAAATTAAACACACAGAAGAGAAAAATGTATTTCAGCAGCATCTGTAGATGTGAGAAATGGTTTTAACTTTGAATTATTCTACGTAACATCCATACACAATACATTTTTTGCATGGCTTTAACTACCCACAAGGTGAATTCACCCACCATGGAGCTGTTTTAGTTGAAGTAAATTACAGTCAGAGGGTTTTTGAGACAAGGCACTTGTGTTTCCAAGCACATCCAGTGTACCAGAAATTGCACAAGGCATTAATGGCACCACCTGAGGCATTTAGACCAGTTCCCATCAGCTGAAGATAACATAAAACGAAAGCCAGATGATGTTAAGGACCTCTTCTGGCTATAAAATCCAAACATTTATGATTGGAGAATCAAAACCAACCTTCAGAAAATCTCTTGGCAACCTGAATGCACTTAACCTCTTAATTATATTTTAACAGCTTGCAATACTGAAGCTTTAATTTCTCAACAGTGATTCACAGGCCAAGCCAAACTTGACTGAAACCACCTCCTTGACAGCCTACAGCAACCTCTGTTACTGTACCAACGGTGGCACTTGGCACACTGAGGTAATGAGCAATTATTTCTAGAATCAAGCAGTTTTAGGAAGAAGATCCCTCTTCTGGCTCTTGCCCAGCTCATAGTCACTTAAGAAATCCCTTGGGTGCTGCAATGTCTTGTAAAATGGGCTGGGAGTTGGCAAAGCAGTGGAATGAACCCATTTGGTTTTACCTGCATCACACAAAACTCAAACTCTTATGTCAGTGGAAACTCTTTTATCTAATTTTGTCAGTCTTCATCTTCTACACAAAACAAGTCTCAGTTTTTCACTCTTCCAACACTGCCATAAGACCTTCTGCACTGATTCTTAATATGCCACTCAAAAACTGTGTAGAACAAACAGTCTGCAAACCAGTAAAGCCATTGAAACTGTAAAAGAAATACTGCTCTTTATTTTCTCTGATCAACACCTCCTCCACAACTCCCCAAACACTAACAGTTATGAGAAAGCCTTCTCCATACCTCACGGGTTTCCCTAGACATAATAATGTCCTTTTGCTGTTTCTCTTGAAGGTCCTTGAGCTTTATCAGCTCCTCCTTGGCTTTAGCACACTCTTCATCGGCACTTAACTTACACAGAATAAGGTCAGCTTTTCCTTTTTCAGCTTTTTCAACTCTTTCCTGGACAGTAAAAAGAAAAAATATATATTTTTAATTTTTTTTTCTTCCATGGGAACAAAAAAATCCTTAAGTAAGCCCTTTATATTTACCTATTTTTGACACTTTGGATAAATATTTTTCTCAGACTTACAAGTCTAGTTACCACTGAGATCAACACTGAAGAATAAAGAACAAGTCAGACAAACACGTTATAATTGGAGTTGATTTGATTTTAGAAGGATGGACTAAAGGTCTCCGAGCACAATTCAGCTAATTTCCACGATTCTATGTGCTTTAGAGAACTTGCCTTCCATTTCTTCAGTTCTTCTTTCAGTCTTTCCATCTCATCTCCTGATGAGCCAAAAGGGTCAGGGCTTGTCATTTTCTGGAGAGAAAAGAGGAGGCACACACAGGTTTTCCCCTCCATTAGGCAAAAAACTGAGACACACTGAACAGTTCAAATGAGGCTTTAAAATGAAATAAAAAAAAACCAAAGAGATAAACCCTCTGCAGCTGGATAAAGCATTTTGCCAGTGGCAGGTTTCAATGTATGACCTTAATGACAGTGCAATGGATTCTGCCTTTGTGCCCATTTGCTGTTTTTCTCAAACTATGCGGGCAAAATATGTGGCGAGTCAAACATTGTGAGAGGCTGATTGTTATTTCCTAATTAAATCTTCCTTGAATCTGCATGCCAGAGGACAGCATATACCACATAGTTTTTTTAAAAATGCATTCAGGCACTTAGGCCAAATCACTGAACTATTTTAATGGCTTGCTAGGACAAAAAAAACCTAAGAGAAATGGATCCTGGTCAGTAATGATTATTTGCTAATTACCCAGCTGAAAATATTCCCAGGATAATATTTTGATAAATAATAAAAGTGATTTGTCTCTATGTTCTTCCACAGGGAACTGAGCCCCTCAAACCCACAGATGTTTATCTACGTGCTTTCTCAGCAGTTCCTCTTCGAGAATGTATAAAGAATATACAAGCCTAATGAGTAAAAAAATTCAAAACAGGATGTTTCCAAACTCAGGGAGATTGGAAATAAAAGTTAACAACAAGCAGGAAGAAGGCGATAGAAGAAATCATTCCAGAACTGGAGTTCTTCAGGGCAGAAGTTCACAAGCACGGGAAAACTGCAACTGGATAAAACCCAAGCAGAGTGACAATTTTCTCTGTTCTGTTTGGTTTCCACGGCTGCAATATTCTGCAGAAAAGGGAAAAAAAAAATATCCAAAGAGACCTGTTGCAACAATCCCTCCCTTTTACTGAGGATTACATAAAACTTGAACGCGAACCATGAAATTCAGGCATGGCAGAGGTCTAAATTAGATAATCTTGTTAATTCTCTTGATGATACTGGGTATTTCCTAAAAACAACACAATATAAAATAACTTTTTCCACTCCTTTGTCCAGTTTCAAATGCTTCTTGAGCAACAGGGAAATCCCCATCTGTGTATAACTTAAAACCGGATAAAAATCCCTCCACTCAAGGGATTGAGAGGAGGAGAGCAGAAGCGTGCACGTGCCACAGCTGGTAAGAAAGTATGCCTGCTTTTTCCTGAAAAATTATCTAAGACAACAGTTTTGAACCTGAAAGAAAGAGTAAAATAAGAAGGAAAACACAAGAAATTCCAGGGGAAGTCCTATCCAAACTTCAGGGACCAAATCCAGGGAGACACCAGGAAAAAGGGGGAATTTCCCTAAGAAACCTCAAGAGAGACACATGAGGTAGCACAGGAAAACTCCGACGGGATCTGTAATGCAGACCCTTTGGAATGGGACTCTCCCCATGGAAGGAGGAAGTGGGAATGGGGAATGTCCAGAGTGTGAAAGGATGGAAGAAGGGGAGACAAGAAATTTCAGCAGCGCTTCCCCAGCACGAACCTTCACTGTCAAATACAGGTATTTTTTTTTCCAGGAGGCACACCAGGAAATACTTACAAAACCATTATCTTCTAAAGATAGCGGGGGACTTGTGAAATCCATTGAAACCTGAGGGAACAAGAAAAGAAATTAGAACATTGTGTGTATTGGGGTTTTTTTTTCCTGTTTGTTTTTTTTTTTTTTTTTTTGCAGGAGAATAGAAGCGCAGAAGCTGTGTTGAGCTAAACAAACTTTTAAATGCAAATGCTGTTATCATTTTATAGGCAAAAGTGATACGTATTGGATATCTGAAGCCTCCTTCCTTCCTAAGCATAAAAGCCAGAAACATATGAGGAATTCCACATTGCACAATGTCATTTTTCAGCCCTGAAACTTACCTGCTTGCCTTTACACTACTTTTGTACTGTTCTGCACATACTTAACATCCTGTGTGCTCTGCCCTTAACAGCTAGAACCCTTAAACCCGCTTAACACAAATGAAAAACACTTCCTTTATGCAGCAGGTAGTGTGAACTCCGGCATCAATTGTCACAACACTTCGAAGAGGTAGATTAAAAGGAGTTTAGAGAAGCTGATGGGCCTCTCTCACATGAACAGGTTCCTAAGACTCTGGATGCCAGGAGAAAAAAGGCAAGGGCTTGGCTGGGTGGTTGGAGTCTCTGAGTGCCTCTGACAACTGCCAGGATGGAGACACCAGTGTCCCAGCCCATCCGGACATATGCTCCCACCTGGAAAATCCTGAGCTTGGTTCTCAGCCAACACCACCAACTCCGCTGCGGAATTCAGCACTGAGGCCACCTTTGGAATCCCTTCCTCCTTGCCGTTAAGTAATTTAAATTTACTCACTGAAGTACCCATTCCTCACTTGGGGAAAGTTTCTAACGGGAAAACACCTTCGCTTGGCTTCTCCCAGTGCCAGCCAAGGGCCACCTCAGCTCTTTTCCATGGCCCCCTTCTCTGGTGGACCCAAACCCCAGCTCTCCAGGAAGCCCAAATGCTGGGGGGCTGCCGGGGCGAGCCCAGGAGACGTGTCCCAAGCCCAGGGGAGATCTCCCAAGCCCAGGGGAGGTGTCCCAAGCCCAGGGAAGGTGTCCCAAGGCCAGGGGACGTGTCCCAAGCCCAGGGACGTGTCCCAAGCCCAGGGAAGGTATCCCAAGCCCAGGGGAGATGTCCCAAGCCCAGGGAAGGTGTCCCAAGCCCAGGGGATGTGTCCCAAGCCCAGGGGACGTGTACCAAGTCCAGAGGANGCCCACGGCCGGGGGACCTGCCCCACGCCCGGGGACGTGTCCCAAGCCCGGGGAAGGTATCCCAAGCCCAGGGGAGATGTCCCAAGCCCAGGGAAGGTGTCCCAAGCCCAGGGGATGTGTCCCAAGCCCAGGGGACGTGTACCAAGTCCAGAGGAGGTGTCCCAAGCCCAGGGGAGGTGTCCCAAGGCCAGGGGACATGTCCCAAGCCCAGGGACGTGTCCCAAGCCCAGGGAAGGGATCCCCAGCCCCGGGGGGATGTCCCAAGCCCAGGGCANCCCAGGGAAGGTGTCCCAAGCCCAGGGGATGTGTCCCAAGCCCAGGGGATGTGTACCAAGTCCAGAGGAGGTGTCCCAAGCCCAGGGGAGGTGTCCCAAGCCCACGGAAGTGTCCCAAGCCCCGGAGGCCGCAGCAGGCCCGGCGTCCCGGGCTCCCACAACTTACAGCGGCGGCGGTTCCCCACGGTGCCCCCCGCAGAGCCGACAGCCGGGCTCCCCTCAGCCTCCCCCCGGCAGCGGGGATTTCGCTTTCGCTTTAAGCGGCCGAACGGTCAACCCGGTTCCCCGCTTCCCCCGGCCGGCTCCTCTTCCTCGAAGTGACGTGGAGGAAGTTTTCGCCGCCGCCGCCGCCGCCGCCGCCTCAGAGGAGGGCAGCCCGGCTGGGCCCCCCCCTCACCCCGCGGCCTGAGGGGCCTCCCGCCTCCCCTCACTCCCATCCCCGGGGAACCAGCCGCATATAGCGGCTGTGGAAGATGGGGAAACCCCCAGGAAAGGCTCATGGAGGGCACTGAGGTGTGGAGGCAGCCGTTGCCTCCCTCGCCTTTTACCTCTTTTTTTTTTTAACCCAGCGTTTAACTTGGCTGGAGGCCTCTCGGTTTGGCCTCCGGGGTTTTTGCTGTGAAGTGAAGTGACTAAGAGTTGGCGGCCTCAGGCTAGTTCTGGTGAATTGGGATTGATTTGTTTGTTTGTTTTCAGCCACGCTCTCTGGGATTATGTCTTTGTGTGTTCTAAGGAATGGGTCTTCCTTTGTCAGGCGAAAGGCGTAAAACACACAGTGAGGGAAGGTCCTTTGCTGATGGAGATGCCACATTGAAAATCACAGAATGATTAGACTTGGAAGGGACTTTAAAGATCATGGAGTTCCAACCCCCCTGCCCTGGGCAGGGACACCTCCCACAACACCAGGTTGCTCCAAGCCCCATCCAACCTGGCCTTGAACCCCTCCAGGGATGGGGCAGCCACAGCTTCTCTGGAAAACCCGCTCCTCACAGCAAAGAATTTCACTGTGCCTCACAGCAAAGAATTTCTTCCTAAGATCTCATCTAAATCTCCCCTCTTCCAATTTAAAGCCATTACTCCTTGTCCTGTCCCTCCACTCCCTGACCAAGAGTCCCTCCCCAGCTCTCCTGGAGCTCCCTTCAGATCCTGGAAGGCTGCTCCAAGGTCTCCCCGGAGCCTTCTCTTCTCCAGGCTGAACAGCCCCAGCTCTCTCAGCCTGTCCTCACAGCAGAGCTGCTCCCGCCCTCTGATCATCTTGGTGGCCCTGCGCTGGACCTGTTCCAACAGGTCCTTGTCCTTTCTCTGTTGAGGGTTCCAGATCTGGACACAGTACTCTAGGTGGGATCTCACGAGTGCAGAGTAGAGGGGGAGAATCACCTCCCAAAATAACGATTTGTGGAAAAAACTCTGGAAAACTAAGCAACAGGAGGTGGCCACACTGCCTGTTCACTGGGATGGCAGCAGCCCGCCATCTCTGAGGGAGACCCGTGTTTTGTCAAGCAGAGAGCTTCATCCTCTGTCCTAAAGGTGCATTTTTGATTTATAAACCCTTCAGTATATAGATCCATGGCAGACACACCTAGGATTGGGCAGCAAAGACATTGATGGGCAGTCTGTAGGCAATGCCAACTTCATTCTGTGGTAAGTGTTTAAGGTCTTGAAAAAAAAAGAGGTCTTTTGGCTGAAAGTGTGTGCTTGGTGAGTTGGATTGCAGGACTGATCTGACCACTACCTCCTTTTCGCCCCTCACAGAAGAGCCCCATCTTTGGCCAGATCAGTTCCCAGATCTGTGATGACAGATGACAGCTTCTAATGCCAGCCCAGAGAAAGAAGAGGAAGAGAGCTTCAGCGTGCATGCAAGTGTGCTCAGAGATGTCATGAAAACGTGGACCTAGTGTGAGGTGGTTTGTGACTGCGTTAGCCATCAGGCACTCATTTGCTAACGAGATTCCAGGGAAGAGCTTCTTCTGGGAAAGACAGGCCTAGATTTCCATGATGAGCAGCTTGTGGAAGAGATAGCACTGGCTCCTCCTTGAAAAGGAGGGTAAAAGGCTGTGATGACTGAATGATCCTTCTTCATTTGTGTGAGTAACTGAAGGAAAGAGTCCCTTGCGGATCCTGAGAGTGCTGGTAAGAGTCATTTTGTGGTACAGATTATGTTGCTAGGACAGACAGGATTTACAGAATCATAGAATAGTTTGAGTTGGAAGAGAACTTAAAGACCATCCAGTGCCACCCTGTGCCCTGGGCAGGGATACTTCCCACCACACCAGGTTGCTCCAAGCCCCATCCAGCCTGGCCTTGAACCCCTCCGGGGATGGGGCAGCCACAGTTTCTCTGGGCAACCTGGGCCAGGGTCTCACCACCCTCACACCAAAGGAGTTCTTCTCCACATCTCATCTCCATCTCCCCTCTTTCAGTGTCAAACCTTTCTTCCTCCTCCTAGGGCTCCCTGCCCTGATCCAGAGTCCCTTCCCAGCTTTCCTGGAGCCCCTTGAGGGACTGGAAGGGGCTCCGAGGTCTTCCTGGAGCCTTCTCTTCTCCAGGCTGAACCCCTCAACTCTCTGAGCCTGTCCTCACAGCAGGGAGGCTCCAGCCCTCCCAGCATCTCCGTGGCCTCCTCTGGCCCCACTCCACCAGGTCTATGTCCTTGGAATGTTGGTGGCCCCAGAGCTGGAACCACTGTCTCCTTCCCAGATTATTCTGGCATGCGTGTGTTTTTATGGAGTTGGTATTCTCTTTCATTTACTTATTTATTTAAAGTATATTTTCTTCATCATCTTTCTCATTATGAAAGAAAATGGACTACCCCACCCCACAGCAACAACTCTCCATGAAGTCAGTTTTCCATGATTGTGGTCTCAACCTCCAGACACAGCTGATTGAATTTAAGGCTTACTATCTATTTAGATACTCGTAACAGATGGCTTGCAGTCACGAACAGAATTTGGATAATGTCTGTGTCGTAGACTAAGAAGAAAAGAAAGCATATTCATAGAACTGCTTTAAGGTTTCCATCAAAATTAACTGATCTTTTAAATGTTACCGTGAAAATTGCAAACAGACTTGCACTCGGTACAGTCAGCAATCAATCAGCACTGACTGTTAAAGAAATTAGTCCTCAAAAATTCAAAATATGCCAGATAGTCGGAGAAAGAGTAGAAGCTGCCTTTGCGCCTTAGCAGATGTGGACTTCTGCTTTCAGGGAAAAGCAGGAGGAGGGGTACAGCAGTGAAGGGTTGCAGTGAAATTGGTTGGGCTCCACATTGGAGGAGATCTGCCCAAGAGCAGCCAAACCAAGGTTTTCAGAACTCTTGCTTTTGCTGGCTCTACAAAGGGCATCATGGATTGCACCCTGTGTGGACAACGATCACCTTATGCCTCTGAATTCAGTGGGAGTTTTACCTACGGGGCAATTATTAAGGCAGTTTCAAATGTCCTTTATCTGTTTTTTAAGATGACCCCGTATTGGAGATATTTTTTTAATTACTTTTCTGCCTTGACAATGGATAACTGTGTTTACTATTGCTTTATAAACACAAAGCTGGTTACTAATGAGATGAGTAAAAGGGAGAGGTTTAGCTGGAGTAGCCAGGGAGGAGGAGGTGATTATGTTATGACCTAAGTACATCAGATTTCAGATTTAAATGTCAGAGTGACAGGCTGCTGTCCAGTAACCATGGTCATGTTGGGAAGTCGCTGTTGATCTGAAAGTGCCTTGTTTCTCTAAACTCCAGGGAAAGCAGCAACACCAGTGTGTTTACATGACCTGCCTTGGGATTTGAGCAGAACAGCATGTTTGTGTTTGTTTGGTGAAGGAAATTTATCAGAGATACTGAACGGGGCCAAGTTCCTTAGCTGAAATGGAGTTAACTTGGAGTTGATGTGTTGATTGGTTTCTATGTGTTGTGAATGTATAGTGTTAACCACGTATGAATCAGAGTAAAGGGAAAAGCATGGATTTCATAACTCTAGAAGAGCCTAGCTTAAGGGAAAAATCACGGACTAAAATATAGCTTAAGAGTACAAGAAGCTTTAACTTTCTCAGGAGGGATTCTGTGAGTTCTGTGAGCACTGATGCCAAACTTGTTCTTCAGGACTCTGAAAAACTCTTGATAGGCCTAGAAATCAGAATGAGAAACTTCAAAAGAAAGCCATGACCCTTCTGGCAGCGTTGGATTAGGACTCATCCACATCAGGAAATACTCTGGAAGAAGGTTCACAGCCATAAGGTGACCTTTTATTGGTACAGAAACAGTTTGACCATAACTCAGCTTCTGCAAGGTAACTGTTAAGAACCTCATGGCATTGCCTTCAGAGGAAGAGTGTTATTTTAAAGTTAGAACAAAATCAGAGAAGGAATTAGATGGGATTTAAATGCTTAGATCGTAACTGTCTTAATGAATACCCAGCTCAGTGCCTGGCTGATCCTCAAGGCACCCTGGCTGCCAAGGAGCCTTGTTCTCCACGGGTCTAGTTGCACGTAGATGTTTGGCAGTTCTGAATGCTTCATCTGATCATGCTCAGAATCCACATTCAATCACCGAGGTGTTCTGATGGCATGTCTAGTACTTTCATACTGTGACAGGATCATCATGTTCCATGGCTATCCACTTTATTTTGTGTTTTCTCTCAAAACCTGGCCAACAGAAGCTTGTGATGTCTCTATGATGCATACTTTTGTAGATTATTAGTGCCTGGAAAAAACGAAATAAAATGTCAGGTTCTTCTTTAAGGACCTGCTGATGTATTCTGTCCCCACATTATCACGCAAATACATCCCTTAGTAAGCAGGGTAAAGTCATGATCAGTCTTTATCAATGTTTTTCTTCCTGTGATTTTTGAGAAGTTTTCATGGATTCTGGGAGAGCAGAGACACTGTGTTCCAGAGCAACCAGTATCATGTAGTCAGAGCATTGCTCCAGCAACTGGGAGAAGTGAATCTGACCCCTCTTTGGCGTCCTAATCCTTTGCACTTTGTCCAGCAGCTAACCTGCCCAAAGGAAATGGTGACAGCTGTACCAGCTCCCATCCTTAGTGATTTCTACTCAATTTTTGGAAAAAAACCCTACCTACAAACAGAAATTTCTTCTTTCTTTCTGTCCTCAGTGCAATGCCAGGCCCTGGAGAGGAGCAGATCTGAATCTTAACATTTATTGTACCCTTAGTAACTGTAGGTGGTACCTCACGCAGTGCACAGGCTTCTGAGCAACCTCAAAAATCACCATGAAGATAGTTCTGGATCTCGCTGCTGAGATACCAAAGTCTAGTTCATCAGACCTTGATGTCGAAGAGACCCCAAGAATCACAGAACACTGTGGGTTTGGAAAGGACCTCTGGACATCATCTAGTCCAAAGCAGGTCCACCCAGAGCAGGTCCCACAGGAAGGTATCCAGGAGGGGTTTGAATGTCTCCAGAGAAGGAGATTCCACCACCTCTCTGGGCAGCCTCTGCCAGGGCTCTGCCACCCTCAAAGTAAAGAAGTTCCTCCTCATGTTTAGATGGAACTTCTTATGTTCAAGTTTGTGCCCGTTCCCTCTTGTCCTGTCCCTGGGCACCACTGAAAAAAGCCTGGCCCCATCCTCCTGACACTCACCCTTGAAGTATTTCTAGGTGTTGATCAGATCCCCCCTCAGCCTTTTCTTCTCCAGACTAAAAAGCCCCGAGTCTCTCACCCTTTCCTCATCAGATTCTGCAGGCCCTTCATCATTGTGCTCTTGTGCTGTACCCTCTTCAGCAGTTCCTTGTCCTTGAACAGGAGAGCCCAGAACTGGTCCCAGTGCTCCAGATGGGACCTCAGCAGGCGAACATGGATGGTGATGTTGCTGTCCTATCTAACAGATAGGACACGGAAGCTGTCCTATCTAACTGTCATTTCCTTGTTTCTCCAGAATCCCAAATGCTCCTGCAGCCACATGGGAAATGAGCCAGCTTAAAAACTAACCCTCAACAAAGTTGTTTTCAGCTGGCTCATTTCTCCATTCCAGTTCATCCCGTGGTCATAAACCAGTGTGCCATCCCAGGAGGGGGTTTCAAGGGACATACATTTCAGGAATCACAAAACCTAGTCCTTTTTTTTTTCTAGAAAAAAAAACCCTCTTTCTTCAAGCAATGAGAGAAAAATACACCTGGCAATGAACACCCAGCACCTTTAGATGTCAAATATCTGCCTCTTGTAAACGTACAAGTCAATTTCCAACACAAGCAGAATTATGAAATAAAGACTCTGTACCAGCCCACAGGTTTGGTTTTGGGGTTTTTTTTTTCAGGAAGGATTCTGAAATGTGTCCAGCAAGACTTGGGAATGTTTCAGCTTCCCTACGACGTGTGTCCCAGAGCACAGCGCTATGAGGCAATGCCGTGGTTCAGTAAATAGTCCCAGCGTGACAGCCAGAAAGCAAACAATGAAGCAGGAATCCTCAGAGATGGACGTTGTTAGGCTTGAATCACATTCCAGTTCCTTGGGCTGTAAATCACTGCGTGTTAATGAAATACTTCTTTCAAATAACATGGTTGGAGTTTCAGTGAGGGTTATTGGTTTAGATAGCTAGAATAAGTTCTAGCGTGCAGAACATATGAGAAGGAAGAAATAAGAGGGAATGGTGAGGAGGAGAGGGGGTAGAGGAGGTGTGCCTTTCAATAGTTTTAGTCTATACTTTCATTTTATGTGATGAATGAATAGAAATTGATTATTTATATTCCATAGGAATGAAACCTGTTGTCTCTGCAAATCCCAGGTGTGTCCCAGGGTAACCACTGGCCACAGCATAGACTGTAACAGAGGGCAAAATGCTTCTTTGGTCTGAATCACAGATTCTGAAATTGTCCTTTTCTGTTTCTTGCCAGATTTTGTGGTCAGCAGGATTTCTGAATGAATACTCTATCAAGATAATCTTTTGGGGAATGTTTAAATAAGTGCCTTAGTCTCTGGAAATGCTTTTCCAAAGAGATTGCGATATTTCCCCATTTTTTTTTTTCATTTCCAAAAATCACTTCAGTACATACCATTCTTCATTAAACACTTCTTAAGCATAAAGCATAGAGGGCCCTGTCTTAAATACTTCGTGGTACAGCTGAGACCAATTAAAAAGTAAATATGTGTAAGTTAAAACATGAGAGTTGCTCATGGAGAGGGTATCTCTGGGAAGCAGAGTAATCCCAGCGTTGCATAGCTTTGGCCTTGATGTGTTACTGGAAAAACTCAGAGCTCTAACTGGTGAAGGAGCTTCTGCTCCTCACCCCACCCCACCAGCAACCAGGGAGGGGACACAGGGATGTCCTATCCCATATGGCATCGAGCTCAGTGTATAAACCCAGNATCCCTCTAATCATCTTGGTGGCCCTGCGCTGGACCTGTTCCAACAGTTCCATGTCCTTTCTATGTTGGGGACTCCAGAACTGGACATAGTACTCCAGGTGGGACGCAGTACTCCAGGTAGGACACAGTACTCCAGGTGGGACACATTTGGGGTGATGGTGTTTCGTCTTCCCAAATCACTGTTATATGAAGCCCGACTTTCCCAGGGATGGCTGAACACCCTCCTGCCCGTGGGGAGCAGGGGATAGAGTCCTCATTTTCTATTGTGCAGCTTTTGCTTAACTTATTAAACCATCTTTATCTCAACCCACATATTTTCTCACTTTTGGCCTTCTGATTGTCTCCCGCACCCTGCCCCAGGGGGAGGGAGCGAGCGGCTGTGGGGGGCTGAGTTGCCAGCCAGGATTAAACCATCACAGCCCAAAAAAAAAAACTGTTCATGAGAACTGAATGTATTAGGCTGTTGTGTTTATTAACACCACTGTTTTGGTCAGCTCATCTCAATCCCCAGTTCAGGCAAACCCTAGCATTTCATAAATTATGTTCTAATACTCCGAGTCTCGTCTTCTGGAAGCTTTAACCAAACTGGGAAAATTGTTGAGGAAGTTAAAAAAAAAATGTTTTCAGAGAATGCAGCTTTTCTTTCCAACTTCTGCCTCCGTCCCTCAGTCTTGTGTCAGAGCCCAAGCTGCAGAATGCTGAGCAGGCTGCCTGCAGAGATCTGAATGCGCTTCGTTTTCTTTTACCCTTTTTTTATTGAAAGGCCCAAAGTGAAGCCAAGGATTGGCTCTCTCTTAGTCTTCTGCAAAAATCCCACTTCCTTCTCTACAGAAAAGCCCCTCAGGTTTCCTTTTCCTTTTCCTTTTCCTTTTCCTTTTCCTTTTCCTTTTCCTTTTCCTTTCCCTTTCCCTTTCCCTTTCCCTTTCCTTTTCCCTTTCCCTTTCCCTTTCCCTTTCCCTTTCCCTTTTCCTTTTCCTTTTCCTTTTCCTTTTCCTTTTCCTTTTCCTTTTCCTTTTCCTTTTCCTTTTCCTTTTCCTTTTCCTTTTCCTTTTCCTTTTCCTTTTCCTTNTTTCCTTTTCCTTTTCTTTTTCTATTTTCTTTTCTATTTTTCTTTCCCTCCCTCTTCTATTTTTTGTTCTTTTGNTCTACTACTACTTCTTCTTCTTCTCCTTCTTCTTCTTTTTTGTCTTCTTTTTCTTTCTTCTTCCTCTCCCTTCAATTTAACCCCACTTCTATCATTTTGGGTGAACCTGTATTTCAGTTTCTTCCTATGCTCATGCCCATAAAGCACTCTTTTGAAGATAAAGACCCAAGGGCTGTGAGCCCAGCTCACTTCCAAATTAAGTGTTACTAACTCTTAAAAGCTCTGTTTAGTTTTTGCAGGTTTTTTTTTTTAAATGGCAGGGTTTATACTATTGATTCTGGCTGAAGACACTTTGCTGTGTCCAGTTCTCAAATAAGAGTCTCATATTTCCTGATACTCTATTTTAGATCTAACAAGTCATGTTAAATCAACATTAAAAATGTCTACTCTGGTGTTATTCACAGCTGAAGGCAGCCTTGGAGTACAGCAAATGAATCTTTAGTCTTGTTACTTCACCACAGAAAACTGACTAACAGTTTTAGGGAGGAGAAGACTTAATAAATTTGGGTAAAAAACAGTCACCATAAAGAAGAAAATATATTGAAGGAGCTCAAATATTTGCTTCAGCTCTTTCAAAATGAAAACATTTGATTTTTCATTTCAGACATTTTGGAAAATAATAATATTTCCTAATTAGTTTTTTTAAAATCAGAATTAAATACTTTAAATCAAACAAAAAAAAATTGACCTAGACCCAGACTGTTTCACTAAAAAATCCCAACTTTCTATTTTGAAGTACCAGGCAAATTTCTTCCTGTTTATCTTTTCTCCTTTGTGTTTGGCCAGCCAGTAGAAAATTCATGGCTTTTACTTCTTTGCTTGGCTCTCCATACAAATATTCCTCAGTAATTACCTTTCCCAGTGTGAGTGTGTGGGCAATAAAAGTCTTCCATGGAAGCGTAGGATATTCAACGTGGAGTAGAGTTTCGGTAAGATTTGTATCATCCCAGCTTTCAGGGAAAGATGATTCATTCATGTCTACAGCTTCGTTACAGCGCTCTAAATTTGGGATATTGATTTTTTTTTTATTAAATGTGATGCAGCTGTGAATATTCAGTTCCTGGAATACCAGCCAGCAGTCCTCCTCCTGCTTCCACTGCCAGCTTGATTGCTTTTAAAAGCTAACGAAAGATGGGCTGGGAGTCCTGTAAGATAACCTGGAGCTGTTGTGCAAACAACTCGATTGCAAACCCCAAGCATATTCCATGTGTATGGAAGCACATCTATGAAAAAAAATAATTAGGAAAGCTTGAGTAACAAAGAAGCAACCAAAAATTGGCGTAATTTTTATTAGGATAATCCATTGTGGCAATGCTACTGAGGACAGCCTTTGATTTTATGGGGTTTTTTACCCCACAGGCTGAATTGATATATTTAAAGATATTGAATTGAAGATTGGGTTGCATCAAAAGAAGTGTGAGCAGCAGGTCACGGGAGGTGATTCTCCC
>VXBW01007907.1:323552-336728 GCA_013400375.1 Thinocorus orbignyianus | reverse complement strand
TTGATGATCTTGAAGGTCCCTTCCAACTCTGACCATTCTATGATTCTATGATTATTTTTCCAGTGCCTGGAGCGGTATTTAGTAATATTTACTGTTGGTTCTTTCTTAGCAAGATAAATATAAAATGAATATCAATTATCTTGTAAGTAACAGGGTGTTGCAGCAGCAATTAAACTGCTGCTGAAGCCTCAGAATGACTCAAAGTGTTTAACAGTGATTAGATGGGTTATTTTTATCCAATTTTCAGCACATATTTTATTTTAAAGAACTGTAGTTCATAGACATATTTGTACAGTTCAATTAACCTCCTCTGAAAGGGTTTGCTTTGCCTGTTTGAATTGTTATTTAGGAGTGTATTTTAATGACATTCTAGATGGACCAAAACTGGGACCTGGCAGAGTAACAGAAGCACAGTCAAAGCATGAAAAACAAGGACAAATAAATACTGTAAAAATAAATTTGATAAGCCACAACCTGCCAAGTATGTGAACACAGCAAAAGGGCACTTTCAGAAACACGTACAGGGGAGGACGTTGAGACCACAATCATGGAAAACTGACTTCATGGAGAGTTGTTGCTGTGGGGTGGGGTAGTCCATTTTCTTTCATAATGAGAAAGATGATGAAGAAAATATAGTTTAAATAAAGAAGTAAGGAAAAGAGAATACCAGCTCCCTAAAAACACACGCACACCAGATTAATCTGGGAAGGAGACAGTGCCTCGAGCTCTGGGGCCACCAGAATCCCAAGGACATGGAGCTGTTGGAGCAGGGCCAGAGTAGGCCATGGAGATACTGTGAGGGCTGGAGACCCTCTGCTGGGAGGACAGGACAGGATGAGAGAGTTGAGGGTCTCAGCCTGGAGAAGAGAAGGCCCAGAGGACACCTTGGAGCCCCTTCCAGTTCCTCAAGGGGCTCTAGGAAAGCTGGGGAGGGACTCTTGATGAGTGAGGGGAGCCACAGGAGGAGGGGAAAGGGTTTGGCACTGAAAGCAGGGAGATGGAGCTGAGATCTGGGGAAGAACTTCTTTGGTGTGAGGGTGGTGAGACCCTGGCCCAGGTCGCCCAGAGAAGCTGTGGCTGCCCCATCCCTGGAGGGGTTCAAGGCCAGGTTGGATGGGGGCTTGGAGCAACCTGGTCTGAGGGGAGGTGTCCCTGCCCAGGGCAGGCGGTGGCACTGGACTGTCTTTAAGGTCCCTTCCCACCCAAACCATTCTGTGATTCTATGATGACTCCAAGCAGTGTCATTTCGGAAGCAGTAGGAATAATCCATACCGTGATCAAACCATTTCCAGCCAACTTGTGCAACTGGGCATTTCCAGGATTATGTCAGTTAGCTCCAGACTGGATGCTGTCATCATGGTGTTACATGTGTAGGGCAATGATCAGAGGCACCAGCTTGTTTATCTTGATCTCATCGGATGTCAACTGTGCCCACACATACAAGCAAATCCATACTGTAACTCTCCACAGAAGCTTAGAAAATGTGTGGCAAAGATCTAATACATCATACTAAATGCAATAAAATAAAACACACAAAAACCCCTGGTAAAATACTGAGTCACCGTGGTGTTAGAAGACAGAAAATTGATTTCCTCAGAAGCTGCAGCTGACAGCAGGAGGGAGGAGAGAAAATGAACGTGCAGTGAGGGTCGGAAATGAGTGTTGCAGACATGAAGGGACGCCTGAAGCAATGACTTGCTGAGACTAATCCAGGGAGCCTGTTATCACAGTATTCATCTATTTGGGTTTCAGAAAGGAATTTGGGATAATGCTGCAGAGAGGATTAATGTCTATGATTGGCTTTTACAGGGCTGGAGGTGCTGCCCTTGAGCTGACAAGGCTGAAGCTGGCCAGATGAGCAATGGGGTTTGACTCCAGAACCTCTCTGAACCAGTGTCTAGAGGGGTCTGGTGATGGGCTTCCAGGGAAACCAGCCTGGGAAAGGCTTGTCCTAAACCATAAACATCCTTTTCCAGATCCAGGGCATCGATCTGCAGATTGAAGCAGGTGGCCTGACCTCTGTCTAGTTGGGATGCACAGTGTGGGTGGACACCTTGGGCTTCCGAAGAGGAAAGCAGAGCTCAGCCTTGTTTTTTGTACACTGAGCTGCTGGCGATGCAGTAATGCTGCAACCCAGGGCAGCAAGAAGGTGCTAGACTCAAGGAGTCTGAAGGAAATAGTGGAAAAAAAGAGCCTTAACAGGTCGTCCCTGGTGATTTAGGGATTTTTCTGTTGCCCTGGATTCTAGACATTGCCCCAGACTCTTTCTGCATTTCACATCATCATATTTCTGAGAGAAAACTCACGGCGAGTTCAGTGGCCTCCAAGTTTTCCTAAGTGCTGAGTTTAGGCTGGCTTTCAGTTCCACTCTGGGTCTAATAAATTCCCTTTTAAATCTATCTACCAGTAATATCAATTCAGAACACACAGCAGGAGGCATTTTGATGACTGCTTATAAAGCAAATTTTCCCAAAGTATTTAGGTACCTGGCAAGACTTTCGCAAGTCTTTATACACAAACTCATGGGATTATTTTCCTTCTGAAAATTCACTTCTGGACATGCCTATGTCCATCTTGGGGTATCAAAATACGTTTTAAGATCCGAGATGTTATGTGATGGGCAAATGAATTGGGGATTCAAGTAAAACAGGTGAAAACCAGTAGTCAGATGTTCAGGATATATGGGCTCTGAATGCCCATCAGAGGCTCAGTTAATGGAAAGGCTCTTAATTCATTAGGTGCTTCCAGTTAGATAGTGTGAATACCTGCACTATATTGTAAGCCAATAAAATAATTACAAAGGAGATTAAAACAAGCCCTTATGAATGCTTATTTACTTTAATTATGAAGAAAAAAAACAATTAAAGCAGTAACAATAAGTGTTTTCTTTGCAGGCAATTTTCCTCATTTTGCAAGAACTTATGCAATATCTCACTGAAAATGCAATGTGAGTAATATGAATTTCTGCCGTGTTCTTTAACTTAGTTCATTCTGTCCACTTGGTGTATTTCAAGTGTTGCCAGGAGAGGGATCATTCTCACAGTGCCCCAAAAGTGAGGAGTCACATAATTGGTGTAGTTACATAAACCATCAGAGATGAAAAAAAAAAACCCAAATTTTTTCCTTTCTGCTGAAGTAATTATTCACTGCAGCTTATTAACTGCTCTTTGTAGGCATAAATAATTATTTCACACATGGGAGGATTCTTAGAATTACCCACTTTTTTAAAGCACAGAAGCTTACAGGAATATTTCTTTCCCCAAACTGCTTGAACTCAAAGTCTTTTTCTTGCAAAAAATTGTCTCCCTGTGGTTGAATGAGCAGCAGTGATTTAGCTGTCATCTTGCTTTCCCCAACATAAAAATAGTTAATATACAATGTTGTCTAAAAAGCCTTGTGATGTAAATATTAGATGTTTCGTGTCAGTTTGCTTACAAAAAAGAATCACATAATCTTTTAAACCTCTGATTCTTAGGTCTTTTTCTCTCTTACCAGCCGCAGGAACAGGGAGCAGCAGGTCTCTGGCCGTACCTGTGGTTGGTACCATGAACCCTCCCCAGGATTTCCCTCTGGGCAAGTTCCATTTCCCAGCAGAGAGGAAGGATTTTCTGAAGTGTCACTGCTGGATAACAGTTTCCAAAACACAGGTTCAGTGTTTTCATCTGCTTGAGGATGTTTGAATTTACACAGCTTTCCCACAAAGGGCATGTGCTAGGTAGGAGTCAGTAGATGTTTTGTGATAACTCTCTCTTAGCCTTTCCCTTTAAAGCTGCTCCACTTTGGTTGGAAAACTAAATCCTCCTTGTACCTAAGAGGAGGAGAAAAGCACTGTTCTAAGAGTGCTGGAAGAACGAGGCCTGGGTCGTGTTTTTTAGTACACTGGTTGTTCAATATTCAGTATTCAGTGGACAAAACTCAAGTGTCTTAACTATGGTCCTAAGGGACTGAATTCTGCACATCTGACTCTTCACATACATTAATTTTGCAACTGAATATTAATATTTTCACATACACACCCACACATACCCCCAAAATTGCTGCAGTTTGCTTTGCAATGGCTGGAGTTGCAAGTTATTTTTTGGTTTTGGAGTTTCTTGGCAATCCTTGGAGCCTGTTTGTCTTGGCGTCCCCCTACCACATTACCCATTCCTCAGCATCAGGTTCTAAAAACTCTGTTTACAACACTTTGTGATTTTTTTTAATGTATTTGTGTACTTTTAAAATGTCAGCATAGAAGAATATCCATGAGACCCTTCCAGATTTTTTTTATCTGTATATATTTTAAATTTTGATAGGCTCGACTGCTTTATTTAAAATTACTGTCACTATAGGATTTCAACTGACAAATATTTTAACTTGGCAAATGTTCAGATTTTTTATGAGTGAATCCATTATACTCTCCTGACATCTGCTTTCAATAATCCCAAATGTTTTTGGTTTCTTCTACTTTCACATGAAGTTTTTTGTTTGCATTTTTTTTTTAAACTAAAGCACCATTACACAGCACGGTTGATTCTTATCTCATTGATGGGCTGATAAAAATGGGCATTGCTTTCAATGAGAATTAGACCATAAGGCAAAGGAGAGTTAAGTTTTAAAATAGTTATAAGACAAAATACCCTCTGAAAGATTAACTCAACACTCTGACAACAAATAGTAAAATCATTGGCCAAATGAGTTCTCAGGTTATAAAAGTCTTCTGAAATGGCATCATCTGAAGCATATAGGGGACAGAAAACTTAAAAATTTCATTAGAAATTCCTTCCATTTTTAAGTACAATAAGAATTTACCTGTTGTTTAAATTCATTGGGAAGTTTCTCACTAGTCCAAAACATAAATTCAAAGAGTTTCCTCAACACACTGGAAAAAGACTGGAAATCCTGGTGGCAAACAGGATGCCCATGAGCCAGCAATGTCTCCTGGTGGCCAAGAAGTGTTCTGAGCTCCCCAGTTCAGGAAGGACAGGGAACTGCTGGGGAGGGTACAACAGAGGAATACCAAGATGATGAAAGGCCAGGAGCATCTGAAGGACTTGGGGCTTTTTAGTCTGGAGAAGAGAAGGCTGAGGGGGGAGCTGGTCAACACCTAGAAATCCTTCAAGGGTTGGTGTCAGGACGATGGGGTCAGGCTTTCTTCAGTCGTGCTCAAGGACAGGACAAGAGGATAGAGGCACAAACTTGACCATAAGAAGTTCCATCTCCACATGAGGAGGAACTTCTTTACTTTGAGGGTGGCAGAGCCCTGGCAGAGGCTGCCCAGAGAGGTGGGGGAGTCTCCATCTCTGGAGACATTCAAACCCCACCTGGACACGTTCCTGTGGGACCTGCTCTGGGTGGGCCTGCTCTGGCAGGGGGTTGGACTAGATGATCTCCAGAGGTCCCATCTAACCTGGATTCTGTGATTCTGTAACACTTTTCAGCTTTCACTTAAGCAGAAAGCACACAAGAAATGAGAGATCAGAAAAGCAGATGAATATATTCAGGTGGGCCAAACAATTCTCATTGTTTCTTTTCATTCTGGATGCATTTTCTTACTTAAAGCACCTTCTTGTCAAAGGCATTTTCCACAAAATAGGTAACTTCAAAACCCGACGATATTTTCAAACAAAATATCACTAACAGCAAGTGTCAAAGTGGGATTTTGTATAAACCAAAATGTCATCTGGAAAATACATGACGCAATTCTGCGCGAGGTGACACGGCGGAGCCTTTTGTTGGAAGGTTTTGGCCTGACACTTCCAGAAGGATGCAGGCCACCTGGAAGGAGTACAGGGGAGAGGAACAAGAATGACCAAGAGTCTAGAAAATGTGACCTACAAGAAAGATGAGAAAAACAGCTTGTTTATTTTTCCGGAGAGACCTGAGGCAAGATAAAGTAACAGTTGTAATAAAACTTTCCAGCTACAAAGAGGCAGTAAAGAATCCATGACTTTTGGTCCTCTGAAGCAAAAAGAAGCAGCAGGCTGAAATTCCAGCAGGAAAGCTTTTAGTTAATGCAAGCTGTTCTGGTTAAAGATGGTATTCAAAACTTTAGGAAGAGTTAAGCACCAGGAGTTTGTGGAGTTTCCACCTCTGCGGGTCCGTAAGAGCAGGCCACACAAGGATCTGCCAGGAGTAATTCAGGTGGGATTATTTCTACCATGTGGTAAATGCTTGGGATCTGATGGTTTATAAGATCCCTGTGGAGGTTCTGGAGCGTGAGGCAATCCTTCTGCTTGTACTTTGACATTTTTAGTTCATGAAAAAAAAATAAAAAGGAAGTTTAAGGTAGATAAGACTTATTTAAAATGAGATAAAAATAAGATAGCACTTGGAGTGGCTTCCTTCTTTCAAGGAACGTCACATCCAAGCTCCTGTTCAAACATCATCTCAATATAAGTTAGGTGTTCTGCTTGTTTGGCTGTTCTGAAACACCTCTGGTCTTATGGTTTGAACTTTTCTGCTTTTCAGCCTAAATTTATATATGGCATGGGATGGGGGAGGATGGGATGATACTGTCACTGGGTTTATTTTTTCCTTTCTTTAGGTTAAATAGCTCTTCCATTCTCAGGGTTTCCACAAAGTAAATTCAGTCAGTGTAGTCCTATTCCCCCTTTCACATCAGCTATTCTATTTTTTTCTCATAAGAAAAAACCTAGCTTTGGTTCACTACCTTCTTCCCTGCACCCCTTTTTCCTGCTCTTTCCACCAAGTGTTTTTTTCTGAATGAGATTAGAGTTTCTTCCAAAAAATCCCCTGTCGATGCAATGCTCTTCACTGCATGCCTTGCCATTTAAATACATCATTTTCAGTGTCATTCTCTAAGCTATAAGCAATATAACTGTATTATAATCTATATCACCTATAGTCACATAGGAATCTTAGAATCCAGAAGCTGGAAATATTTTCACCCTTTTCATTCATTTATAAATAGAAAAGTGAAAAGTTTAGGGGCTTAATATTTAAATGAATGCAGAAGAGATTCGTGACCCACATACACCACTGTTATTTTTTAAACCTTTATCCTCAGTGGTTCATCCATTAAGCCACTGGATTGGGTTTTTTCTGCCTGTCATTGCAGTCAGTTTTATATCTCCGTGGGCTTCACCGCAGTTTGAGAACTACCAAGTCAGGTGTTCACTTCAAGCACTAGACAAAACCACAGAATAAATTTTCAAACAGTTTTTCTTAATGTATGGAAAGAGTTAAGGAAAGCCATCCCCTTCTCCCTCCATGATTTATATAAGATTTGTCTGGGATATATTTAAATGTGGAGAACTTGGAAGAAAACTTCAGAAAATGCCGTCAGATGAAAGTCTCGAAGTGCCCGTGTACAGCTGTGGAATGTCTTCTTGTTGGGGAGAGGTTCTGCTGGGATTTGCAGATGAAAAATTCCCTTTCCAGCTCACTCGGGAGGCAGAAGTGTGGGACTGAGGGTGTTACTTCAGTGATGCTGCAAGTCACACAGATTTATACCTGGGCTAAACCTGGAGCCTATGTCTAATGTTAATGCAACCCAGCGTTTCCTCAGGTACCAAAATATTCCCCATATCCAGTTACTCTTCACCACAAAACACATACTGAACCCTGTAGAGCTTTTGTAACCATCCCACAAAGATGGAAGTTCATTAATTTGAGGGATTATTCAGAGGCTATTATAACAGACAGCTGACTTCAAAACCAAATGACCTCTCCTGATCCCTTACAGCCTTAGTTACTCTGTGATTCTGCAATTCATGACACTTCCATGAATTTATTAACAGCCAGCCTTGTTCCTCCAGGGAGGTATATATTCATTCAAACATTAGGCCTTGTATAAATCAAGAAGTGCTGTCACAAACTGTCATTAATAGAACTCTTTGCTACTTTATGTCTTTAACTTATTAACTTGCTTTATCTATCTGAGGCTTTTCACCCTTAGCAGTTAAATTCAGTAAAAATGTACTTTTTATTCAGTATTGCAGGAGTGTCTTTCTCAATAATTTCAGTATTGTCACAAATCATCTCCAAGTTGGTGTCCACTCCTTCCTTTTATGAGTTAGTCACTCCTGACACATTTTTGTGATCTTGTAGGATTGGCACCCTCCTGCCACAGAACAGGACGATCCCCCGCGGCGTAGACATCTGGCTCTGATAGAAGGTGGTTAAGCTACCAACTCACGTCGCAACATCATCCAGAGGAATTTGCACGGAATGGCAGAGAGAAAAGGTGGCCTGTGCAGAGAAAGACATCCTCATTGTAATTCTTTAAGAAACAGAAATCTTTGCATCAGTCCCAGAGGATTCTCTTCATCTGAATCANCTCCAGCCCTCTGAGCATCTTGCTGGCCCTGCGCTGGACCTGTTCCAACAGTTCAATTTGTCCTTTTAGATTACCAGTGAATGAGATTGCTGTTGGATTTTCACTTTCCTTTGGTTTCCATTCCTTCTTTATTGTTTCTAGGTTCCCAGAAGATACCACGGATATGTCAGAACACCAAACCAGCAACGACTATGTGCCAGTCTCCTGCAGCTAACAAGAAATGAATGCTCCAGACCAACACTGTCTCCTCCATTCACCACCACCCTGAAAGCTTATGTTGCCATCTTCACAGGTCCTACCCCAGGTAACCTCAGATACATGTCTGGGATATTGATGTGTAGAAAGCAACAGACATCTCCCAATAGGCTTTCACAGAATAATGTTGAATTAACTGTCATTCAAAAAGCTTGGACTCTTATCTGTTGGGCATTAAGGTAGAAAACAAGTACAAATAAAGCACCAGCCCTTGTGTCTAGAAAGAAGAAAGAGAGTAGGGCTCCTACATCTGCGCGATGAGGCAAATCATTAAGACAAGACAAAACGGCCTCAAGTTGCAGCAGGGGAGGTTTTGATTAGAAACTAGGAACACTTTTTTAAACAGAAAGGGTGGTGGAAGTCAGGAAGTGGTGGAGTCACCATCCCTGGAAGTATTTAAAAGCTGGGCAGATGTGGGTTAGTGGTGGGTTTTTATCAGAGTTGGGTTAATGGTTGGACAGGATGATCTGAAAGGTCCCTTCAAACCAAGGCAATTCTATGATTCCATGATTCTCAGTCTCAGAAGTGCTCTCTTGTTTTGGTGACAGAGGAGCTGTGACAACATGTGGTGGGATGATCAGTGTGGTGAGATAATCAGGATGGTAGAGACTGGTGAGCAAACTGGTGGGCAGTACCCCTGGTCCCAGCACCCCACTCTGTGGTTGCTCACTACCACAGGAAAGAGGACAATAAGCTTCTGAACCCTGAATGTCCCAGGCTGATCAGAAAACAAGTATAGATTGTATACCTACTCCTGCACACCCACTGAATGCCTAAGGAATGTCCTATAGGTGAGCTTCATTGGAAGAAGGGAAGGAAATGAGAGGAAAACCCTTCTTCTCATCACTGAGGACTGAAGAGTGTCAGGTCAAGGCATCAGAACTTTGGTGGAAGGTTCCTTGCTGCTCTGCTGCAGGGAAGGGCTCACTCTCAACCCTGTTTCCCCACAGCTCTTCCCTCCAGCATCTGCTCAAGTTGCAGGTGGGAGGAATAGGGGTGTGTGTGTGTGTGTGTGTGTCCAGTGCAGTGAGGCATTCATCACCTTCATCTTCAGACTGGCGTGGTGGAGAATATCTTCCTCACTGGGACAACAGTCATCTGTGTAAAATTTGAGTAGGCACAGAGTCCTCCACCCTTTCCTTTTCATCTTTTTTACTTTCATTGTCTTTGTGGTCATGAGCACAGCCTTTTCTATAGCTCCTGACTCAGAAGTTAGGGATGTTATCAAAACTGGAGGACCCAGTTTTCCAGCAGCAGCTCGGGAGTGGGGAGCACCAGGCCTTTTTCCATCCTCTCATCTTTCCCCCCTTTCTCCTCTCCCACTCATCCACCAGGAGCAGCTGCAGTATTCTCTTTCAGCCAGAAGGGAAGACGGGCAGACATCTGTCACGCTATGAATCAGATTTTAAACTGTGGTTTGGAGGGGAAGATTTTTAGCTTTATTTCCCACTTGCAGAACAAAGAGCGTCTGTTTTTGTCGCTTGCAGTTTTAGGCTGATCGGGGAGTTTGACTTGCAATTGCTGATTCCATGTCAGGAAACTCAATTCAAAATATTTTTTCATTGATTAGGTCACTGTGGAGTTAAATCCAAATTGTATATGAGAGAACAAAATGCTTAAATGAGAATGAGAAGTGATATGTGTGATTCTTTTCAGTCCTGTAAATGGAGTGACTAGAGAAAGACTGCAAGCAGATAGACTGGTTATTAGTTTCATTGTTTTGTGGAGAGCTGAAGAATGAACAGGCTTTGGCTTGAAAAGCCAGTAGTGAGGGGTAGAATGGTTTCTTGGACACGCTGGGAATGGAGGGAGCCAAAAGTGAGTCACATGGACGACTGCAGACATCACATTTAATTGTGTAATAATACTACAGCCAGCACAATTGGAGCAGCCTCGCTGACCTCACGGCTGAAAGCACTATTTAAGATCTGGCTACCAGATGTTCCAAGAGGATCTAGCCAGCAGCTAGCAGAGGTTACCCTGAGTGTTTTAACAGGGAATATTTACAGCCTAATAGTTCGGAAGGGATGATCGCACTCGTTTTCTTCTCTGCCCTGCTGTGGGACAAGGCTGAAGCCTGGGGATTCAAGGACGGAGTGCTGCACAACTCTATTTGGTTAGGTAAGAGATAATTAAATCAGGAATGTTTTGCTGCAGAAGTCACTGTGTTTGCCTGGCAATATAAAGATGAGCACCTAGCAGTACAAAACTGATCCAGGCATCAATATTAGCAAAATACTCGTGTTATTTTATCACTTTATCTGAGTGGTGACTGTAAGTTTTGTCCTTACGGTCTTATTATTTTCACTGTTTCTCTCTCTGAAGTGCAGGGAAAAGTAGGTATGGAAGATTTCATCTGAATGTATTTTCCTTTGGTATGAAGGAAAGTGAAAACAGCATTAAATAGTAGTTGTTCCTAATGAAGGGAAATGAGTATGAAAAGAAACATTTGCCAAAGGAATGAATTACTTTCTGCATGAGCATGCTTCAGATGCCTGGGGTCCTGCATATGAAACTAAATGATCTGGAAATAATAGCAATAATATTTCCTAGGTTTCTAGGAAAGTACAGAAATGTCTATGTTTTGGACGTGGGTTTGTTCACTTCATTAAACAGCGGGGAGAATATTCCAAATGGGCTATAGAAAATGCTGTGTGAATAGTTTCTTATACTTCAAGTGGGTTTAAATAGCTCTTGGAGTTCTTTTATCAATCTTCATAGTTTTCCAATGCAACAGGAAAACCATATTGAGAATATAGTCACATAAAGGATGCCAAAACAAAAATATGCACTGAGTACTCATTTTATATACAAATATATACAAACTCCTTTATCTTTGCTAGAATATTGTGTATTTTTTAAGGATTTTAAGGACCTCCTGTAGCCAGTGCATGTTTCTGTTGTGCTTCGATGTTTCACGAGGAATTGGGGCCAAGCTCTATTAGCTGGTGCAGCAACCACATGGCTCCAGTCCCTTCCCAGAGGATCATGTAAACTAACAGGAACGTAAATGAGAAGGAGAAGGGATCTGTGCTGTTTTCCATTTGACTGCACATTTTTAATGACTTCTCTTTCCTTCTGGACTTGGAATGTGCCTGCTGTGTCCCACAGTGGGTGAAGGTGCTCAAGGACAGCTTGGCAGGTTCATGCTCTGCCACCTCAAGGGGCTGCTATTCCAAAAAAACATGATGACAGAGATAAGGTTTGTGTGAGAAACAGGCAAAGCTTGTGGTTTTGACTGAAATAAGAGGAAAGGGGCACTGATAAGGCCCAACCTCGACTGATGTGTCCAGTTTTGGGCCCTTCACTACAAAAAGGCATTGAGGTTCTGGAGCGTGTCCAGAGAAGGGCAACGGAGCTGGTGAGGGGTCTGGAGAACAAGTCTTGTGAGGAGCAGCTGAGGGAGCTGGGGGTGTTCAGCCTGGAGGAGGCTGAGGGGAGACCTTCTCTCTCTCTTCAATTCCCTGAAAGGAGGGTGTAGCTGGGGGAGGTTGGTCTCTCCTGCCAAGGAACAGGTGATGGGACAAGAGGAAATGGCCTCAAGTTGCACCAGGGGAGGTTTAGGATGGATATTGGGATAATTTTCTTCACCCAAAGGGTTGTCAAGCCTTGGAAGAGGCTGCCCAGGGCAGTGATGGAGTCACCATCCCTGGAGGGATTTAAAAGCCAGGCAGATGTGGTGCTGAGGGACATGGGTCAGTGGTGGGTTTGTCAGTGTTCAGTTAATGGTTGGACTTGATGATCTGAAAGGTCCCTTCCAACCTGGACAATTCTATGATTCCATGATTCTAAGTGAAGAGCACACAGCCATGCACAGGTCCCGTCTGTGGTTTAACTAGTCTCACGCTCCCTGGAACAGTGGTCTTCTAGAAAGCAGTCCAGCAGAGCACCTTGAACATCCAGACTGTCCCTGGATGAGCCTGCCTTCATGCCAGGGAATCACAGAACCACAGAATCTTCATGGTTGGAAAGGATCTGTGGGATCATCAAGTCCAACCATACACACGCAAAAAAACCCTACAATCTCAGCCACTAGAGCATGCCCTGAAGTGCCACATCTACACGTTTCCTAAAGATCTCCAGGGATGGTGACTCCACCACCTCCCTGGGCAGGATGTTCCAGTGCCTCAGGACAAGAGCTCAGGCCAGAGAATAGGTCCTGGGTGTTTCATTTGCCAATACTGGCATATCCAGAGTAAATAACAATAAACTCTGGGGTAAAAGGTGATTAATTTCTAAATTTCACACATACAAAATCTGGAAGTACAGAGTGAAACTTTGAAACAGCCCCTCAGCTTCTTACATCCTGGGCTCTGCTGAAGCTCCTTTAGAAATACACCATCTAGTGCAACTACAGCAATAAGGTCACTGAAACAGCTCAAAACGCCGATGGAATTCAGCGACGTTGTCTATAACAGAAGGAAAAATTGGCAAAATCACAGCTGTGCAATTTATGCATCTTTTTATTTGAATTAAAAAAAAAAAAAGAAGTGTCAACTGAACAGTAAAACAAGTAGCCCCAATCTCACACTCACTGTGCCCGACCATTAAATCATAGAACGGTCAGAGTTGGAAGGGACCTTAGAGATCATCAAGTTCCAACCCCCCTGCCCTGGGCAGGGACACCTCTCCCTAGAGCA
>VXBW01007907.1:310210-323402 GCA_013400375.1 Thinocorus orbignyianus | reverse complement strand
TGTGGAGCTTCTCATCCATGAGTACTCCCATGAGCAAGACCCCACCTCTGAATACAGCCTGGGAATGCGCAGTGACATTGGAGCTTTCCTCATCTCTTGTGATGGAGCTCTCTTGAAGCCACACTGAAAATGAAGGCAGTTTGCCCTTTTACCTTTCTCCCTCAGCAAATTATTAGAGCAAATGGAAAAATCTTCCACTAATGCCAGGCTAGAAACCCTCCTCATGTCTTTCACTTCTTTTTCTGGTTACAAAGCACCGCTTGTTTCCTCCGGGAGCACCCTGTCCCGCTGCAGCTGACTCTCGCCTTCCCATCCCTGGCTTTCCCGTGTGAATGGAACCTTATTTCTTGCTCCTTTTTCTCACAAGGGCATTATAACCAAAGCTTCATTGTAAACTGGTGAGAGGATGGGAGCAGTCTTGCCCAAATATGCTCGTGCCTTGAGTCAAGTGCCTGTTCTTAGCGCCACAAAGTAGGTTTCCCAGGAGATTGACTGTGCTTTTAGCATCCAGAATGTCATCCCCGTTCACACACGGTGCCTCAGTGCTCTTTAGGGGCTTGTGCCCACCTCATTTTTCATCCAGGGGCCCCTGTCAGTAACTCCACGTGGCCAACCTCTGCTTAAAAGTTAAATATCTCCTTTTATTTAGCGTTTGGTATTTGTGCCGTGTGTATCCAGGGAACTGTATTATGCCAAATCCCATTCTTGCTGTGTTTGTAGAAGAAACGGGCCATATTTTACCATCTCCCACCACTGTGGGCCACTATCCTTGCAGGACCCCACTGCCTCTGGACTTCAAGGTGATGTTTTAAGGAATGTGGCTTGGAGGAATAACCTGATAAGCCAGATAACCCACAACCCTCTGAGTCAGAACCAAAGATGAAAAGTGGGTGGAGAAATACCTGAGAGAACAGTCCCAATATGCAAGTTTTCAGGCAGAGGAAGGTAGGAATTTGCAGAAAGTTCTCACTGTTGTCCAGGAAGAGGATGTTTCAGGCAGGGCAGGTAAAGAGGTTGGCCTTCAAGTGGAATCCCTCATTGGAGAAGGTGCTGAGTTGAGGTTGGGACACGTTGTACCCTGTAGCTCTGGCCCCATGGTGTATGAACATTCTGCATTTACAGTGGTAGGCAAGCACTTGGAAAACCAGAACTTCATGCAAGTTTATTTACACGGCCCTGATGGTGCCTCCTTAATGACTAATAGTAATTTTTGTGTGTTTATGTTCAGTATGACTGTAAATCTGTGTGTATTTGTATAGATGTTTACAGATTTATAAATACATAAGTGTATATTCCTAGTTAATAAGTGCAGTGCTTTGACTTACGCCTGTTTTGGTTGATGGAGTTCATCTTTCTGCACAGAATGATGAATGCTGTGGGGTTGGAAGGGACCTCTGGAGATCATCTACTCCAACCCCCTGCCAAAGCAGGTCCACCCAGAGCAGGTCCCACAGTGTCCAGGCAGGTTTNCAGGGCAGAGCAGAGGGGCAGGATGACCTCCCTCCACCTGCTGCTCACACTCTTCCTGATGCCCCCCGGGATGCCCTTGGCCTTCTTGGCCACCAGGACACATTTCTGGCTCAATGTAATTAAGAGGAAGGGGGAAAAAAATGTCTGTGAAAGATCTGTTCAGTTAATTAGGATGTTCTGTTAGGAAATTTCTGCTGTTCTGGACCAGCATCAAACCAGCTTGGTGAAGTGCATGTAGGACAGTGACATGGTGCCATTTTAGTGTCAATAAGTGGAGGTAGATACTTTTTGAGGAATAAAGTGAAAAAGTCAGGAGAACAACTTATAATTTTAAGTTTTTACTGCCACCTCCAAGAGTGATGAGTCTGACCCGTGGCAAATCCCTGGTGGTACACCCAGGAGCAGTTCCAGGGTGGGTCTGGCAAAGGTGGCTGCCAGAGCCGTGGGGGCAATCACCAGCAAACATCACCTACAACAAGCTTTGAGACGGATCTTGCTGTCACTTGTCACCTTTGTGAAGGTGACAAACCTTAGAATCCAGCTGCCCCTCACTCTTTGACTCTCTGGAGGTGGGGCAGCTCAGCTAATCCCAACGACTCCTGCCTGGGTGTTTTAATTCACTTTTCAGTTCAGGGTCAGCAGGTTCCAGGTTGTCCCCTGAGTGTACAGTGACACTAAACCGTGAGCTCTTTGCTGTAGTCCTCAGATTTGTTACTAATCCATGCTGAGTCCAATCCAATCAGGCTGTGGAGAAGCAGGGAGTGGATTTATCAGGTTAGACATCATAGACTACTGAGTGAATGAAAAATAATACTTCCTACAAATAGATTTTTAATTAAAACAGATTTTTTTCATTATTTTTTAAATACATCATACCGTTATTGGAACCTGATGATCTTTAAGGTCCCTTCCAACTCTGACCGTTCCATGATTATTCCACGGCTGTTAGTTGCTGTGATTCTTCTTTGCAACAGAACTAACTTCTTGGGAGAGATTTTTCCAGGGAATTATCCCGTGCCTGTGACGGTGACATTCCCAGCAATGTTATGGGAAGCAGCTCTGGATCTGCTGAGACCCATTGTCAGCAACATCATTTACTTCCCTGGGCGCCAGGCCAGCGACTGCGGGTCCAAAAACCACAGTGACAAACGTCATTCTCCATCCAGTCAGGCTTCTCACCATCTCTGACCACAATTCAGTGGTGACCATGCTTTTTTTTAAAAAAACCACCCAAATCTAGCCAAAACTACTGGCTCTAAGTATGTCCCTAGAAAAGACATTCTTTTTTTCCCCGTGGTGCAAATAACTACTGTGAAAAATGCTTCCCGTTTTGTGTCTTTCTTTTTTCCAGTCATTTTTTTCCTAGTGCTAGCTACAGACAGCCATAATCTCTCTCAGATTATACTAAATAAAACGAAAGTCAAAACAAAAAAGCCATTCAGTTGGGATATGCAGATTCCTTCTGGGACAGATTTCCATACATATGGCACCAGGCAAGTGAAACACGAAAAGATTATCATAGAATCATAGAATCATGGAATGGTTATAGAAACTGTGGTAGCACTGGCAGTTTCTAGGTTTCCCTGGAAAGCTGCTTTATCTCCTACTTGCCACAGCAAGGAAAAAACAGTAATGAAGAATGTGTCTTAATTATCTGTGCAGCAAAAATGTCAGCCAGCGATTGTTCTGGCCCTGCCCTTTGCGACACAAGCTCAGATATTTTTATTTCACATTTTCATTCCCTTCGGTTTCTGCCTCTCCTCCATCCAAGTAGCTCTGATTTAACCTCCCCGGAGATTCCAAACAAAAGCTCTGATTCATCCTACAAAGGCACTTTGAGTTACATCCCGGAGAAAGGCTGTGATTGCAATCCAGAAGGAGCTTCCCCTGAGTCAGGATACGCGGAGCTGGTGATGCTGACACCGGCCGATGGTTCCCATAACTACAGCCTTCTGAGTCCTCCCGGGGGACTCCTTCCCTGCATTTGTTGACTTTTCTGTTGTTAAAAAACTCACCAAGCTCTGACTAGCTCCCTTGTTCGAAACCTCTCCCAAACAAAAAACATACCTTTGGGTTGCAAAACCACGGTTTTGGGTTGGGAGGCACATATTTTGCTCACAGTTTTCAAGTTTTCGTTTCTCATCTTACCTGGAAGAGCAGCCCAAAGGGCAGATCATAGAATCATAGAACATAGAATGGTTAAAGTTGGAAGGGACCTTAAAGATCATCCAGTTCCAACCCCCCTGCCCTGGGCAGGGACACCTCTCCCTAGAGCAGGTTGCTCCAAGCCCCATCCAGCCTGGCCTTAAACACTTCCAGGGATGGGTCATCAACAACTTCCCTGGGCAACCTGTTCCAGTGCCTCACCACCCTCACACCAAAGAACTTCTTCCTAAGATCTCATCTAAATCTCCCCTCTTCCAATTTAAAACCATTCCCCCTTGTCCTGTCACTAGGCTTCCTGACAAATAGTCCCTCCCCAGCTCTCCTGGAGCTCCCTTCAGATACTGGAAGGCTGCTATCTTGGATCTTGGGGAAAGGGCTGAGAGCACCCCAGGAATGGGCCAGATTGGGGTAAAATACTGAAATACTGAGATGTTTTGGGTACAATACTGAAATGGTTTGATGGCTTTGGTCCCACAGAACGAGCGGCTGGAGTCTATCACAGGGAATCGCGCTCCGGGAAGTACCGGCTCACCTACGCGGAAGCCAAAGCCGTCTGTGAATACGAGGGAGGACACCTGGCCACGTACCAGCAGCTGGAGGCAGCACGAAAAATAGGTTGGGGAAAAAAAACATCTTTTTTTCACCATCTTTTTTCAGCTCATTCATGGTGCTGCCCGTCTGGTATTTGCATGAATGCTATGAACTCCGGCACTGGGAGAGTTGTAAACTCCCTGGATTTGTGGCGTGCAATTTTCCCCCTCAGCAAGAGCATCTGGAGCTGTCGGGGATAACTTCTGCAAACACTGAGCTCTGGGTGCAGTCCAGGACCAGTAACACCCAGCATAGAGCCATCTGGCTGAACTGGGAAGCAGCAGTATCCCCCAATCCCCCCACTCCCAGGTACATCCATCCCCCAGGGGCTGCAGGGGAAGGTGTTTGTCCCCAGGGAGCTTCTGTAGTAAATGTGGTGGCTATTTTTCACAAAGGTGGTGTCATAATGTTAATTCCAGCCGTATTTAGAATGGTTGGAGTTGGAAGGGACCTTAGAGATNCCCTGCGCTGGACCTGTTCCAACAGTTCCATGTCCTTTCTATGTTGAGGACTCCAGAACTGAACACAGGACTCCAGGTGGGATCTCACAAGCACAGAGTAGAGGGGCTCTGCTCTGCGAGAGAGCGAGCAGCGAGCCGGGAGTGAGGAGAGGAGCTGAGTGAGTGAGGGCTCTACTGTATTTCTGTCTGGTTCCCAATAAGAAGTCATGAATTCACTCAGAGCATTGGGAAAACAATGGAAAATATCCTCCACAAGTCGCAGGCTGCACCGTTGAGTCAGAAGCTGGCTCTCAGCACCAGCACACATGTGAAAAAAAGGGTACTTTTGTCTCTTCCGAGGAGCTCGTAGTCCGAGGGCGCCACAAATATGTTCCAGTTCGTCTCCGTGAACACGCTGGCTGGGGCTCTATCAGAAACCAAATAACATCATATTCTTTGGCCGTTGTTCTCAAGTTCTCAGCCACAAAACGCATTAACAGGATCTTTCTGTTTAGTGAGAAAGTCTTGAGGTATTTCAGGTATTTCAATGGAAAGTATTTTTAGTAAAAACTGTCTTTTCTTAGCTGTCTTTTCTGCAGTATTTTAATCGCATTCGGAGCTTAATGCTGCAAACTCTTGGGATCTGGTTGAGGAAACTGCTGTGGCTTCAAAAGGGAAATAAAGAACACGACTCACCCAGTATATAATTTGATTACAAATGCTGGTAGGGCACTTAAAATGCCCTGCCTGGGGCTGGATGGGGCTTGGAGCAACCTGCTCTGGGGAGAGGTGTCCCTGCCCATGGCAGGGGGTTTGGAACTGGATGATCTTGAAGGTCCCTTCCAACTCTGACCATTCTATGATTCTATAGAATCCATCTGCATCCAATTTTTCCTCTCAAATGAAGCACCCTTAATCACATTGTGGAGAACACAATGCAATTTTATATTCTCCCCTTAAAATTATCCCCTCAAAGTACTGTTCTTTCCTGGAGTTCCATTTCTGTTGGGCCAGTTACACCCAAATCATTGATCAGCTTGAATAAAGCTTTACTTAACTGAATCAAAAGCAGCATTTCTTGCCTGGGACTGAATTCTCACATCCACATGTCACGTTTTCCCCCTCCTGCAGGTTTCCACGTGTGTGCTGCCGGCTGGATGGCGAAGGGCAGAGTGGGTTATCCCATCGTAAAAGCTGGAGCCAACTGCGGATTTGGGAAAACGGGTATTGTGGATTATGGGATTCGCCTCAACCGGAGTGAGAGATGGGACGCCTACTGCTACAACCCTCACGGTGCGTTTGGAAACAACTCCTTGCTCTTAGGTCTAAGCTGATGACCACACACCTCACAAGTGTTAGCCCTTGTTCCTTACACCTGAGGTAGAACAACTTCTGAAAATGCTTCTCTTATGGGACTGAAACACCTCTCAGATCTGGCTCCCAGCAGTTCTGTGTGTGTGTGTGAGACTAGATGGAGAAAAGAGGATCTCCAGAGCAGATCTGGAGACACAATTCATAAAATCATAGAATTGTCCAGGTTGAAAGGGACCTTTCAGATCATCAGGTCCAACCACCAACCCAACACTGCCCAAACCCCCACTGACCCATGTCCCTCAGCACCACATCTGCCTGGCTTTGAAATCCCTCCAGGGATGGAGACTCCACCACTGCCCTGGGCAGCCTCTTCCAAGGCTTGACAACCTTTTGGGTGAAGAAAATTTTCCTAATATCCATCCTAAACCTCCCCTGGTGCAACTTGAGGCTATTTCCTCTTGTCCCATCACCTGCTCCTTGGGCAAAGAGACCGACACCCCCTGGCTACACCCTCCTTTCAGGGAGTTGTAGAGAGAGAGAAGGTCTCCCCTCAGCCTCCTTTTCTCCAGGCTGAACACCCCCAGCTCCCTCAGCTGCTCCTCACAAGACTTGTTCTTCAGACCCCTCACCAGCTCTGTTGCCCTTCTCTTGACACCCTCCAACCCCTCAATGTCTTTCTTGTTGTGAAGGGCCTGGACTCAGCACTTGAGGTGGGACTTCACCAGACATGGGACATCTCTCCATTCCCCTCCATTCCCTACCCTGCAGTGACTGAAATTTTGACTTGGCCGCTGTTTCACTTCAGCTTGATATCACTTCTTACAGCAAGGATGACCAAGAAAGTAGGCACCAAGAAAAGCATAGCTCAGCGTTGTGCTCTGCTTGGCTCTCCGGCTGCTCCAAGTGTCCTACCCTGCCTGGCAGAGCCAAGAATTGGAGTTGTCCATGACGTCCGTACAGCTGTGCACATTTTGTTTGTGCTCAGAGGGCCTGAGCTTGTTTATTTTAGCCGGGCAGTTGTTAATCAAATAGCTCTGTGGGGTGGGGGACGTTCACAGATGTTCAGAGCACAAAGAGAACTGTGAGGGAGAACTACTGCATTCCTTATTTCTGCCTGTGAGCTGTCTGCCCGGCTTTCTCCTTCATCAGCCCTCTCCTCTGGGCTGAGAGGTTTCCAAATGTGCTGGAGGACAAAAGGGAAACCAGAACCACCAACACTCAGCAGCTTGAGTCACCCCCGTGAAGGATATGGATTCATGCCTGATGGACAGCCCGAGATCAAAAATGTAAAGCCTGAGAGATTTGTTAGGTTCCCAGGTGGGAGACAAAGTAGCCTGAGGGAGCAAAGACAAATCTTGGCTTGAATCTCTCAAATCTAGGATGCTGAAGATGTCAAAAAACTTGTGGAGCTGTTTGAAATCTACATCCAACATAGGTCTGGAGCTGAAAAGTACAGGAAAACATAACTAAAAGGGTTAATCCCACTCTCCAGCTTAAGGGTCCTCACTCACATGACCTGAATCACCCTGAGGAAGTACCCTCCCTCTTTCCCACCTCTGAACGTGGGCAACTAAAGTCCTAAATTGCCCAACTTTGGCAACAAATCCTAAAGTCAGGCTGTGTGAGGTCCCCAGATGGGTTTGTCCTACTGTCAGGGAGCTGGGAGAGTTCAAATGGCCACTGAATCAAACCAGGATGGGCGAGTTTTGCTCCAAAGGGAATGAAGAGCTGTGAGTACAATGCAGTGTGTGTGATCACATTTTCACAGAATCATTAGAGTTGGAAGGGACCTCAAAGATCATCAAGTTCCAACCATGGGCAGGGACACCTCCCACCCACCAGACCAGGTTGCTCCAAGCCCCATCCAGCCTGGCCTTGAACCCCTCCAGGGATGGGGCAGCCACAGCTTCTCTGGGCAACCTGGGCCAGGGTCTCACCACCCTCACAGCAAAGAATTTCTTCCTAATATCCAATCTAAATCTCCCCTCTTGTGGAAGACACACTTTCAAGAAGCTTTTGAAGAAAGGATGAAACTGAGTACTAGGGTGACTTGCAAGTACAGCTGTAAAGCTTACAGTTTGACACAGCCAGAAACCTCAAATGCCTTTTACATCAAACACTTCCCTCTGGCCCAAAGTCCCCTGAAGTCTTTTCCTCCAAATTCAGGGAGCTTTGGATCATGCCTCTTGTTTCCGAAATACCAGCTCCCAAAAGTGAGCAATGACTGACATTTCTTGTGAATGCTGAGTGCTTAAATACCTGAAAAATGCTATCACATTGGGGATTCCTACCTGATTTTCCATGGATCTGTTGGGTCAAAGCACACAGAGGCTTAAACCACGGCCATATCCAGAATGAATACTTAAACTCTGATGTTTTTGTTTTTCTCTTAGGAAAAGAATGTGGTGGAGTCTTCACGGATTCAAAACATGTTTTTAAGTCACCGGGCTACCCAAACGAGTATGAAAACGAGCAAATTTGCTACTGGCACATTAGAGTCAAGTATGGACAACGTATCCACCTACAGTTCCTAGAGTTTGACGTTGAAGACGACGTCGCTTGCATGGCTGATTTCTTGGAAATCTATGACAGCTACGATGATATCAATGGCTTTGTGGGCAGGTAAAGCAATTCCAGCTTTAATATGCAAATAATCAAATGATTTTAATCATTCTGACATCACTTTAGAAGAATACCTGTTGCTTTATCCAGTTCCCACCTCTGATATGCCCATAGCAATAGGACCTGACTTATCTTTCCTGGCGATTGACTGTCATTAACATCAGCTTGTAAATTGTTTCAGAGAATTGTGCTTTGCCCCTTTATGTTTTGTTAAATTACATGAAAGCAAGCTTCTTAGTTAGTTGCTTGTCCTAATTCTCTATCAATTTACAGGAAGAACTCTTTGCAATCTCAAACAGTATTTGCTTTAACTGAAAGGAGGGAGGTGGGGTGTTAAACTCTCAGCAAAGATGTATTTAATTTAAGTGACTATTTGCTACAGAAGTAGAGTTTTCTAACAAAATCAGAACAGATTTTGTCATCTTTTAAACTGGAAGAGGGGAGATTTAGATTAGATAGTAGGAAGAAGTTCTTTGGTGTGAGGGTGGTGAGGCACTGGAACAGGTTGCTCAGGGAAGTTGTTGATGCCCCATCCCTGGAAGTGTTTAAGGCCAGGCTGGATGGGGCTTGGAGCAACCTGCTCTAGGGAGAGGTGTCCCTGCCCAGGGCAGGGAGGTTGGAACTTGATGATCTTGAAGGTCCCTTCCAACTCTGACCATTCTATGATTCTATGATTCTATGTATCTTCTTCCTTACTACATTTAGTTTCCCTCTTCGTTTAATTCTCATTTCCTTTTCTTCAATGCCATCTTTTTGCTTGCCCTTTAGGAGTCATATTTTGGTACAAAGTACCTTATTTTCTCCAGATCTAAAAGTAAAGCAGAGGAAGTGATAAAACCCACTTCCCAATTCCTGCCACTTTCCACATCCTCTGACATCATGTGTAGCAGAGGAAGGCTAGAGGCCATTTGTTTTGCTTTTACAGATAAATTTGACAATATTTTCTCTTTTCTTAGCTTTGGGCCATTATACTTTTCCTCGGCACCTTATTAAATTGCTCTTTTTCTTGTTTTGCATCATTTACTTTCTGCATATATTGAAAAATGTTTCCTGCATTTTTCCCTCCCCTAAACCTTACTGTGAGAGAATGAAAAAAAATTCCTTAGGCAGTTGCTTTAATATGTAGCAGAGAAATGCTTACGCTGAACACCTATAACCAATTCAGCCCCACAACCACCACCCAGTGCAGGTCCCTGTAGAATCTCATTGCTGGGTCATATAGTCTTGACCATTTATATTTTTTTTCCAGGTTTTGTGGAGATGAGCTGCCAGATGACATCATTAGCACAGGTAATATATTTGCAACTCTTTATGGTTAAGAAAAAAATCAGCTAAAATCACCTTTTTGCCTGACTTTTTAATAATGCATAGTTAAAATGCCCAAAGACACAAACTGTGCCCTCACACCAAAGTTCTTCCCTAGGTCTCACCTCCATCTCCCCTGTTTCAGTGTCAAACCCTTCCCCCTCCTCCTAGGGTTCCTCTCCCTCATCAAGAGTCTTTCCCCAGCTTTCCCAGAGCCCCTTGAGGGACTGGAAGGGGCTCTGAGGTCTCCCATGAGAGGAAGGAAAATAAAGAATAAACATAAAAGCAAAAAAAAGTAGTTAGAGGATAACCAGGGTGCATCCTGCTGGCCTGACAGAGGTAGTACATCTCCGCACGGTAAATAGTTCACACAGCACATCTGTCCTCAGTAACCGAGCCCTACCTGTGCACGTCATCTCCACACTCCAATTTTTCCCCATTTCCAGAGCAAGGATGGCAAAAACAATCCCAAAGACAGTTAAAGACATTATTCCTTATGTATATTTAAACAAGTGTCACAAAATCGCTGTAGCCCAGATGTGATGTGAGCTGCCCATGCAGGGAAGTAGCGATGTTCCCTGGGACAGCCTGTGGAGAAACTCACTCCAGCCACAGCTGGAATCAGCAGAAAAAGAACTGAAAACAAGAATTGTGCCCTCCCTGATCTCCCCCTCTGCCCAGTAAACTGGTGGAGAGGAGCAGATGACACTGGTGGGGGAGTGTTATGGCAACCTCCCCTGCCTGTGTCACCTGGAGATCCAGGAGGCTCCGTCCCAGATGTGTCTCACACCTGGAGCGTGACATTTCCCAGGCAGAGTGAAGCAGAGCAGCGTTTTGAAGAACATTTCACAGAAAGCACAAAATATTATCAACATCTGGGCTCTGCAAAGAAATAAAAGAGATGAAAATCTGCCTGGTTTTCCATGGGGATAATGAAACTGGAATCTTCCCTGGCCACAGCTCAGAAGTAGACAGGCCAGGAAGATTGCTCTGAAGATCTCGGAAGCAAGCAAGAAAAAGCACTTCAAAAAATAACTCTGAAATACACCACCCAAAATCCTAACCTTTCTCCGTCTTATCCCAGGCAATGTTATGACCTTGAAGTTTTTGACGGATGCCTCAGTGACGGCTGGTGGTTTTCAAATTAGATATGTCACCGTGGACACACCTTCTAAGTCAAGTGATGGAAAGAATTCAACATCCCAAGGAAAAACAAACTTCTTATCTGGGAAATTTGGGATTATGTGAGCAGAGTAACGAGATGCACTCATTAAGAAACACGTTTTAGAAGCCAGTTCAGATACCTTCAGATAAGACATTTTCTTCATACCTTTCTGACTTTTTATTTTCTGCTTTTATATAAGTTTTGTTAATAAAGTATACCAGGAAATAAATTATAAAATATACTTACATGAATAATAGAAGACTATTTTTACATTACAAGTACTGTAAAAATCTGAAGAACACATTGTTACCAAAGATTTTTAAAATATTTTTCTATATAAGCGGTTCCTCCTCCTCATTTCTTGCACCATTTGAACAAAATTTTTGTGTGAACATTTCAGTTATCTTTAAATTTAATATGCTGTTCTGTGCTTGTTTTCCTTTAGAGTAAGCTTATTTTTCAGATATATAAACTCGTCTTGCAGGTGGCCCAGCAGCCACCCATGAAATTGTCTGAAGTCGGAAGGCTGGGAAGCAGCAGGAAAAGCGCGGAAACAATGACATGATCATCATAATTTTGTTATGAGATGAATCAGAAACTGCTCGGTGAATTTTGTCAGGGTTTCCTCAGCGGGAGGAGAGCTGTTCGAGTTCCTTTCACTTCTCTGATTTCTCTTAGTAAAGAATCAAATGAAAGACTTGGAAACAATACTTAAACTGGTGAGATGAAGCATCAGAAGCAGTTGGTAAGCGAGTACCAGCAAATCCGTTTGGAAGATCCTGTCGAGATGCTGTATGTTGTTTACACGGGTTTTAAGATGACTGTACTTTCGAGCTGATGAACAGGAATCATTCTCCATATGTTTTTAACTTCAGTTTAAACTCCTCAGTCTGAAGCAGCATTAAAGCTACCTCTGTTTTAATCGTGTCCTGAGTTTCCGATGAATCCTTTTAATTTCTTGAGAGCTTTTCAGAATTGGAAACATTTTTTCTTGATTTAAAGCAGTAAATAAGTTCTAATAAGATAAAACTAATGCTGGGGGGAGAATGGTTGGAGAGCAGCCCCGAGGAGAAGGACTTGGGGATGTTGGTGGATGAGAATCATAGAATCTTCCAGGCTGGAGGGGACCTCCAAAGGTCACATAGTCCCACCTCCCCACAGTGGCAGGGACACCCCCAACCAGCCCAGGCTGCCCAGGGTCTCATCAAGCCTTCCCTGGAATATCTCCAGGGAAGTGGCCTCAACCACCTCCCTGGGCAACCTGTTCCAGTGTCCTACCACCCTCAGAGTAAAGAAATTTTTCCTAATATCCAGTCTGAATCTGCTCTTCTCCAACTTAAATCCATTGCCAGAAGCTCAACATGACTGAGGCCATGGGGATGCTGGGAGGGCTGGAGCCCCTCTGCTGTGAGGGCTGGAGCCCCTCTGCTGTGAGGACAGGCTGAGAGAGTTGGGGGGTTCAGCCTGGAGAAGAGGAGGTTCCAGGGAGACCTTAGAGCCCCTTCCAGTCCAGGTACTTCCAGGGACTGGAAGGAGCTCTAAGGTCTCCCCAGAGCATCCTCTTCCAAGGTGGTGAGACCCTGGCCCAGGTTGCCCAGAGAAGCTGTGGCTGCCCCATCCTTGGGGGGGTTGAAGGCCAGGTTTGAGGGGGTTTATGGAGCAACCTGTTGTGGTGGGAGGTGTCCTTGGCCAGGGCAGGGGGTGGCACTGGATACCTGTAAGATCCTTTCCACCCCAACCACTCCATGACCCTCAGGGTGAAACCTCCCCTAAGCGATGGCGGCCGGCCACGCCCTCAGGCGCAGATTGACAGCCCCTCTCACCCCTCTCCACCAATCAGCGGCCAGGGGAGGGGGGGCGGGGGCGGTGCCCGCCAGGCGCGGGAAGCCATCCATCGCTCGGCACTCCTGCCGCCATCTTGGCTCGGCAGGCGGCTGAGGGCTGGAGGCGGCGGCGGGCTGCCCCGCTCCCTCTCTCCTCTCCCGCACCATGAACGCTCCCGCCGCCGGACCTGGCCTTCAACCCCTGCTGGAGACGCTGGAGGACTCCACCGCTCCGCTGGGGGATCTCACAGACGCGCACCTCACTATCGCCAAGTGAGTGATTCCCCCTCCCCCCA
>VXBW01007907.1:233481-301433 GCA_013400375.1 Thinocorus orbignyianus | reverse complement strand
TAAGGTCCCTTCCAACTCTGACCATTCTATGATTCTATGATTCTTTGTCCTTCTCTAGTTTATTAAATTTAATTATTATTATTATTATTAAAATCAAACCCTTAAGGAACCCAATCTGACTTGTGTATTTGTGTGCTCTGTGTGTGTGTGCAGAGAGCCCTTGGGAATATACTTTCATTTTAAAGTCCCAAAAGATTTGAGAGCACATTTGCATGCCATGTGAGCATCTGGGAGAACATCTCCAATTTATTAAAACACGAGCACGTTCTCTAAGGTCTGCTTTGTCCTTTCTCTGTGCAAGTGTGAGCTTTGGAAAGGCTTCCATAGGGAAAACAGGCTGAAAAGATCACAGGGGATTTAGAAAGATGCATAGAGAGAAAAACGATCCAGGTGTTTCATTACTGTGCACATCATAACTGGAATGAACATAATGTTTCTATTGGGCATAAGAATTTCATTTAATTAAGCTTCAGGATGGGAGTGAAGGAAAAAAAACACAATTTCCATTTTAGATATGGTGCAGTTAGATCATTCTAACATGAGTTTTTGTTCTATAGCCATTTCCAATTCATGTATTGGTGTGCATATTTTAAGTAGCATCTTAAAAATACTGTTATTTTTAAACTACTTATAAACTCTGAAACTGAGTTTTGTCAACTAAAATTGATGCTGTGAACAACAGTGATATTTGATGTTGTGATATTTGAAATGTGTGGTTCTTTGGGGTTTAAGGCTTGTATCTCATACCTATTTTCACTGTTGTTTGATATCTTTGCAGGTTTGTGTACCCTTAATTCAGAGTACTTTAAGTTTAGATTCTGCCCCTCCGTTACAAGGAACTCCCTTGCGGGCACCAGCCAACCAAAGCTTAGCCTTGGCAACCCCTGCATCGAAATCAGGTACTAAAGTACAACCCTGTTCTGGATGCAGCAAGTCATCTGTTCTATTTCACATGTTTGTGCTTTTTCTTTTGCCTTATATTATAATTGAAAACAGTAATTCTTCTACTTGTTGATTGGAGAGCTCAGAGGTGGTGATTGACATTGGATAAAATTATGCTGGAGTCAGTATTTCAGGTTAATCAAGTTGTGCTGGTCAAATTGTGCTGAGGACAAGCTTTAGTGTCCTGAATTGTGTTCTCTTTTGCAAGGGAGCATTGGTCAGAATACATGAAAAAGCGATTATCCGTGCCATTCTCATTTCTGTAGCATTTTTAATTTCTGCTTGAGTAATTACCCAGTGATCATAATGCATCAATAATTCTGATACTTTATCTGCATGTGAAATCACACCTATTAGAGCTTAATGTCTAAGTGCCTGAGATAAGGAACTGCTTCTTTTTCCTCTCTGTATGGAAAGCCTAGTGTTTGCAGCTTCTGTAATTCTAGACTCATGTAATTAGAAGCCTCGAATCTGTTGTGGAAGTGTCCTAGGATGTGGGGATCTTCCTTTGTTCTCTTTTTTTCTTTTAATTTTGGTTATGTTGGTTTATAACTAAGATTTGCAACAGACTTAAACTTGTATTCAGTGTAAAAGTTTCTAATGGAGACTCCTTCACAGCAGTAGTTCCTATATAACTAGTGTATAGAGTGGTGTGGAACTTGCTCTGTAACCACAGCCTCTGTGGAGGTCTTTTTTGCCAAAATAAAGTTTGACATTTGAGACTTTGCAATCTTTGGAAGATATTTACGCTTTCAAAACACGTGTTTTTGACTGTGATGTTAAACCCTGCTTGATAGCAGTGCACCTGTCTGGCTGATGGGTGTCCCTTTTAGCCAGCACTGTTCTATAATTCCTGTTATTCACTTTGGGATTTGGATCTGTTGGCTCTTTCACTCGATTGCAGGTGCAATATGAGACAATGTCATTTTTCTCCCCTGGCTCTAGGTCCTTTCCCGTTTGCAAATGCAGTCACGCCAAGGATGAACTTGACTTCCAGTCCAGCAGGAGTGGTGGTGATACCCTCCATTCAGCTTTTGGGGATTGAAATGCTGCTTCACTTCTTGATGGGACCAGAAGTTGTAGATTTTGCTAAGCAAAACAAACTTGCGCTTAGTTTAGGTATATGAATTACATTATATTTTTTTAAAGTACTTTGAAATTACCAACATTGCTGGATTTAAAGATGCCTGTTAACATGAAATGCTTTAAACACCTAAAACTGTTAGTTGTCCTCTTTGACATTAGAAGTTGTTTTTATCTTAAATACTATAAGTACACATAAATACACTTGATGAATTTTGTTTTAAGGCTTATTTTACCAGTCGATTGCAAAATAACAGATTAATAGAACCTGTTTTTTTTGTTCTCCTAGAGCCTCTGCAGCACCCACTGATCAGTAGCCCTTCTTTTTTTTGCAAGCACGCCAGCACATTCATAAATGCTGTTCAGGATGGCTTTATTGCAATTGGAAAAGAAGTTCCTGGTAAGAATTTCATGGTAAAATTTGGTTTATTTTCTGGAAAACAAAGCAGGGGAGGGAAACTTAATTAAAAATAACCACTTTCTGTAATACTCCAGTGTCAGGATTAAATAGGACTACTCTAACTGGGTTTGAAAGCTTATATCAGTTTTGGCTCATGTCAGTTTGTTGTTTAACACAGTTTGTGTTTTAATTGCAATTTTATCATAGAATGGAATCATAGAATGGTCAGAGTTGGAAGGGACCTTAAAGATCATCAAGTTCCAACCCCCCTGCCATGGGCAGGGACACCTCTCCCTAGAGCAGGTTGCTCCAAGCCCCATCCAGCCTGACCTTAAACACTTCCAGGGATGGGGCATCAACAACTTCCCTGGGCAACCTGTTCTGTTTTGTTAGATGTTTTTATTGCAAACTGAATAAAAACCTTTTGCTGTCTTGTAGATTGCATGCTGAATGTTATATGGAAGGACATCAATGGATATGTAAAAACTGCTATTGAATCAGGTAAGAAGCACTTCTTTTCATTTGTCATTGCTTAGAGGGGCTTTTTTAAGACTAGATCTTAAGTATTATTTGCTTCATTGCTGGTAAAACTTGGGTTTGGGCATCATCAGTAGTTGTTTTTGAGGCAGCAACTGATATTTTTCGTGATGCCTGCACCTTTGTGTGACAAATACACCTCAGTGGATCAGATCATTGTGATTTTGTATTGGGGAAGGCACAGAAGTTTTGTATGATGGTCAGAGTCAGCATTGCTTTCTTCTGCTCCAACTGCAAATGCTCTTTGTTCTAGGAAATAAGAAGGAAAAACAAGGCTCAGAAATACTGACTATGTTGCTGCAGGCCTTAAAAAACACTGTTAGATCAAATTCTCTTCCTGTGCAGAAAATACTGGTAAGTTGGGTGGCTTTGTCTTGTTTTTTAAAACTCATTTCTTTGTAATGGTGTAGATTTTGATTGGTAGCAGGCTCTTGCATCTAACTTACGAATAGTGTCTTTGAAAGAGGCAACTCTTTGGTGTAAACTAGGTTACACAATCCTCAACACATGGCAGAGTCTTGCTTAAGGGTTTATTTCTTTAAGTGTTTTTCATATTTATCAGCAACGTTCTCATAGTTGGGTATATGCTTCTCCTACCAGAACCTTCTGCTCCTAAAGACAGTTACTTTCTTGGTGGATTTTTTTAACTAAAGAGAAGCAATTGTTAAGTTTTTGCTTTTATTTGTGGTGTTACTTAAAATATTAGGACATTCAGGAAATAAATGTTTACATGTGTTTTCCTTTTTCCCTGCCTACTTAGTCTCTCATTGATATCACCATTAAGGAATTGCCTTCAAAAGTGTTGGGATCACCAGCTTATCAGGTTGCTGATATGGATCTTTTAAATGTAAGTCTGACTTGGTTCCAGAAATTTGGTTTTATGCTGATATGTCTTAGGACGTTGTATTTGCACAAATGTACAGGCTGCTTCAGAAGTCATTAGATCCAGACCTTTCAGGAAGTGGTGTTATTCCATGTTCCTAAATGCAGACTTTGTTTCCAGCTCTCATTTCTGATGAGTAATCTAACCATCTGTAGCTACAAAGGGATGTGCAGTAATGAAAGAGGATTTTTCATGTCCAGATCATGATGAGGAGTGTGGGTTGCAGACCAAGAAGGACTACATTAGCAGTTAAATTTATTAAAAGTTACAAAGGTTGTTTAGAAACTTAAAATTGTGTGTTGATCAGCTCTTCTCCTTCAGTCACCAGTAGATAGAGGGCAACTTGTTTATTTTGCAACAGTGGAGACAGAGCTTTCTATAGAAACTGGAGATAGACCCTATGAAAGTAGCTAAACATTTACATTGTTAGCCAGGGAGCGCATGGGATTCATTTGGAGGCTTTAAAAAGCAGATGAATACCTGTGAGAGGAGACCTGAGTGAAATAGAGTAAGCAAATGCTCAAAATGCTCAAGTGAGTAGTAGAAAACTTCGTGTACCAGAGCTGGCTTAAGAGCTCAGCTCCCAAAATTCCTCCCACTTTTTTTCCCCTTCTGATTGTGTTATTTACATTTGGAAGCTTTTTCTGGCTTGCATACAAGGATCAAAACTTCATGAAGGTGATTGAAGCTTTAGTTGGTGGGTATTAAATACCTGCTTTTGTTAAATATTTTAACATTAGCAAACCTGAAATCCTTGTGATAGATTTTTAAGGGAGATTATCCAAAAGAGGGCTTGTTGAAACCTTGAAGTTACATCTCAGGTTGCCCCATTTTGTTCCATGTCTCACACCATGTGCTTATTGTCTCACATATAATTTAAGGCAGTAATGACTAATTATTGTAAAACTCACAGCCTTTTAAACAGAAAAGTTTTTACCTTCAGCTGTGGTGTAACTGGTATTCTGCTGAAGCACCAGGATCTAGCGGAAGCTTAGCTTTCCAGCTTTCCCTTTCATTTTTAATTTGAAGTCTTAGAATTGACAGTTTTTGACAACTTTTACTAATTACAGATTTCTGGTTTAGAGTTAAATATAATACATAGATAAAAACACGTGTAGGTGAGGCCACTGTTTCATTTGATCAGCGTGTTGTTGTATGTTGTTTTGACCTCTTCAATTTCTCTTCCAAGGGAACACCAGCCCTGTTCTTAATCCAGCTGCCTTTCCATAATAACCTCTTGGAATCCTGTGTAACAGAGGAGAGGTATGTGCTGGTGGTTGTTTATAAACAACAAGCTTCCCATAGAAGTGCTCGTGGAAATTTTTCCTCATTTTGGCTGGAAGAAGTATTTTACCTCTTTCCCTTTCTTCCCTAGATTCTTTACAATTCTAGCAACGCTGGTGGGTTTTGTTTTGTCTGGGCCTACGTCCCCGCTGGCTTTCAGTGAATCCGTGATCGGAATTCTTAATCAGAGTGCAAAGCAAGTGGAAAACAAGGAGCATCTTTGGAGGATGTGGAGTATTGTTGTCAGTCCACTAACCGAGTGGATTAATCGGGTAAGGATGGCTTTTTGTTCTCTTCCCCATCCTCCTTCAAAAAAAACACAGGAAAACTTTGTGCAGATCTTTTATCTTAATGTATTTTTAGGACTTGCGTGCCTTGAATTGGTAGTAAAATTGAATAAGCTTGGATATTATTTGTGAAACTGGAATGTGAGNTGGAGCTCCCTTCAGATCCTGGAGTCCCTGAGAGTTAAGAGAGTCCCTAAAGTGGAGTATGAACATTTGCAGTGGGGCGGGATGAAGAGCAGTATGAGAGGAATGATAAAGGGAGTTTGAAGAGATTCCAGTCAGTAAATGCAGTTGCTGGGAGTGGTTTTCTCCTTTTTTCTCAGACTGTAGTTACGTTTCTAGATGTGCTTCAAGCCCTTGCTCCTGGCATAGTCTTGCTGCTACATAAGATGGAAACCTACCCTCCAGGACCTGTTAATCTTTAAATTCTAAGAGGCTTGTTTGCCTTTATGTGAAAATATAATAAAGAGTATTTTTCACTGGTGATAGTCTGTTTGGTTGGAAGCCCTAATGAGAGGCATATAAATGTAACATGCAGCAGGTTCTGCAGATTATTTGCTAGAAGTACATTGACTGTAATGTCTAACTCTCGTGTAGTCATTAGGCCTAAAAATCTTTGAATTTATGAAGAAAGTTTTAGGTGCTTCAAGTAGGTTGCTGTCATCACTTACTGCAACTGAGATAAGTGAGAAATGTGTCACACTTTTTAACCGATTTAAATTTTGGAATTTAGAAATGGTGTCTTTTATCTCTTCAAATAGTAGGATCGAGGTCAAACTCTTGAAAGAACAGAGAATAGCTAATTTCAGAATACCACTGGCAACTTACCTTGCACAGATCTTATGTAGAAAGTGAATGTGTTTTAGAACAGCTTTATTTGTCACCTAGATTTTGCAGCTTTGTTACTCAGAAACTTGTTTTCTCCTTGCAGACTAATGAAGTAAATCAGGGTGATGCCCTGGAACACAACTTCAATGCTGTTTATAGTGCGTTGCTGCTACCAGTATCACATATCTTCCCCGTTCAGGAATTTCCACAGGTAACAGTGAATGCATCATGTTCATTAGAAACAATGTGGGGTTTACAAAAAAAACAACTACAAAGTGCTCTCTGATACCTCAGAGCAGAGTTTTATCAATGTGTTTATACATTGACCCGCTGCTCCAGGGTTGGAATTCTTGAGTTACGTAGGTTTTGACAGAAGAAGAAAACTTAAAGCAAGTTTTTGATCGTCTCTCTGCACAGACATTGATATTTATAAACTTTTTCTTTCTGTTGTTAAAGCCAACTCTGAAATCCTTGTTGCGCACTTGGTCAGAGCTGTATAGAGCATTTGCTCGCTGTGCTGCTTTAGTTGCAACAGCAGAAGAAAACCTATGCTGTGAAGAACTTTGTGCCAAAATAATATCTGGGCTAGAAGGTGAAACTCCAGTAGTGAGTATAAACCAGTGATATTGAATTATATAAGTACTTTAGAAGATATATTTTGAAATTAGATGTAAGAACCTATTGTAAAGTCTTATGTAGTACTTTCTGTAACTTTTAAGTGTTTTGGGGGAGACTTGGATAAAGCCGTAACAAAATTCCTTCTACTAACAGGAGTTGGAGTTGATCTAGAAATGGATTGGGAGTAAAAAGAATGATAAAGCTTAAATATTAAAATAGCAGTTAAGCAATCTTTGGATTTCTCTTGTAACTATTTAAGTAATAATGGTTTAGTGAATGTCATCATCATGATAAATACGTTGAAGAGTGTGTGTATGTATAAAGTAACCCCAGGCTGAATTAGCAAATACCCCAAAACAAGGCATTTTGGTGAGGAAGGAGGATAGAGTGACACTGCAGCATTCAGAAGGTGTACTGTCAACCTGGTACACTAAAATTTAAAGACTTTTCTGTTTTATAAAGCTTTACAAATCAGATTTTGAAAGAGGAAGCCTTCCTAGCATCTGTCTTGCCTGTTTACAAGCCCACATTTCATGGGCAGATGGGGTGTTTGTAGGTGTTGGTGAACATTAGATTTGGAATATAAAATCCTTTGTTGACTGTCTTTTTGGAAAAGAAACGAACAACAAAGCAAAACCAAAACTGAAAAGAACAAATAAGAAACAAATGAGAAGGAAACATGCAGTTTAGAGGATTACATCATTGTAACTACATCCAATGCTGCTGTATCTTGATGACAAACTTAAAATTTCAAAAATCAATAATAATTAGGCAAGCCAAACTTAATTTAGAGCTTCAACATGTAAGTTATAGTGAAATTATGCTTTTCTTTTTGCCTGTAGTATCAATGTTCCTTTTAAAAGCCAGTTGTGTTAGACAAGTTTGTGATGGATTTGAGGAAGGGGAAACTTTGACCCATCTTAGTGTATGTCCTAGAAATGGATGGTGCTTCCTGGCTGTTAATGACAACCTTATTGTTATGCCTACAGTGACTTTTCTGAAAATCAGGCTTTGAACAGTAACTGAACTTAGGCACACACTGACATTTGGTAACATGTTTTACTAGACAGGTAGCACCCTGAAACATCATAATTCTGGTGCATCTTCTTAAACCTGATGCCTTCTTACAGCTGCCTGTTACCGTTTTGCTTCTTTAGATGATGTAGATGCTTATGTCTTGTTTGTAGAGAATGGGAAGGCTCAATCTTAAGCTTCTGTAAATGTGTGTATTTTAAAGTGTAAATATTTCTGAAGTTTACCTGATAATGCAGGTGAATTTCATCCAGTTTTAAATTGAAAAGCTGTTTGCATTCCTATCCTGAATGACCAATGTGGTTTTTACTCTTGACACTGTTGCTCTTTTGGGTTTTGCTGATGACTTGTGTTTCCTCCTCAGATGTTTTCAATGATGGATGGTCTCACCCATATTATATCAGTTATGGTTGACTGCATCAACTTTGCGCCGTATGGTACTAAGTATCAGCCAAAAAATAGATGTAAGAAAATATGTGAATACTGGGGGGGTTTGTCTCTTTTCTCCCAGAGGTGGTTAAAAATTAGAGCTTTTGTGGGTGCAGAAGTGATGACTGTAGGATGTCAGTGGTCTGTATATGCTATGCATACTATCTAGGCAATGAAGTGATTGACAGAATCATCAAAAGGAACTAAAAATATCACCCAGTACACGTATTTGAACATCAGATCTTTTCTGATCATTGAGCAGGTATTGCACAGCCTGACAAAAGACATCTGAAATTGATGTAAACCTTGAGGCCACTGTACTTCTCAGTTCACTCTAAAACACAGCTGGTTTCTGGAGCTGTATTTGATATTTTGGCTATGATTTCATTTTTGCATGTGAAACCTGCCATTGCTTTGTTCACATGTAATCCAGAGCAGTAAAGCTTGATCATAATCCATGGTCTAATGAAAAAATACCTACCTAAAACCAATAGTAAACTATGAACACAACTTTAGAAAGGCTACTGCTTCTGCAGCTAATTTTGGATAAAGTTGAGGATAGGTTTAACAGAAGACAAAGGGTCATTGTATGTAAAACATTCTTTTGTTTCCTCCACCCCCTTACAACTTCTAAAGTTGAAGAAATAATTTACAAAATAATGTAATTCAGTATAAAATGTGACTGTTCTCTGCCCTGTGTGAATTAGTTCAAGTAGTAAAACACTTAGTTTTTAAACTGTTTGTGTGTAGATATGGTTTGGGGGTCTAAGTTCTGTTTCTCACCTAGGCAAAAAGTTCATAGGTCTTCTGTTGTAATGTCTGTTGGTTAGATAGGAAGAAAACTTAATCACATTTTTAATGCTAGCTCCACAGACACCTACAGATTGGTCAAAGAAGAAGAAGGAACCCCTTGGGAAGCTTTCCTCTCTATTTAAACTCCTGGTGATGTNGTCTCTTTTCTCCCAGAGCTGGTTAAAAATTAGAGCTTTTGTGGGTGCAGAAGTGATGACTGTAGGATGTCAGTGGTCTGTATATGCTATGCATACTATCTAGGCAATGAAGTGATTGACAGAATCATCAAAAGGAACTAAAAATATCACCCAGTACACGTATTTGAACATCAGATCTTTTCTGATCATTGAGCAGGTATTGCACAGCCTGACAAAAGACATCTGAAATTGATGTAAACCTTGAGGCCACTGTACTTCTCAGTTCACTCTAAAACACAGCTGGTTTCTGGGGCTGTATTTGATATTTTGGCTATGATTTCATTTTTGCATGGGAAACCTGCTGCTGTTGCTTTGTTCAGATGTAATCCAGAGCAGTAAAGCTTGATCATAATCCATGGTCTAACCAATAGTAAGCTATGAACACAATTTTAGAAAGGCTACTGCTTCTGCAGCTAATTTTGCATAAAGCTGAGATTAGGTTTAACAGAAGGCAAAGGGTCATTGTATGTAAAACATTCTTTTGTTTCCTCCACCCCCTTACAACTTCTAAAGTTGAAGAAATAATTTACAAAATAATGTAATTCAGTATAAAATGTGACTGTTCTCTGCCCTGTGTGAATTAGTTCAAGTAGTAAAACACTTAGTTTTTAAACTGTTTGTGTGTAGATATGGTTTGGGGGTCTAAGTTCTGTTTCTCACCTAGGCAAAAAGTTCATAGGTCTTCTGTTGTAATGTCTGTTGGTTAGATAGGAAGAAAACTTAATCACATTTTTAATGCTAGCTCCACAGACACCTACAGATTGGTCAAAGAAGAAGAAGGAACCCCTTGGGAAGCTTTCCTCTCTATTTAAACTCCTGGTGATGTTACTGGACTCTTTCCATGTGTTCAGTTCCCAAGAAACCTGTTCAGAAACGCTGCTCTCTGTTGGCCCTTCAATTATTGCTGTTCTCCACAACATCATCAGCCACGTTTCATTGCCTTCTGTCATCGGGACTATGTTTGCCATTTTTTCAAAACCTTTGGCAGTGTTTTATGAAAAAACAAAGTGAGTATTTGAAAAATGGTTGGGAAACTGGATTCATTGTATTTGCTGCATATTGGTGAAATTCTGTGTGCTCTGTAAAAAGCGGTGTATTCAAATTCAGCTTGGGGGTTTCGGAGCTTTGGCACTAGGTATGCTAAGAATTTCCAGCTCTTTCCAAGCTTCTTGCTGCTTCTTGCCTTCCTGCTTCAAGCTTCTTGCCCTTGTGGCCAAGAAGGCCAATGGCATCTTATCATAGAATCTTAGAATGGTCAGAGTTGGAAGGGATCTTAAAGATCATCAAGTTCCACCCCCCCTGCCATGGGCAGGGACACCTCTCCCTAGAGCAGGTTGCTCCAAGCCCCATCCAGCCTGGCCTTAAACACTTCCAGGGATGGGGCATCAACAACTTCCCTGGGCAGCCTGTTCCAGTGCCTCACCACCCTCACAGCAAAGAACTTCTTCCTAAGATCTCATCTAAATCTCCCCTCTNCCAGGGACAGGACAAGAGGGAAGACTGAAGTGTCGTGCTGTTTATTTTCAGTTATTAACAGTAATTTTTTTTTATTTCCAGTGGGTGGGAACTGCATAAAGTTTCGTAGGAAAAAGAGAAATCGTAATTATTTGAATTACACTAAAACCCTTCAAGTTTTTAAGCAGAGGGATATAGTGAAAAATACCTGTTGGAAGCTCTGCACTGCTTTCATAAGGCTTTGCTTTTTTATTTCTACATTGTTGTAGCCTTCTCTTTCCAGAACATGATGGAATTATTAGGGGCTTGGTGGGAGGGAGCTGGCAGAGGCTTTTCTCTGATGTGCTGGTGCTGCAGGAGGTTCACCTTGGGCTCAGGAAAAGGAAAAGCAATTGAGCATAGCTTTGGGAAGGTGGGATGGGACAGGACAGGAGGCTACTAGTCAACCCATAAACATTTTCTTGAAGTTTTACTGAAACTCAAAGCAGGGGTGCTCCTACTAATGTAAAATTTGCCAGGATTCCCTGTCTCAAAGGCAAGAATCCACTTGCTCCTGTGTAAGGTTGAGTTGAAACCCCCTCTCTCCATCTCCCATCTCATCTGCCTTTGTTTGAGCACTGTTTTCCTTAGAATTATTCATTAAAAGGGAGACATGAGTGCTGGATGTATATTTTTAAAGAAAGGCACACACAAACAAATACGAGTTTGGGAGCCTCTTCAGGTTGGAGGCCACAGGCTTATAAAATGAATAATTAAATGCAGTTTTCTCACTTTTTTCAGGATGGTGTGTGTCCCGTGGGATTTACAGATGTGAAATTACTTAGTTTAGGTAGTACTTCAGCTTTTTAATGTGGATATTTATGGGAAATGTGCTTTTGGAAAGGGTTAAGAGTTACACAAAGAAGGCAGTTAGAAGTTACTTCCTAAGAAAACCTGTAATTTTAAGTTTGTACTAATTTTTTAATAGCTAACTACTGATTTTCCCATGAGTTTCTCTTAAAGTTAGTGCTAAAGTATCAGTGGGGGTTAAAGGATAGACTGACTTGAAATTTTTTACATCAGTAAATTTTTTAATCACCGAATGGGAGGCTTTTGTCACAACAATATTTCATCAAGCTCTCTACTAAAACCAGTGTGTGGTGCTTGAGGGTGTTACATGTTTAATTCTTACACTTGGGATAAAGGAGACAGCAAAATAATAGGTGTTTTGGTTTGTTTTGGCAGGCTTGCTGATGTGCCTAAAGTATACAGTGATCTCAACAACAAGGTAAATGTGCTGGGGTTTGGGAAAATGTGTGACACTAGAGTTCAGTTGTTCATTGTGGATTCTAAAAAAATATGAAAAATAGTCACAAAGGTAGAGATTTATTTTTAAGTTATTTCTTTTTTACTAAAAAGTTAGCTGAGATTTGCTCTTAGACTTCCCATGTGGTGTTAAACTTGTTTATTCAGGCCATGCTGTTCAGTGAGATAATAAAGTTTTAAATGCTTTTTAAAACAATCTTTTAAGTAGCGAATATGTGCAATACTGAAATGAAATTTTAAAAAAAACAACTTACTGTTTCTTCTCTCCCTCAGCTTGAAAAGCTCCTGGCCGAGATCCTCCAGTGTGTGCAGTCTCACTGCACGGGCTCTTACGACAGTGATTTGCTGGCACAGCTTTCTCCCTTGCTCTGTGTGATATTCCAGCACAAGAGCAAACAGATCCGCCACCAGTGTGCCCACTTCTGGAATGCTACATTTGCCAAGGCTACGTCCTTAACATACCCTGAAGAGTTAAAGTAAGATACATTTTATTTTATTTTATATACATATATTTTTTAGGAAGAAATCACAGGTTATGCGCAAATGAATTGGTGGTGTTCTGGTCACTGCTTATAGAACCATAGAATGGTTAGATTTAGAAGGGATCTTAAAGATCATCAAGTTCCAACCTCCTGCCATGGGCAGGGACACCTCTCCCTAGAGTAGGTTGCTCCAGGCCCCATCCAGCCTGGCCTTAAACACTTCCAGGGATGGGGCATCAACAACTTCCCTGGGCAACCTGTTCCAGTGTCTCACCACCCTCACAGCAAAGAACTTCTCCCTAATATCTAATTTAATAATTATATTCTACTTTTTATGCAAGCTGGGCTATCTCCTGGTGTCTTGTACCTCTCCTCCTCCTCTGTGAATTTAAATTCCTTCTTTTTTTGTTGGGCAGATCTGTGTTAAGCCAAGCCAAAAAGAATATTCCACTCTTGCTGCCTGGTTTTGAAAGCATGGAAGTGGCCGAGGAGTACAGTGGCACCTTCTCTGATGGGGTAAGGATTTTGTTGGCCCTGATGGGTGCTTCATTGTGGAGAACTTCACAGGAGTTGTTCAGCAGGGAGCAGCAAGGTCAATTTTGGGTTTTACTGTGACTGGCCTCCACCTGCTTCATGTTTGGAATGATAAACTGCGCTGGGAGAACACTGTCAAAAGACTGAGCTGGCTCTTAACTGTTTTGGGCATTTAAATTTGCCTTCTAGTTGCTTGTTTGAAATGATTAATTTATTAAGCTGTCCTCTAGTAATCTAGAGGAAAAATGGGAGCGTGGGACAATTCAGTTGTAGGAATTAATATGTCTCAGGATGGGTTTGTGAGCTTGGAGTTTTCTCCATCTGTGTGTTTTTTATTTGGATAGATGGAAAATTCACAGCTGGATGCAAAGATTGGTGGAATGGAGGTAAAGTTGGGTCAAAAACGAGATTCTATATTGGCACAGACGAGTGAACTGAAAAGTGAAGGAAAAGATAAACCCAATAACATGCAAGTAACATCTGCAAAGGTGAGATTACAGATGGGTGTGAGATGGAATCATAGAANAAGAACTTCAAGTCCCTTCTGTCCTGCAGCAGAACATCTAGAACGCTCTGTAAATTCTCAGTAAAACATAATGCACTTTGTGACAGTGGAATATTTTTGTTTCCAGCATAGTCTGTATGGCATGCTTTAATTTCTCTGCAAAATTTACAGATTGAACTTAAAGGAGGGGTGATGGAGGGCAGGGAGTGGGGGTTGCAGAGATTGTTTTGGGGAAAAAAATCACTCAGAAAGAAAATCACTACCTAACAAGGGTTTTGTGCTGATTAATGTGCTGAAAAAGCTGCTTGTTTGGGAACTCTGCCGCTTAGGATGGTACCTGATCTATGAAAACAACTTCCAGTTCCTCTGTCTCGTTTGTAATCCAGTGGGGTTTTCTTTTCCCTTTCTGTAGTTGAAACTAGAATTTTCATCTTCGAAGACTAAAAGTGAGATGCTCTTGGAAGAGGAGAAATCTGTTGATTTTGTGTTTATTCCTCCAGAAACAAAAGAAAGAATATTGACAGAGCATCAAAAAGAAGTGCTTAGGTCAAAGAGGTCTGTAATTCCTTGTTTTAAACTTAATGTGAAGTGTCAGATTGACTTAACTTCAGTTCCTGGGTCTCAGATTACTTTTTTTAAAGAAGTATTTTGGCAGTTAGTGAAAAAAGCTTCCTTTTAAAGAAGTAAATTGCAACTCCTTGCCATTTCTGGCTTTGTTTCAGATCTGATATTCCTGCCATGTACAACAATTTGGATGCATCACAAGATACTGCCTTGTTTTCTCAGTACACACAAAGCCAGGAAGATTCTTTGTAAGTAAAAGCTGCCACTATTTGCAATAAAGATCTCCCCCTTTTGGGCCACGCTTCTAATCTGAGTGATTTCTATTTTAGGGGAAAACCATCTTTAGTAGAAAATGCAAAAGAAGATACTAAACCCAAGCCTCAGGTAATTTCTCCTTGTCAAATAGTAATTAAGATAGCAGAATTAGAAAATACTGTTGATGTTTCCTTCCTACTAGGAGCTCTATTAATTAACAGCAGAACTCCTTTGATTACTGTATATGATAAGGGTTTAAGCTTGATTTGGAATAATATCCTTTCTCTGTATTAAGACTCCTGAGACTATATTCTTTTTTGGGGGGAGCTTCCTCTGTTTTTTCCAGGTGTTGATTTCTATATTACTATAGTGTCCCATGCATTTTAACAGCTGAGTTGTGTTTCCACATTCTGAACTGCTTCTGGGTGAAGCTGTAAGGGCTTGAGGGGGATTAAATAGTAGATTTTGGGTTTGAGGGTTGGGGGGTGGAAATTTCTAAGTTCTAAAGGTAGATCTGGTCAGTTTTGGAGAGGAGTTGGCTGCCCAGTTCGTTTGATCTGCCGTGTCACTGAACAGGCAGTAGGTAAAATACAGCAGATTCTTCCTTAAAAGTGCTTTAGTAGTAGATTTGTTAGTATGTTGAAAAACCTAGATGAAATTTTGCAGTTCTTTATGTTTTTTTAATATTCTATTCATATCAAAACTACAATCCTTTGCTGTTGGTATCTTTGGGACAGGAAGAAAATGCAAAGAGCGAAGGAAGCACCAGTGAATCGGATGGGATCGCAGGGGGCTGCAAACCAGACCATCCTGTGGAGAAGGTCACCTGTGGGGAAGAGCCACCCGTGTCTCACGTGGAGAAGATCTTGACTTCCACCAGCGAGGGGAGGTCTCAGGGGGATGCAGACAACGCCGTTCCGGAGGAGCCATCAGTTGGAGAGGGATTAGAAACGAGTGCTGTGGAAATGGCTTCGAAGGAGCCTTCCGTAGGGAACGAAACCACTTCCAACGTCAGCAGCAGTTCTTCAAGCGATGTCATTTCGGGAACGCCGCAGCCCGTGAGCCGCCGGCAGTCTTTCATTACTCTGGAGAAATTTGGGAGTTCAGAGAACAGACCCTTCAGCCTTTCGGTGTTAAATAGTATCGCTGAGACACCTGGAAGTGCTTCTGTGGCAGGGAAGCAGGAGAATACAAGTGTGTGCAAGACTGGTGCTAAACCAGAAAAATCTGGAGAAGAAGATAAAAAGTCATCAAAAGCAGAGTCTGAGCAAATGTTCCCAACCATCCGAAGGCTGACACGCAGGCAGACCAAGTTGGAGAACCAAGGAAACAAGGAGTCCAAGTTGTTAGTTAAGTCGGAGCAAGAGTCTTTTGCCTCCAGCAGTATGGAAAACAGTCCTGAACTGCCATCCGCGGCTGAAGACATGGAACACGTTCTCTTTGCTCATTGCCAAGTTCTCCATTCTACAGAAGAAGACATTAAAAATGTGGAAGATACGATAGCAGAGATAGAAAAGGTCCGGGCGTTGGATGCGGACTCTAAAGAAAACACACCCCCAGAGGACACTGTGTCACCTGAGCAGGTAACAGGGGATGACAGCCAGGTTCCACACGCCTCTCCCAGTCAGAAGATACTGAGACGTTCCTCAAGACGACGGTCAGAAACTGCTGAAGGTTCAGCAGGTGGTCAGGGTAAGGAAGACAGCCACCAAAAGAGAGACAGACAGAAAGAAGATGAAAAATCTGGGGCAAAGAAGGTGCCGCAGTCTAAAGAGGACACTTCCCTAAAACAGAAAGCAGTTTCTGGGAAAACTGCAGAAAATACAAATAAAAAAGAAAGCAACCCACCCGAGAGAACTGTGGAGGAGGACGTGAGCACAAAGGAGTCTCCTGCTTCAAGGGGCCTCGAGGAGGAAGCAAACAAAAGTGGGAGGAGGCCAGATGATAACTTGAAGAGTGACACGGAGAGTCAAGACAGTAGCTCGAGTGGAGCCAGTCAGAAGAAGGTGGAGCGGCTGCGGTACCACACGAGAAGGTCCTCGCAGGGATTGCTTTCCAGCATAGAAAACTCCGAGGCTGATGGCTCCGAGGCCAAGGAAGAAAGCACCAGGAGGAAAAGATCAGCCAAAGTGAAGAACAGAAGCGATTCTCTTGAAGGTAAATCAAAAGATCTACAGCTGGGAAACCACAGCCAGGAGGTGTCTTCCCAAGGAAAGGAAACTAAGAAACTTTTGGAAGCAAGTCAAGGGGAACTAAGCCCTGATGTGGGCACAGATGCTGCAGTGACATCTGAAACGTGTGACCCGAAGCAAGAAGTGCCTGCAGATGTTAGCAAAGTGGTGGTGTCTGCCAGCTCCAAGGATTCTCCTGATGCACAGAATGTTGATGTAGACCAAAAGATCAATACATCAGTAGAACCAGCCTCCCAACCCTGTGTGTCTGATCAGGATTTGAAAGCACCAGAGGACGATAAACACGTTGAGAAACAACCAGCTGTAGAAGACTGTGGTCCAGCTGTTCAGCCTGAATGTGTGTCAGGAGGAACTGGTTCAGGTGGTGACCTCTCCTCTTCCCAAGTACCGGAGTGTCAGCACAAGAGAAGCAAAAGGGTGAAAAGAGTCAGGACCTGTGATTGCTGTGGCACAGCGCCGAAGCAGCAGGTACTCTCAGCCACTGCATCAAAAGCTGAGAGAGCTCCTGAGCTGAACGAGTCCCAAACCAGCCCAGTTCAGATACCCCTAAATCCATCAGAGGTGTCCAGCAATTCCAATTTGGACGAGAGCTTGTCCCTGGCACCTTGTGCCATGAGCACTCCAGTGCACCCTCCGAAGGAGCCCAATGCCTTTGACATGGGAGGAGAGGGAAGGTCTGAAAATGATCTGCAAGGAAGTGTTGTAAAAGAGGAGGATCTGGAGAATGCAGAGCGTGGCGCAGGAGAAATGACCGACTTGGTGGTGGACATGGAAGAACCTGCTGACCAGAGTGATGGAGCTGAGCAGCATCTGTCTGAGGGTGGTGCAGAAGAACCTGGTGGCAGCTCTCCGGTGGCCGGGAATGACAGCGAAGAACCAGCAGCTACGGGAAAGGAAGAAATGAGTGAGATTGGACAACTGGAGGAGATACCTGAGGAGCTGGTTGTTAGCAAAAGTGAGGAAAAACAGATGGAGGAGCCAGAAAGCAAATGGGGCGATGAAGAAGCAGCTGAGGATATTGCAGGAGAAATTTGCATTGTTGGGGATAAAGAGATGAAGGAGGAATTAGTGGAAACTGAAATCACGGTGCCTGAAAACACAGCCTTGGACGCAGAACACGCTGTGGAAAACAACGACGTGGGTTCCCCTCAGAAGCCAGAAGGTGACAGTTCCTTGGCGTTGGCCAACGAGAGCCCCAACGGGATGCAGACGCGCTGCATGTGGTCTCCTTCCGCCTCACCCTCCACCAGCATCTTAAAGAGAGGTGTGAAGAGAAGCCAAGACGATGATTCCCTCTCACCTGCGAATAAGGTACCGGGCTGTGATGATGTGGTGCAATTCATTCAGTTCATGAGGGGGTTGTTGAGCAGGGTCTGCAGAGTAATGAGTTCTGAATTTGTGGTTCTGAATCAGTGGTGGTTTGAGTTTGTACCCTAAAATGTTTCTCTCCCAACCCAGATTCGCCGAGTCTCTTTCGCCAACCCCATTTACCAAGAAGGACTGGCCGACGACATCGACAGGAGGAGCCCTGTCGTTAGATCCCATTCTTCTTCACCCTCTTCCCGAAGCCTTAAAATTTTATCCAATATCCAGGTGAAGGTACGTTCTGTTATGTATATTCTGTCTTTCCCACCTACTCGCGGTCCTCGTTCGCCGTAGGTAACGTGTCAGTCCCTGCCAGGCAGCTGTGAGACCCAGTTTGTGTCACAAAGGGTTTTGGTGCATTGAGCCTGGCTCACTCGGTTGCTCTTGGAGATGTAGGGAGTGAGAATCTGATGATTTCTGAATTCCTACCATCCTGAGAGACTTTTTTTTCCTTCTTTTTTGTTTTCTATCCAGCTTATTACCACTCCAACCAAAGGATTTCTGTCCCCAGGATCTCGTAACCTTAAATTTAAGAGCTCAAAGAAATGCTTAGTAAGAAGCACTTTGGTTCACGTATCTCTTCTATTTTTATTAATTATTGTTTTCCCCTACTGAGTTGTGTGATGGTTAATTTAATAAATTATTCCCTATTATTCAAGATCACAGAAATGACAAAGGAATCTCTGCTTTGCCCTGCGGAGTGTGTGTACCCTGCCTTAACCACCTGCAAAGCGCCCGTTGATGTGATTTTACCTCAAATCACCTCAAACATCTGGTGAGTGGGTTCTTGCTCTGGAAGATGAGGTTTTAATAGAAACTGAGCCCAGGGAACCAAATATTCCCCTGCAGGATGTCATGCCTTAGGGACATTGTCATGCTGAAAAGGGAGGGAAGGTGGTTTGAGTTTGAAAATCATCTGGATGGATGAAACCGGGTGCTTGGCTGGTTTTTCTGATCTGAATTGTAGTGATTTATCAGGAGAAATCAAGCAGGAGCTGCTTGGAGTGGCCTTTTCTAGGGTTACCAGCTCCTTCCCACTCGTGTCACCCAGGAGTGGGTGACAGACCACCTGGTCTCAGGGCAAACTGGCTACAGCATCACTTGCATTTTGGTTTTTCCTTGGCTGACATTCCCATAACTCGGTGTTTGTGTAGGATTTGTGTCTGCTCCGCCGGGCAGGGCAGAAAGGATGTGAATCCTAGTAAAATAAACCACTTTTTTCCTCCCCCGTGGCAGTGCCAGAGGTTTGGGGCAGCTCATCCGGGCCAAGAACATCAAGACGGTGGGCGACCTGAGCGCTCTGACGGCCTCGGAGATCAAGACTCTTCCCATCCGCTCTCCCAAAATTTCCAACGTTAAAAAAGCACTGAAAGGATACCACGAGCAACAGGTAAAAGTTAATTTCAGTACCCAGGAAGTCAGTATTAGCCTGATGAGCTCCTAAAACTCAGCATGGGGGTTATTCCACATGGATTTTTTTCCCCTCTGATTGAAATAGCGCTTTAAAATGTATCAGCTTAAGGTGGGAATTCAAGGTGGAAGTGATTTAGTTAGAATATTATTGACAAGGACAATGATTGTATTTATTCTGAGGTTAAAACACATCCCTCGGTGTAATCTTGGTTTTGTTTTCTCTCTTGTTCTCTCACAAAACATCTCCAGGTAAAATTCCGAGGATTTGAGGAAGTGTCAGTGCTTGAAGATGCAGAAAAGCCCCTGAATAACGGAGAGGAGAAACCTCTGTGTGCAGACGAAGAGAAACTGGCCACAGGTACCTGCTCCCTGCCTTCTGCTCCGAGCTGGGCTCTCCCTGCCCTTTCCCTGCTCCCACTTGCCCCTCCCTGGGGACTCTGTCTTTTCTTAGAGCAAATCTTGGCAGAGTAGGCAGGTGATGGAATCAGCCCCTCCATGGAGTCTTGTAGAAACAGCTTTTTAAAAGCTGTTGCATATTTTGAGTGGAAAAATGCCATTTTTCCCCAAATGAGCTCCCATCAGCGTGTGGAATATGGGTTCAGCTGGGCTCCAGGTACTTAATTCCCTGAGTCTCAGCCAGGTTTGTCTCTGGAGCAGTTCAATAATTCCAGGCACACCCAAAAGGGGAGATGCCGGGGGACACACAGCATTCTCTGCATTCCCACTGGGAATTTGTGTGCCTTGATTTCTATTTGAATTCTGTCCGTGTGGGAAGTTTGGCCCCATGACTCAGAGGGATCCACGTTTGTTCTTCCTGTGAGACTTGTGAAGCGTTGGGTTAATGAAAGGAAAAGGGGGCTGAGGGGAGACCTTCTTGCCCTCTACAACTCCCTGAAAGGAGGGTGTAACCAGGGGAGGTTGGTCTCTTCTCCCAAGGAACAGGCGATGGGACAAGAGGAAACAGCCCCAGGTTGTGCCAGGGGAGGTTTAGGGTGGATATCAGGAACAATTTTTACATGGAAAGGGTTTTTGAGCTTTCGACTGGGCTGCCCGTGGCAGTGGTTGAGGATCCTGGAGGGATTCAAAAACTGGCTTGACACAGTGCTGAGAGACATGGGTTAGTGATGGATTTTATCAGAGTGAGGTTGATGGAAGTCCCTTCCAATCTCCACAATTCCATGATTCAATAATGGAGAACAAAGAACCCAGGGGTGACTTCTCCTTGCCTTAGAAGCTGGGACTTTGGGATAACACATCTCAAAGCAGTGACAAAATCAGACTAGAATTGAGTATTTTCCCTTCAGTCCTTCATTCCCTTGTACCATGATGATCAGTCACCATGAGGAAGGGGTAGCGTGGAGTTCTGTGGGCAACCCTTCAATCTTATTTTGTCCAAAAGAAGCTTCAACACCCTCTGGTTTAGACTGCACCCCAACCAGCCCTCTCCTGGGCTTTCCTTTCCTCCCTTCCCTTCCCTCCCAGATCTGCTGGAGCCAGTTGTCTCAGCGCCGAAGGAGCAGGCGGGGGTTGACCTGCCGGGGCGGATCGAGGAGCTGGCGACTCAGCTGGCAGCAGAAGACCTGCACGGCTACTCGGGCAGCCAGCTCTTCCAGATGCAGGAGAAGCTGGTGGGGATGGCCAACTGCATCATGAGGAACCTGCAGGCCCGCTGGAGATCCCCGCCCCACGACACTGCCGACTAGCTGCTTTATTTCCAAGTAAGGAGGATTTTGGTACAGCAATTGATTATTTCCCCCCCCAACCCGCTTTTCTTCCTGATGAATTCTTCCTTAAACTCTGCATTTTGTACTGTAGAAGATTTTTTTTAATGTCTATAAGAGCAAAATGTGTTCTGCTTTTTTTTTTCTCCCTCCTCAGCTTCTTTTTTTATTGATTCTGGTTTGTGGGAGTGCTCCCTCCCTCCTGGGGGCATCTGTAGGGCCTTGCTGTGCATCTTTCTTTCATGTGGGGAAAGAAAACTCGATCAAGTTGTGCAATAGCAAAGACTGTGAAACCAAACTGATGGAAGTAGTTAAATTATTGATGTTTTTTGTTTGTTTGTTTCAAATCCCAAGTGTTCTTCCTGCTGCAAACTCTTCTCCTTGGGTCAGAGGTGGGTCTCCCAGCTCTGCTCGGCTGCTCTTCCCCTTGTTCCCTCCCCAGCCCCTGCCCCTGACGGACGCTCTTTCTCTCTCTCCCCAGCACCGTTTTTATACTGAGAGAAACTGGGTTTGATCCCTGACAACTGGATGAACGTCTATTTTTGCAGGTATTTTTGTAAGGATCACACTAAGAAGGTGGTGACACACCGCTCCCTCCCGGGAATGCTCAGCCTCCTTCCCACCTTGTTGGTTTGCAGCTGTTCTTCTGGCCAGAAGACCCTTTTTTTGTTGTTTTTCTTCTTTTTTTCCCTTGGGGAAAAGAATGGATTCGACCAGAGCTCTTTGTATATTATGTACAGACTTACCGTGGCAGATAGATAGATATTGGTTAATAATTTATGATTCGGAGTTTTAATTGCATGGAATTGCATTGCTGCTTCTTGGAGACCTTCAGAGGGAGTTCTGGGGTTTTACTCTGGAAAGGGAATGTGTATATATTGTACTGGAGCTGTCAAAAACAGACCTTTGTTGGATGGAAAGTGCTGCAGGTGGTTTTAGGACTTACACTCGGACAAATAAAACCAGCAACTAGTTCCCAAACTTGTTCACAGCCTCGTGGTGTGACTTGACTTGGCTGCAGGTTTTCTTGCCTTCCTGAAAATGTTATTTTGGATCTAAATCCACCTCCTTAAGGTTTGTTTGACTCTTGAACCCAGTGACCTGTGCGGGTAAGGATGTTCCTGACCCATCTGCAAGAGGGTGTTGGGGTCTTCAACCGCTCCCCTTCAGCACCACCAACCCCAGCTCCCTTCCCAGTTGGCTCTGCCCGCCCGGACCCTTCCCTTCATCAACACCCTCCCGTTAAGGCTGCAGCTCCAGCTGCTCTTCTCCTGGTTTTAGGCTTTAGTGTTTTTTGGGACACAACCTCTGGAGGTTTCTCATCTCCTTCTACCTTGGAGACCGGCTGGTACCCAGAACCAGTGTGTTCCAGTATGAAATAACTCGTCTGGTTCATTTCCAGCCCCTCAGAGTCTTTTTTCTTGTGGCTCCTCCCTCGCTCCCTTGGCTCCTGCCCTTCCTCAGCTCCACTTTTCCCACCGGAGCCGCTTTGGGATTGACTCCATTCCCACCCTTCAGCGGGAGCGACCACATCACCCGTACTGCAGCAACAGCAGCTTTATTCAGGCACTCATGGACAAGAAATAACAGCTTCTGACCCCAGGACAGTTGCGTGAGTAACACAGGAATCAAGCACAAGGAGAGGCCTTTGGGTCATTGGGGCCTTTTCCCCCTCCCCAGGCTGGAGCTGGGGTGGGATGTGAAGCCTAAATCTTGCTCTTATGGAAAAGTAGTGAATGTATTCAAACACTTTCGAATAGCCTGGGAAAATACCCTCTGTAGGAGAGAATGGATAAAGGAAATCATCATAGTTTTAGGTAGATGTGTAAATTTCAGAGCTGCTGAACTGGGTTGCAGTTCCAGCTGGGTTAAAGGTTGGGATGTGATGGTGAAATGCTTGAAAATCCAGGCAATTTAAAGAAAAAAATAGGTATTTTTGGTTGGTTTTTGACGCTGGTAGAAACACAGTTTCATGAGCAAAGCCCAGGACTGTGTTTCCAGGTAGTTTCACAAATGTTTTGGCAGGCTGTTTCCAGAGTGGTTTGCTCTGCTGTTACTTTTTTCTGGTTTTATTTTTACCTGGTGGTTCCTAAGGCACTGTCAAGGTTGGAAGGAAACAGATAAAACGTTAGAAACCCTTTTCTGAGGTTGGATCAGGTGGGATCAGGTTGGGTCAGACGGCCTCCACGTAGTTGGCCGGGAGCATCCCGGTCTTGCCGGTTCTCTGGACGGTGCCGTACATCCAGCCCTCGTCGATGGCCTGCACGTTCACGATGGTGTCACCATCCTTGAAGGACACCTCATCAGCATCTGCTGCCATGTAGTCGTACATGGCCCGGTAGGTCTTCTGCAGGTGGGAAAAGAAGGGAGGGAGGGGGAGAAAGAAGGAAACCAGAGACACGTTTATATCCTTGCAGTCACTCCAAATGTAAATCCATGTGTTTTGATCTATTTCCATCCTCTGTAAGTGCTGCTGAAGGTGGCATCTGCCTGGGCTTACAGATCTCCTGGTTTGAGGTCAAAGAATGGTGTTTCTCAATCACCAAGGACCTCAGTTGCCCAAGTGCCACAGAGCCCCAGTCACAGCTGGGGTGTCGGTGACACCAAAGCTGAAGGAGATGCACTCAGGGTGTGTTTGAGCAGCATCAGCTCCTGGTGGCTCCAGCCGTAACTTCATGGAATCCCAGAATGGTCAGAGTTGGAAGGGACCTTCAAGATCATCCACTTCCAACCCCCCTGCCATGGGCAGGGACCCCTCCAACCAGAACACAAAGGTGTTGCATCCCAGGAGAAGGTGCAGGGAGGAGATGCCACACCCATTCTTGCATCTACTCAACCTGAGGAGCAGGAAGAAGTGTTAATTTAAGGTTTGCAGGAACAGCCGAGGCTCATTCCTGGACAAACATCATCTGCATGGTGATGGAGATGGACCACCAGGCTCTGCCCCTTACAAGTTTGGGGCTTGGGTCTTCCCATAACCCCTCTGTGTTACTTACACCAGCAGTAGAGGGGTGAGAAGGCACCGAGGACACGGTGGTTTGCTGGGTGGCAACCGAGGAGGAGCGCTGCTGGGGCAACTCAATGGTCTTGGCGTGTTTGTAGCCCACTGTGAAAGGAAAATAGATTCATCACTGAGTGATACGGGGTTGGAAGGGACCTCTGGAGATCATCTCCAACCCCCTGCCAGAGCAGGTCCCACAGGAACATGTCCAGTTGGGTTTGGAATGTCTCCAGAGATGGAGACTCCACCACCTCTCTGGGCAGCCTCTGCCAGGGCTCTGCCACCCTCAAAGTGAAGAAGTTCCTCCTCGTGGTGAGATGGAACTTCTTAGGGTCAAGTTGGTGCCTGTTCCCTCTTGTCCTGTCATTTATAGTGGTTATTTTGGACTTGGCAAGAGGGGTTGAGATGCTCTCAACGGAGATCAACGGGCCAAGCCCTCTGGTGGGTCCAACCTGCCCTTCACCCACAGAGACACAACTCTGCAGCCCTTGGGAGTGTCTTAAGAAACCAGAGGGTGTTTTTGTTTGGGTACCTGTGGTGCTGGTGGTGAAGAAGCCTCCCCCATTGCTGTAGTAGGACAGGTGTTGCTCCACAGCATCCGAGGGCTCGGATTTCTCCTCCCCACCGCTCAGGCTGAGGGCGCTGGCGGAGCGGGAGTGCTCCCGGCTGCGGCGCTGGGCTTGCACTGCCGGGACAGGGCGGGAAGGGTTAGGGCCTCCTCTGGGGAGGAGATGTACAGGGAAAAGCCCTGTGTGTAGCCATGTGCACCTCACACACACACAGAGCGTTGGTGGGGCTGGGGACTGCATTCCACAAAGTTTATCCAAAAAAGCCTGAAAATTAATGGCTCTGGGTTTAGGGTCACTCCATGGATTTGCCAGGGTTTTATAACACCCTGTGCTCGCCCCGCTGAGGTTCTGCTCCAAAATTCGGGGTTATCACACCCCTGTCACCTTTAATATTCAGAATATTATTCTTTTTGCTTTCTCCAACCTCCTCCCCTTCACTGCCAGCTGCTTCCTAAAGTTTAATTCCCATTATCCCACCCTTCCTTCATCAGCTGCCTGAGCCTGTGTTTTCTATCACCCAGGATCCACCACTTCTCAAACCATTAGTAGGGAAGGAGTTTTAAAAGAGGAGGGGAGGAAAAACAAATGGTAACTGAGGCACATTTTGGAAGTTAAAAGAGGAGCAGAACAGACCTGAGATCATGTGCAAGCTCCTGGACTGAATGTTGTCTTCTGCAGGGTCGTAGTCAAAGACGGAGCCGGGGTTGGTGCGCCAGACACGGAGCCCTGGAGGAGAAATGGCATCTTCTGAGGAGAGGCTGCGGCTTGAAGGAGTTTTTGGGAGAGGGAGCAGCTCACAGCCATCCCAGCAGGAGCAGAGGAGCATCAGAAATCGTAGAGTTGGAAGGGACCTTAAAGATNCAATTTCCCTGGGCAACCTGTTCCAGCGCCTCACCACCCTCACAGCAAAGAACTTCTTCCTAATATCCAAGTGAACTATTATTCCTAATATCAAGTGAACTACTCAGATTATTCCTCTGGTATGAACAGAAATGAAGTTAAAAACCTAAATAAGAAATATAAATGTATAAATATGGTCTAAGGTTGGGCAGAACAGGATAAAGTGACCACATCCAACTGATGGCTGCTGTAAGAGAACATGATCCCAGGGGGCTGATGGAGACATCGTTCCCAGTAAGGAGAAGTTGTGATTGCTCTGGCAGAGCTTAAACAAACCCCCCCCCCACCCAGGTCAGGCCATCCTTGGTGTCATTGAGGTGCCGGTGTTCCCTTTACCTGTGAGGTTCTCCTGGTCCTGGTCCACGCGCTTCCTCTCCATCTCCACCACCCTCCGCTGGATGCCCCTGTAGCTGATGTCGCTGAAGTCCTGCATGTTCTTCTTCACACGCTCCGTGATGGGGTCGGTGACCACGGGCGTGAAACTGCCTTTGCTCTTCTCAAAGTCTTCGTGGTATTTCACCTGGGGTTTCAAACACACCTCTCTGTGTTCTCCGTGGCCAAGACGGATCTCTTTGATCCCTGCTGAGCTCGGGTGAATTCCCAGCCCCGTGGAGGGATGCCCCATGCTCAGCTTTCTCCACCCCAAGGAGCAATGAGAGAGCTCCTGACCCCCAAACCCACCTTTCCTGCCCTCACTCCTGCCTTTAGCGTGTGGGAATGTGGGTAACGGGACCTGGGGGGACACCCCGTGCTCTCAGCTTCAGCTTTCTCCACCCCCAGGAGCAATGAGAGAGCCCCCAAAACCCACCTTTCCTGCCCTCACTCCTGCCTTTAGCACGTGGGAATGTGGGTAACAGGAGCTGGTGTGTTGGCCTTGGACCTTTTCCCTCCAGTGTCTCAGCAAAAAGGTTTATATCAACTTAAAAATAAGTCTATAAATGTTCTTACTGTGGAGATGTGTTTCTGGGTCTCCCGGACGCGCCGCATTTCAGGGGTGTCCAGCACGTAGGCAGCTTTGCCTTGCACTTGTTTGCGGAAACTGTCGGAGTAAAGGACCTGCGGGATGAGAGAAGGATGTGAGCACAGGGTACGGAGCTCCTGCAGCCTCACAGGGATGGAGGTGAACCCACACAACCTGCCAAGGACAGGGAAAAAACCCCAAAGAAGAAGAGTTGTGTTGGTGAGTCTCATAAGAATCATGACAAGACCATTCCGGTTGGAAAAGACCCTTGGGATCATGGAGTCCAACCAGCAGCCCCACTCTGCAAAGTTCTCCTCTACGCCCTATCCCCCAACACCACATCTCAACCACTCTTCAACACATCCAGGGATGGGGACTCCACCCCCTCCCTGGGCAGCCCATTCCAGGGTCTGACCACTTTTTCTGGGAAGAATTCTTTCCTAATGTTCGGTCTAAACCTACCCTGTGTCAGCTTGAAGCCATTCCCTCTTGTTCTATGGCTAATTCCCTGTGAGAGGAGACCAGCACCAACCTCTCCACAATGTCCTTTCAAGTAGCTGTAGAGAGTGATGAGGTCTCCCCTCAGCCTCCTCTTCCTCAGACTAAACAGTCCCAGCTCCTTCACTCGCTCTCATCAGATTTATCCTCCAGGCCCTTCCCCAGCTCCGTTCCCTCCTCTGCCCTCGCTCCAGCCCCTCCAGGTCTCTCTGGTGTTGAGGTGCCCAGAACTGGACACAACACTCACGGTGTGGCCTCCCCAGTGCTGAGTCCAGGGGGACAATCCCCTCCCTGCTCCTGCTGGTCAGGCTATTTCTCATACCAGCCAGGATGCCGGTGCCTTTCCTGGCCCCCTGGGCACGCTGCTGGCTCAGATTCAGCCGCTTCTCAACCAGATCCCCCAGGTCCTGCTCCACCAGGCAGCTCCAGCCACACATCCCCAAGCCTGGAGAGATGCATGGGGTGGTGTGGCCCAAGTGCAGGACTTGGCCTTGGTGATGCTCATACTGTCAACATTGGCCAATCCACCCAATCTGGCCAAGTCTCTATTAGAAGGGAAAGCATCTGCTTCCAGCTGCTGTGTCCCTGGATGGACCCAACCAGCTGTGACGGGGTTCAAGGCCAAGCTGGATGGGGCTCGGAGCAACCTGGTGTGGTGGGAGGTGTCCCTGCCCAGGGCAGGGGGGTGGAACTGGATGATCTTGAAGGTCCCTTCCAACTCTGACCATTCCATGATTCTCTATCAGATGGCCTTTAAAGGGCCCTTCCCACCCAAACCACTCTATGATTCTATAACCCGTTACCTGCATAAACCCTTCCAGGATGGGGGACGTCAGGATTCACCTCTGGTATTTCCAGTAAGGATTTTGGGGATTGAAATGTTACTTTTTAACATATTTTTCACTTACTGGCTGAGGAGAACGTACCGAGCTGATGTTCTCCTGGTTGCGTTTCGCTCTCTCCATCTCTGGGGTCATGGGTGTTGGAGTCCCTTTGGCCAGATGTTCCTTGTACAAAACCTGTGGGTACAAAAAAGGCGGCTGCACATCGGGCTGGAATGATTCCCAGCTCCTTCTGCGAAAGGTGTTATGGTTTAAGTGGCAGGGGCAGAAAAGATCTCGGGAAATAAAGCAGCTAAGAAGTTATTTGCTAGAGCAGAAGGTGAAAATCAAAAAATAAAAGGGATAAAGTGAGGCTAAACGAGAAGAGGAGGTTTGATTTCCTTTCAGTACCGAGCTGATCTGTTCTTGATTGCGTTTGACTCTCTCCATCTCCGGGGTGAGCGGGGTGGGGGTCGCCTTCCCTAAGCCTTCTCTGTACACAACCTAGAGATCACAGAGCAACTCAGAGTCACACAGGGCCACCACAAACGCCGCAGAGTTACTGGCTTCAGGGTAAACACCACCCGTTACGAAAGGAGAAAAAGAAACCAAAGCAAACCAACAGCTCAGAGGAAAAACGGTATTAAAAAGTTAATGGATAAAAGAATTCCTTTAAGCACAATAATTTAAGAGCTGGTTTTTCTAAGTTTGAGGGGAAAAATAAGTAGAGGGTTAAATAAAACCAGGCAGATGTAAGTGATTAAAAAAGAAACCCCCCAGTGCTGTGTGAAATCCCCTTGGCTGCTCCCAGACAGTACCGAGCTAATCTGGTCTTGATTGCGTTTGACTCTCTCCATCTCTGGAGTGACTGGGGTGGGGGTTGCTCGCCCCAAGTTCTCTTTGTACAACACCTGTGGGATACAGAAGATGCAGCCGGCACCTTAAACCCCCCTTCCCTCCCCCAAATCAAACGGCTTGGAACACAAATTGTTAACACATTTCCAGGGAAGTCAGGCCTGGTTATGCTAGGCAGCGCTGCAGGGAAGCCAAACGCCTGCTGCTGTGGGGAGGGGGCAGGAAAACACACTGGAGAAGAGAAGCTCCTTGTTTCTCCTGGTTAAGAAAGAAGGGCTCTATCCAGCTCCAACCACCCGACAGCTCCACAGGCTGGGGAAGTTGCATCTGCCCCCTAAGAACTGTTTGATTCCCTGTTTTATCCATACTTGAAGGAATTTGTGAGCTGGAATTGCTGCCCCTGCCCCCTATGAACTCTTTGATTCCCTGTTTTATCCATACTTGAAGGAATTTGTGAGCTGGAATTGCTGCCCCTGCCCCCTATGAACTCTTTGATTCCCTGTTTTATCCATACTTGAAGGAATCTGTGATCTGGAATCGCTGCCCCATGACGCCCACCCACCTCCCCCATCCTTCAGGCCACCTAAAACCTGTTCCTGATCCATCACCCAGAGCAGGAATGGTCTCATTCCCTTTGTGTCCCCCTCTCCAGGGCACCCTCAGTGCCCTGCCACAGCCACGCCACCTCCCAGGGTCAGGGAGGGGGCATTTCATGGTGTGGGGCAGGTGGGTTTCTTGTTTGTTTGGTTTTTGCCAGAGCCAAATAACCCTGAAAAGCTTAAACACTAACCCTAGAGAGATAAAACACAAATCTCTTCGCCAAAGGACGCCAAACTCTTAAGATTTGTCTGGATAGAGCCCACAGAGACACAAACTGAGGAGTAGGAAAGGCTGAAAACTGTAGGAATTTGAAAGTTCTGTTAACACTAAAGTCACTGTTAACACTAAAGTGTTTTAGAAGAGGAGCGATTAATTTGCAGAAAGAAATCTTTCTACTTTTTACATTCAAATCGACTTTCAGTAGGTAGTTAGGATGTTAAAATATAAGCACAAAGAGAAGAAAGAAAAAAACCCAAAAAGAGTAAATCTGTGTTGAAGGTACCGAGCTAATGATCTCTTGATTGCGTTTGACTCTCTCCATCTCTGGAGTGATGGGTGTTGGGGTCACTTTCCCCACATTTTCTTTGTACAAAACCTACAGGATACAAGGGAGTATCCAAAGGTCATTAAAGAGGCAGGGCCACCAAACCCACCAACCCAAAACCTGGCCAAAACCCACCCAACAAACACCCCACAAAGCTTCCGAATCCCTCGTTAGCTCTGGGTGAGGCTGCTCTTCATGAACTTTGCTGTTAATTAATCAGCTACAACACAAACACTTCTGGATGGAAGCGACGCCGCGGGGAGGCACGGGAGTGGTGAGGAAGGGTTAAAAGAGGAAAAGAAGTAGCTGAAGAAATAACATCCACCCAAAATAAAGAGTAAAAGTCCCACCTAGTTGTAACATCTCCCTAGGACAGTGTTAAAGGGCGGACACCAGGGTTTGGAAGCAGAGGAGGTGGGGGGTTTGTGCCCCGTGGCAGAGTCATTTCATAAAGTTAGCAAAAGCAGGGTGCTGGGGTTTTGTGGGAATGTTAAACACGTCACTGGGCTCCCTGGGAGCCCCTTCCCTATGGGAAGTACCGAGCTAATGATCTCTTGATTGCGTTTGACTCGTTCCATCTCGGGGGTGACTGGTGTTGGGGTGGCCTTCCCTATGTTTTCTTTATACAACACCTGGGAGACACAAGAAAGGAGCCAAAGAAAGCAACAATAAATTAAAAGAACTCGTTGGAAACAAACCTGAAGCCTGCATTTGTTTTCTCAAAGCCTGGGGATTAAATATATCTTTAAAGAAGCAATATTCTACCAGAGAAGCAGGGTGTACTCGCTTTCTAACTATGGGATCACTCAAATTGTGTAAGTAATCAACAACTGAGACCATAAAATACCATACTGAGGGGCTGAGGGTGTTATAAAGATGTAAATTATATGGATTTTTTTAAAGAAAGGAATGTCAGCACCGCAGGGAAAACGAGTGGAGATTGTTAAGTGTTTTTAGGATTAGAATAGGGCATGAAAATCACTCTTACAAACCAATAAAACCTGTAAGGAGTTAAAGCCACTGCTGAAAACCCCAGCCAGAGCAGCAAGGAGGAATTGTTTTAGAGCATTTTGGAACAAGAGTCATTAAAACTGTTAAAATGTTCCTTTAAAGAGAGTTAAAGGGAACTTTTTTTCTATTTTTTCCTTATCAAAGTACCGAGCTACAGATCTCTTGATTGCGTTTGACCCTCTCCATCTCGGGGGTGACAGGGGTGGGGGTTCCCATCCCCACGCTCTCCTTGTACAACACCTGCACAGTGACAACAAGCACCCAGGAAAAAACACAACAACAAACCACAATCAGCACTGGGTAATAATTAACATCCCAAACGAAGCCTCCCCTCTTCTGGGATAACAGCGGCCAAACAGGAAAGGATTAAGGAAAAAAAACAACCCAACAACAACAACCCACATGTGTGAAAGGATAAAGGAGGTTGGATCAGGGAGCAAAATGGTTAAAAATCTTGAGGATAATGTAAATAATGAAATCTCTGAAGAAGTGGTGGGTCAGGGACACTGGCAACCAGCACAGTGAGGAAGAAAGGGTGTTTTTAGAAGTTGATTACATGGCAGAGAGGAGAGGAATGGCTCAGTTTTAATAGAGGTTAAAAAATTCTGTTTCAGTGGAGTTAAAGGGGGAAAAAAAACTTCTTTTCCTCCAGGAAATACCGAGCTGATGTGTCCTTGGGTGCGTTTGACTCTCTGGACCTCAGGAGTGACAGGTACCGGGGTCCCTGTCCCCACATCCTCCTTGTACAACACCTGTGGGGCAACACGCGTTAAACCGAAGGAAGAAGCACCCCAGAGCCACACAAAGACAGATCCAACAAGTTGTCAAGTCCCCGGGAGCCAAAGCTTGGAATGAAAGAGAGAAATTAAAACATCCCTCAAAACTCTAAAGCTAAAGAGTAACACTCGGCAATGTCTTGGCTTGTTGCTTCTCAGGAGCTGTGGAGAACACCTCTCTGTGCAGCAGGAGATGGTTAAAGACCTCCTAAAGGCAGAAAATCTCAAATACAACATCAAAGGAACAAAGAAATCAATTCTATTTCATTTATCCATCCCACAAACAGCCCAGCAGGTTACACTGAGGCTTGTTAGAGCACACGGAGCACGGTTACACCAGGAGCAATTCCAGAGAGTTCTACCAGGCACTGAGTGGTTTAGTTTTTGGGTGTAAAGTAAGTAAAATCCAGAAAAAAAGCCCACCAGGCACAACAAAATGAGGATTGTTGTGGTTATCAAAAGGAAAAATGGGGTATTTTAAGAATAAAAAACAAAGAAAAAGGTAACCACACTCAAAAGAAAGGTGGAATTAAGAGTTATTATTAAGAGGATGGAATAAAAAAGAGGAATAAGAACGTCAGTAACAATTACGGAGGGAAAAAATCTCCCAGGGACCAGGATATTATTTGTGGTGTCAGTTGATTACAGGAGGATGAGAGGTTCTTGTGGTCTGTGTTAAAAGTATTTTAAAAAAAGAGATTAAAAGGGAATTTTTGGGCTTTTCAAATAAAAAAAAAATACCGAGCTAATGTGTTCCTGGGTGCGTTTGACTCTCTCCATCTCCGGGGTGACGGGTGTCGGGGTCCCTGTCCCCACATCCTCCTTGTACAACACCTGCGGGGCAACAGGGCTGGTTACACACACAGCAAAGAACAAGCAAAGCACAGGAACACCCTGCTTGCTGACAACACCCAGAGCGGGAGAGATGGTCTCCTGAGCTGTCCTGATTAAAAAAAATAGCCATGAAAAAGTAATAATTAAAAAAACCTCATTTAAAACTGAAGATAAACATTAAGAGGCTGGAATGGCTTCTATCAGATCACCCTCACAATTTGATTAAGTGCTTCCCAAGGTGGACAATTACAACTGGTGAGAGGGGAGATTGAGATGAGATCTTAGGAAGTTCTTTCCTGTGAGGGTGGTGAGGCACTGGAACAGGTTGCCCAGGGAAGTTGTTGATGCCCCATCCCTGGAAGTGTTTAAGGCCAGGCTGGATGGGGCTTGGAGCAACCTGCTCTAGGGAGAGGTGTCCCTGCCCATGGCAGGGGGGGTGGAACTTGATGATCTCTAAGGTCCCTTCCAACTCTGACTATTCTATGATTCTATGATTTAGAAGATTAAAGTCTTAAATTTTAGTGAAGTATATGATTGTCTTTTTCCCCAGCAGTGAGATAATCTTCCTCCTGACCTCACCTGGGTCCCTTCCTGGAAGATTTTCTGTCCACACTCAGCACCCAGCCAAAAGCCACCCATCCCCTGAGCTGAAATGCTGCTCATTGTCCAGAATTTATCAGCAAAGAATCCACCTCACTGATTAGAAGAAGGACACAGAGACATGGGATTTGAAGTGGATGATCTTTGAGGTCCCTTCCAACTCCAACCATTCTATGATGATAACAAAGTTCTACATGTGAAATTCCTGAGAAATTCCAAATCCTGCTGCTCTCCTGCTTTACATGACACCTCATCCTGAGAAACATCCTAATATTACCTATATTTTCACCCTGCAAACCTGCCCTTCCAACATCTCTGGGTGTCTACACCAGCTGGAGGTTCAGGCCACTCTCTCTCTGCAGCAATATTAAAGAAGGTGTCAAGGAATAAAGGAATCAATTCTTTTCCAGTCCCCCATTCCATGGTTACACTGCTGTGACAGTACACTTATTCCGGGGTCATTTCCACAGGTTTGGATCAGGCAATAAACAGTTTAGTTTTTCTAGGCAGTAAAACCAGGGGGAAAACCCCACCAACCAAGGACTGAGGTCATTAACAAAAGGAAAAGCAGATATTAAAGGAATAAACAGAAAAATAAGTTCAGAGTCAAAAGATGGGAAGTCGGAATCTAGAAGTTCTCATTAGTTGATGATCTGACCAAAAGAAAGTAAGTAACAGTTATGGAGGAAAAAATCAACGAAAGATGGGGAAGGGGAGATTCATTTTTGTGTAAATTGATTACAGGGAAGCAGAAGAATATGTGGGTTTGGTGTTAAAACTCTTCTAAAACAGATTAAAAGGGATTTTTCTGCTTTTCAAACAGTCAAAAAATACCGAGCTAAAGTGTTCTTGGTTGCGCTTGACTCTCTCCATCTCGGGAGTGATGGGTGTTGGGGTCCCCGTCCCCACATCCTCCTTGTACAACACCTGTGGGGCAAGAGGGGGGTGCAAAAAGGGGTAAGAACAACAAAAAAGGCCCCACATTTGAGGGAGGTGACAGATAATTTGGACATCCACTAGATACAGGAGAAAGCAGGAGAAATTAGGAAGTAGAAAAGAGTTAACAGCTGTGGGAAATCCTGATGAAGTCTTCGGGTGGGTAGGAACACCACATCCTCATTCTTAGAATAGTCAAGCATTAGAGGAAGGGAATTAGGCAAATAAAAACAACAGGGATTTTTTAAAGTGCAAAATACTTCAAGCTTCACCAAATAATAATAAAGAAAAGCTTTAGGAATGAAAGGACACAAAGTGCCGAGTGTTGTTACAAAAATTTCACAAAATATAACTAACATTGACTCAAAATTTTAAGAGCAGGAAAGGGATGTCTCAAAGTTTGTAAGTTAATTAGAGAGAGGAGGAAATTTGCAGGTGTTAAAGAGTTACAGGGACTTCTCTGCTTCAATCCCAATCAAATACCGAGCTAAAGTGTTCTTGGTTGCGTTTGACCCTCTCCATCTCGGGAGTGACGGGCACCGGGGTGCCAATCCCCAGCCCCTCTTTGTACAACACCTGCACGGCCACAGGGAGGTATTTAAAGGAAAACAAGGAAAAAAAAGGAAGGGAAGGAAGGGCAAGAGGAAGAAGAGAGAGGAGAGAGAGAGAGAAGACAAGGAATTTAATGTGAAACTTCCAAGTAGGAAAGGTTGAGTTTTGCCAGCCTTGATCAACAGCCAGCAAATATTAATAATAATTAATGAAGATTACAGTGATGTTTGTGGTCATCTCACCCGGGTCTGCCCAAAAGTGTTTCCTTAAAAGATCTTGCCCCAGCAGCTCTGCTCTGCCATTCCCCAACGGGCTCCCCAGCGGGAAAGAGAGCCTGTGGAGCCTTGTGGAGTCCGTCTATCCGTGTGTCACCCAGGACCTCAGCGGGCAACCATATGGAGCAAAGAGTCTAACCCCGGTGGCTTCTCTGAACTGTCCCGTTAGTCTCAAACTGGGACTGAATTTCATCTGGGTCACGTCTAAATTAGGCCAGAGCGAGTCAAAATTACTTCTAAGCTGCTCTAATTGAAATAGAAATATAGGACAAAGCTACGACATGACTGGAATGAGTCAGGAGTATAAATAATCCGGACAGAACTCCATTACTACAGTTATTTTTCCTTATAGGTGTCATTTTCCTCATTTTTCTCACAGTGCAGTGACCCGGGGATGCCACCCAGAGCTTCTGCCAAAGACCTGGAGGGTGTCAGAAGGGTGTAAGAAATCACCCAGCACAGCAAAACCAGGAGAAGAGCCAAGACACGCTATGGCATTAGGTGGCTTCGCTTTGGGAAGGGTTAGGAGTTTATTTTTCACTTCCAACCAGTGTAAGGAGACTGGAGATGGTTAGAAGGATGGATTTGGTTACTGAGGAGGAGGGTGACATCACTCCAACTGCTACTATTACATCGGGAGATCAAAATCAGGTACTGGTTTAAGCAAAGGTTAAAATCTCACAGCTGGAACAACTACAGTTAAGTTTGGGTGAAAAATTAAAACACAAGGATTCTGACAGGGTTTTAGTGATTTGATTAAGAAAGGGCTGTTCAAAGTTCAGCCAAGAGCTGAAAGAGCAGTTTCAGATGGAGGAGTTAGAGGGATTTGGCTGGCAATGGGAAGGGTGGGGTTTGATTCATGTAGCAATACCGAGCTAATGTTCTCTTGGTTGCGTTTGACTCTCTCCATCTCCGGAGTGACCGGTGTGGCGGTGCCGGTCCCTAAGCCCTCTTTGTACAACACCTGTGAGGCACAAGAAAGTTTCCACAACAAAAAAAAAAAAAAAAAGAGAAGAAAAAAAAGAAGAAGGAGGAAAAAAAAACCAAAAAGAAGCACTCAACACAGGCAAAATAACCCACTTTGACAATTTGGTGAGTTCTGCTTAGCGTTAGGATCAGCGCTGAATTAATGTCACGCTGGTTCTAGAGGCAGATATTAAGGAAGGGGCTGGTGGGGGGATTATTCTGTAAATACTTAACTACAGGTACCAGAAGATAAAGGGTTAAGGCAAAACAGTCAGGGAGAGAAAAGCCATGTTAATGTCCCAGCTTACTGCAGTTTGGGTTCTTAAAAGAAAGGTGTACATCACCCCAAAATAAACGTTAAAGCACAAAAAGGTGGAATATAAAGGAGTTAAAAATATTGCCAGGGAAAAACCAGGCTGAGGGTGAGATTCTAAACCACTGAAGAAAAGAGATCATTCGTTAGGATGTTATGCAAATTCACAAAAAATTGTTATAATTGTTTGGTTTTCTTTTAAATACCGAGCTAATGTGTTCCTGGTTGCGTTTGACTCTCTCTATCTCTGGCGTGATGGGCGTTGGGATGCCTGTCCCTACGTCCTCTTTGTACAACACCTGCAGAACACAAGCACCCAGCGAGGTGAGGACATCACAGGCCTTCCACAGACACACTGCATTGGGGTGAACAGCTCCATAGGGAAATACAATCTGAGGTGACACACCAACACCTGCACAATTTCATTTCTTCTGCAGCTTTTTAAGCTCAGCCAAGGAGTTAATGGGGATGTTGAGGCACCTGAACACGTTGAAGCCAACAGAAAGACATAAAATGAAATATTCTGCTGACCTGGCATGAAAAGAGGGTATGTTCTCCTTTTTTTTAATATAACAGTAGTATTTTTCTGTCAGACAGCATTTCTGGAACACTTTTTTTCAGTGCTAACAAACTACTGAACTTTTATAGACATGTTTAATAGTTGTGGGTTCAATCTCATTGTGATCCCCATGACTATTTGTTCAGAACACCTCTATTTTACCTTGTTTTGGGTCTCCAGTAAGGAAAACAATGGGGTTTAGCTCTCTATAATTAGATTTAACTCAACCTGTAATTGTGGACGAGGGGGAATGGTTTTAAATTGGAAGAGGGGAGATTGAGATGAGATCTCAGGAAGAAGTTCTTTGGTGTGAGGGTGGTGAGGCACTGGAACAGGTTGCCCAGGGAAGTTGTTGATGCCCCATCCCTGGAAGTGTTTAAGGCCAGGCTGGATGGGGCTTGGAGCAACCTGCTCTAGGGAGAGGTGTCCCTGCCCAGGGCAGGGGGGTTGGAACTTGATGATCTTTGAGGTCCCTTCCAACTCTGACCATTCTATGATTCTGTGATTTTGAATGAAAGGTGTTGATAAGGTTTAAAACCTTATCACGTAGAAATACTTTACAAATGCACTAATGGTTCTTCTTGTGTCTAGTAAAATACTTTCAGCAAAAAGAGCTAATGAAAAAAAAAATTCACTGTTTGATGTCACTGAAACAGTGAAAAAATATAAAAATAAAGCACTCACAGTAAGGGAAAACAAGTTATGTAAAAGAAAAAATGAAGAATCATTTAAAAAGCAACTCAGTTGTGCAAAAGTGAGCTGTAAAAAATAGCTCAAAAGAGAAACAGGACTTATAAAAACAGGGATGGAGAATTGGAAGATACTCATTAGAGAGGTGTCCCTGCTCCTCAGCATCACACAGCAACCACTGGAGGTACCAATCACCAGAAGACCACGTTTTGCCTCAATTCTGTAGGCAGAGATCAAAGAGCAGCAGCAGCTCAAAATTAGGAAACCCCGTGTGGTTCTTAAAATCTGAACTTAATTAGATGTGGGAAGAGTCGGGTACAGCTTCCACTGAGACTGGTCTCTAGGGTTTGTGAGCACAAAAAAGGCTCCAGTTATTCTTCTCCACAAAGCTCTCTCAGGCTGATCTATTTTTTCCCAGACTAATTGCACAACATCATCTGGGTATCTCTTATTTCTAGCTCTGTATTTAGAAGAGATCACAGAAGTTGGGAAGTGCCCAACTGTAACAGCCACTGTGAAACCCAGGTATTTGCACTTGCTGCTGCTGTGCACAGGGATTTAAGAGATTTGTTCTCTTTCCAACAAAAAATACCCACCAACGCTGCCAAATTTTGAGGCTGGAGCTCTGCATGAACATAGAGGTGAAGAGAAAACATGGGCCATTACCGAACTGATGTGCTTCTGCGTCTCCTTGACACGCTTCACCTCCGGGAGGTCAGGAATTGGGGTTCCCTTCCCAATACTCTCCTTGTACTTAATCTGCAAAGAGGCAGAAAGAAGGGAAAGGACTCAGATGACAGCACAGTTGATGCAGGTAATTGTAAGAAGTTGTGTGACTTTACAAATCCATCCAAATCACAGGAACTAGGTGCATTCTGATGGAAGGAAATCATCAAGGAACCTTTATCAGCGTTATCTGATGGCTCACTGCCACGCTTCTCCACAGCAGTTTAACAAGAACTCAGCTCAGGGTAAAAAAAAATCCAGAATTTTTCAATTGAAGCTTAAAATGTGGGTATCCAACGACTCCCAGGAGCTGAGCTTCAGCAAGAACAACCCCCCTGACTTATATCCAGGGTTTTTTTTAACATGGAGTTCCAAAAAAAAAACCTGTGGTATGGAAAATGTAAAATAGTTTCTAAAAAATTGTGAAATAGGCTCTTAGATTCACACATGGATACACAAAGAGCATTATCCTCACCTCCAGGAGACTGAAAATTAAAAACTGGCTGTGACATGGGCAGGGAGCTGCTGCTACAAGATTCTCATCATCTTTACGAGCAACCTGTAACTCCAGTAGTTGATGAGATGTCTCCCTGAGCAGCACTTTACTAAAAGGCTTTTCTAAAAAAAGTGTAAACACCTTTGAACCTGATCCCATTTGGTCTTTCTACCAATGGAAGAAGAGTTTTGGATTTGTAAAAATCCACCATGTTCAACAAAAGCTGTCACACAGCTCTGTGACAATCCCAGACAATACTTCAGTGGAATAATAAAAGAAAAAAGGAGGAACGTGTCACAAGAACAGATTTAAGATACTATGAATGAAACAAATTGGCTGCAATGTTAGTATTTTTTACACCAAAATGATGTCAGCATTCAAAAAAGTGTGGAAAAAACAAGATTTATGTTTCAAAAGGGAAGTAATGCACACAATTATTCCAGTTTTAGAGTGTTATCATTTTAATATAACACAAAAGCTTTACGAGACATGCTGCAGTAAAGCTTTTGACACTGTTTGCCCTGGCATCTGCCAGACAAGCTAACGAGGTGGGGGCTGGATTAGTGCACAGGGACTGAAAACTGGCTACAGCTGAGCTCTGCTGGAACCCCAGGGGTTCAATACTAGGGCCAAAACTGTTCAAGGTCCTCACTGGTGACCTGGATGCTGGGACACGATGCACCCTCCGCAGGTTTGCAGCTGACACAAAACTGGGAGGAGTGGCTGATACACCCAAGGGTTGTGTTGCCACCCATTGGGACCTCAGTGGGCTAGAGAAATGGGCCAAGAGGTATCTCCTTAAGTTCAGCACGGGGAACTGCAGTCCTGCACCTAAGGAGGAAGAACCCCAGGGACCAGTAGATGCTGTCTGGGAAGCAGTGTTGCAGAGAAGGACCTTGGGGTCCTGGTGGACAACGAGCTGACCATGAGCCAGCAATGGACCCTCATGGCAAGGAAGGCCAACAACATCCTCAGCTGCATTAAGAGCACTGCCAGCAGGTCCAGGGAGGTGGGCCTTCCCCTCAGCACTGGTGAGGCCACATCTGTAGTTACAGGTCTGCTTCTGGGCTCACCAGTTGAAGAAAGATATGGACTTACTGGAGCAAGTCCATTGTAGGACCACAAAGATGAGTAAGAGGAGCATCTTTGATACCAGAAGAGGTTTAGAGAGCTGGGACTCTTCAGCTTGGAGAACAGTAGGCTCAGGAGGAACTTACCAAGCCAGCGAGAAGGACAGAAGAGGAAGGAGCTGCTCTTCTCAGGAGGGCTCAGTGACAGGACAAGAGGTAATGGCCACAAATTAAACAACAAGAAAATTCAATCTGAACTCAGGAAAACAACTTTTTTACTGCGAGGGTGGCCAGACCCTGGAACTGGTTGCCTAGAGAGGTTGTGGAGTCTCCATCCTTCCAGATATTCAAAATTTGACTGGACATGGTCCCAGGCAACCTGCTCTGACTGGTCCTGCTCCAGTGAGGGGGTTGGAGTAGATGATCTCAAGGGGATCTTTCCAACCTAAATGATTCTTTGCCTTCGTGCTCAATAAACTATGTTTGGGATGAGATTAAAAATGATGGGAAGGGCTTTTGTGTTTTAGGAATGGATTGTAAGTAACAAATTGAGTGTTAATCATTAGAAAGGTTACTGTTTAAGGAACAGGAATGGGCATAAACTTCTGGAAAGTAACCCTTGGATGGATTATGGTCAATCCACTGTTAGCAACACTGAAAGAAATGAGGGGTAAAGAGAATATTATTTCAAGGTGAATTAGCACTGGTGGAGTATTAAAAAGAAACTCTTTTGTACCGAGCTAATTGCATCCTGGGTTCGTTTAACTCTCTGCATCTCTGGTGTCTTTTCAATAGTAGTTCCAGTCCCAATATCTTCTTTATATAAAATCTTAATATTTAGAATGAAGACAACAAGGTTAAGCATACAAAACACAACATGATTTCTTCTGGAGAGTGAATACAGGCTGATTGGAGGAATGAAGAGTAGTATTTGTCCTAATTTCTTCCTTTTTGTTCTGTTTTTTATGTTTTACAGAAGTGTCTTTCACTTAGTGACTCGCTGTGCTTATGGTGCTGGTGGCAAAATGAAATAGCAGACTGGGCACTGCATGGTAACACAAGGAATGTGAAAGAAATGAGGCAGACAACTCACTTTTCACTGAAAGAAGACAGTTGCAACACAACAAGAATGTGCTACTTACATAGTACCAAAAAAAAAGTGATTAAAAGGGGTAGAAAAACCAGCCAAATCTACTTAGAATAAAATTGTGTTTGAAAAAGTTCTTATATGCACCTAAGAATATAAGTATCTGTAAGGTAAGAGCCAAACCCAGCGATTTTATTAAACATACTAAACTGCATTTTTTTGGAATGAGGACTGAAAAGAGGGAGTAACTGTACCGAGCTGAAATTCTTCTGGTTCTCTTTCACACGCAGCATTTCTGGCGTGTCCTGCACCACGGTGACCTTTCCTTTGCTGTTCTGGAGGTCCCACTGATACTGAAGCTGTGGAAAAAGGTAAAGTAAAATGTCAAATGTTGACTTCATGCCATAAAAATTTACTAGCAGAAATATCTTTGAGGATGAGAAGAAATCCGGGGAGACCTGAGAGCAGCCTTCCAGGATCTGAAGGGAGCTCCAGGAGAGCTGGAGAAGGACTCTTGGTCAGGAAGTCTAGTGACAGGACGAGGGGGAATGGTTTTAAACTGGAAGAGGGGAGATTGAGATGAGATCTTAGGAAGAAGTTCTTTGGTGTGAGGGTGGTGAGGCACTGGAACAGGTTGCCCAGGGAAGTTGTTGATGCCCCATCCCTGGAAGTGTTTAAGGCCAGGCTGGATGGGGCTTGGAGCAACCTGCTCTAGGGAGAGGTGTCCCTGCCCAGGGCAGGGGGGTTGGAACTTGATGATCTTGAAGGTCCCTTCCAACTCTGACCATTCTGTGATTCTATGATTCTAAGTGCACCTTATTAGAGGGTGTTTAACACCACCATTAGTGATACAAAGGTGTTACAAATAATCTCATTTAAATTAGCAATAGGAGATCCTTAATTGGATTAACTGAAAGGTCTTGGAAGTTGCCAATTTGTGTTTAAAACAATTAAATCCCAACAAGGAAAGGTGAAGATTTCAAGTCAGATTGTGCTCTCTTACTGACCACACAGCCTGACAGCAACAGACAAGTTGTGGAAGGATAATTCTCTGCTGCTGGCAAAGGAACTGTCAAAGCACTGCAGCAGAAAGGGGTTTGCAAGAAAATGACAGAATAATTTTGGTTCCCTGTGTAATTTGTAAATGGGCTGCTGCACACACAGCAGATCCTCTAACTGAAGATCCCTGAGAACATAAAGACAGCCCAGTGTGGTATCAGGACCTTATTAAATGAAAAACAGATGAATATTTTTAATTTACATTAAGAGTGTTTATGATTCATGTACGTACTGTGCTGAAGTTCTTCTGATTCTCACGGACTCTCTGCATCTCTGGGGTGTCTGCTACAGGCACGTAGTATGGCATGGTCTTTTCTGCATCTTCCTTGTACTTTTTCTGATGGAAAATACAAAATTCTGTTAATACACAAGCAGTAATAAGCAATCTGGCATTAGGTATGGTTGTACAATTCCCACCTTTATGGAAATGTGACTATTGTGGCTGATAGAAATTCAGATGATGCTGTTGTATAAGATTTATTTTAACTATTAGGTTGTTAAGGAGTATAAAATTTAAGCTAAATCTACTTAGATGAAAATTCGTTTAGCAAAAGCAATTATTGTTTCATTTTATACAATATTAAAATATTTCAATTAATTTCAATTTAATTGAAATTCATGCAATATGGAATGGAATTTCAGAGTATGAGATGCTGTACCACAACTCAAGAGGAATTAAGTTTTTCTGGCTTCTCTCCTGAACGCTGTGCCTTATTTAGGTATTCCAAATTAGTATCCACTTGGGGTTCCCACAGGAACAATGACTAAATTGATAATAGATACCTGGCTGGAAAGGTTCTTGACCTGCTGGGCGTGTATAATCTCCGGAGTATCAACAACACTGGTGAAGTTGGCTTTCTCCATCTCTGCCAATTGTTTGTATTTGATCTGTTGGGCAAAGCTCACATTTAAGTACCTGAATCATATAGCGACAACTATTTGCATTTGGGTTAATTAGAAAAAAAAGAACTGTTAGTAAAATTTTCTGTTAAAGAAGACATCTGATGTGATTTACGAGCTGCTCCCACGAACCTGGCTGGCAATGTCCGTGGCATTCTTTGCTCTCACAAAGTCTGGTGTCTCCATAGCCAGTTCTGACAGACCTTTTCCTCTGATTTCTAAGTCCAAGGCTTTTTTGTACTCTTTCTGCAGACGAAGACAGTAAATAGATACTTGGTCAATGTGAATGCAACACCCGTAGCAACTTCAGACAGTTTCATGACCACACCACAAAATAGGGATACTCCCAATATAAACTCACAATTAAACACACAAATTATGTCATTAAATGTGCAGTTTATGACTTAAAACTTGAAATTAGTCATCTTCTATCAATTGGCATAATTCCTATCTCTCTATGCCAACTCTGTGAACTTAGAGCTGAGTATGTCTGTAATATTCTGGGTATAAAATACCTAACTTGATTAACTTAATAACTCTGCACGATAAGTACAAAATGCCACGGTCAGTAAAGATGCTGATCTTGAGAGCATTTTGTGAAGAAGCAAAATCATAAGTAACACTAAAAAGCCACTGCAGCCTTCAGGCTGATGACATTAAAGCCTTCCAAAAGAGTTCTTTGCTGCCCAGGACACCTCCCAAAGCACAAAGTTCATACTGGTGTCATACAGCCATAAGCATTTATCAGTAGGAGGCTGTTCCCATCCATCCATCCAGGTATTTTATGGATAGCTTTTGACGTACCTCGTTGAGGATCTGAGTTGCATTCTTGGCTCTTAACATGTCTGGAGTCTCCTCCAAAGCTGTTAATCCTTTGCCTTTGACACCTTCCTCCAGATCCCTCCTGTACTCTTTCTGCAGAAGAAAGGAAAGGGAAACTGCAAAGCGAAGCCAGACTAAAGAGAGCTCTACAACTCCGCCACTTCCTTGCAAAAATTTGTATCAAAGAAAAAAGAAGAAAAGAAAACTCCAAAAGCTCCAAAAGAAAAAAAAGAATGTTTTAAAACATCAAAGAATGTTGTAGGGTTATATAAGAACTACTGCAACAGACTGTGGTAATAGTTGTTCAAGATAAATAGCAAAGGCTCACACATACACCCTGCTGCGGAACAGTTAGGCTGCTGAAGGTCAGAAAGGGATACGCTGAATAGGAATAGAGCTAGGAGTGAAATAAATGTCCACAACAAATTAGATCACAACACAAAAGAGATGGAAACATGCTTCATGTGAAGGGTTAGGGGAAAGAAAGTGGTGAAGAAGAAATGCTGCTGAGAAAACTTAGTGGAATTATTGAACTCGGCAGAGGAAATAAGCACAGAAGCAGCGCTACCTCGCTCGCTATTTTGGTTGCATATTTGGCATGTAACAGAGATGGTGTAGTCTCCAAGCCAGTAAGGTTCCTGCCCTTAATGGACTCTTCAAAGTCCTTCTTATATTCTTTCTAATGAGAGCAAGAAGAAGAAGAAAAAAGAAAAAAAAAAGGCAAAATAGCAAATGTTTATTACATTCTTTTCAATCACTTGAAAAACTACTGGGAGGATGGAGCAGTGGTTTGAGACTGGTGAGACCACAACGATCTGCTACAGACAAGGCTGGGGACACCTGGAGCCATAAATCCTGTTCCTACTACAGCTCATCAAACAGCTCATGGATTTCAGGGGAAATATGACCTGCCCCTGCATTTTTTTAATCTCTTTTTCTTCTTAATTGTATATGCAGAGAAAAAAATACATGGAATCACTCAAAAAAGATGATTAAGGGTGGTGAGGCACTGGAACAGGTTGCCCAGGGAAGTTGTTGATGCCCCATCCCTGGAAGTGTTCAAGGCCAGGCTGGATGGGGCTTGGAGCAACCTGCTCTAGGGAGAGGTGTCCCTGCCCAGGGCAGGGGGGTTGGAACTGGATGATCTTTGGGGTCCCTTCCAACTCTGACCATTCTGTGATTCTGTGATTAATGGCTTTTCAGCATGGGAAAGCCTTCAACTGCCACAGACCAAGATTGTGCTTCAAACAAACAGAAAAGAACTGCTTGAGGGAAAAGAATGAGAGGTCAGGGATGAACACTGGAGACAAATGGGAAATAAACAGGTTTCTCCAAACCCTGAGGCAAAAAGAATAACCAGGGAGCTGGACTCTGGTAACGACAGGCATGCTGTCCTCCTGCTGCAGGAGTTTAAGTAAGATGTGTTTCATATTTCAGGTTTCATTCTCAAGTTTCATAAGACTTGAGAACTTGCTTAAGCTTCTTGGACTGATTTCTTGATGAAAAATTACAGCTAATACACACTTTGTCATGACACAGCGAGGCTTCATGAATTTTAAATGCAGTGTTTCATAACCAACAGAAAGAAATCTGATCTAGCTATGACTTTCCAGTCTCTCAGCATCCACAAGATGCAAGTACAATTGCCTTTGTAAATCACTGTGAAAGTTTAAGTATAAAAAATAAATTCTGAAGTTTTTGAGTCTGTCAGTGTTGATTTTAACCATACCTCACTCTGCATGAGCTGAGATTCCTTTGCAGTAAGGTATGTTGGAGTTTCAAAGTCCAACATTGGTTTTCCTTTCTCCTTCTCATACTTTTCTCGGTATTTCACCTGAGAAGAAAAGAAAAAAAGTTACTCTCCTAAATAATCAAGGCAAATATTCATTGACTGGTGTATGCCTACTTTGGTCAATGGATCTGTGGTAAAAAATGCATGTCTAATCCTGTTTAACTCACTGAAATCCACATTATTCACCTTACAATGTAAAATCAAACATCAGGCTTGCAGCAGAATGTGTGTGGCTACTGATTTATGTCAGAGAATAAGCAGAGTCAGTCAGCCCAGATTTCTGGAGTGTACTCATCAAGAGAAAGGAGGTGTGTAGCTGTGTAGCTCCAGGGAGACCTTGGAGCAGCCTTCCAGGATCTGAAGGGAGCTCCAGGAGAGCTGGGGAGGGACTCTTGGTCAGGGAGTCTAGTGACAGGACGAGGGGGAATGGTTTTAAATTGGAAGAGGGGAGATTGAGATGAGATCTTAGGAAGAAGTTCTTTGGTGTGAGGGTGGTGAGGCACTGGAACAGGTTGCCCAGGGAAGCTGTTGATGCCCCATCCCTGGAAGTGTTTAAGGCCAGGCTGGATGGGGCTTGGAGCAACCTGCTCTAGGGAGAGGTGTCCCTGTCCATGGCAGGGGGTTGGAACTTGATGAACTTGAAGGTCTCTTCCAACTCTGACCATTCTATGATTCTATGATAAAAATCAAACTTAAAGGCACTCAGGCTGCCCATTACATATTTATGGATTGCTTGAAAAGATGTGGTTTGGTGACTCGCTAGTTAATTCTGGGCATTAGCGTCCAGGAAGTAAAATTTTCACCAGGATGAAGATAGTTTTGCTTTGTGTTGTGGTGCCCAGCAGTTAGGGCATGGATTTTCAGACTGCTGCATGAGGCAATGCTACGTCTTTGGCTGAGAGATCTGGATCTCAAACTGGAGCAACAAGCAGTGAGAAACTGTAACTACAAACTGATGAACAACCGTTTTTGTAGTCTTTTCTCTGTAATCTTTCTCTCCCACACCATGCAGCAGAACTCTAACTATGGCCCTTTGTGTTCCAGCACTAATTTCTCTCTGGTTTTACAGTCAACAAATACCCAGACCAGAAAGGATTAAAGACCAAACCAGAGCATGGATTTCTCTGGAATGATCACCATTTGCTCTATTCCAGAGAGAAAAAATGTCAGACACATGTAATAACAGCAGGTTTGGTTAAAGCAATTGTGGATGCAGAAAAAGAATGTTCTCCTTTATATGATGATGCTCAGAGGGCTGGAGAACCTCTACTGTGAGGACAGGCTGAGGGAGCTGGGGCTGTTCAGCCTGGAGAAGAGAAGGCTCCAGGGAGACCTTGGAGCAGCCTTCCAGGATCTGAAGGGAGCTCCAGGAGAGCTGGGGAGGGACTCTTGGTCAGGGAGTGGAGTGACAGGACAAGGGGTAATGGTTTTAAATTGGAAGAGAGGAAATTTAGATTAGATACCAGTAAGAAGGTCTTTGCTGTGAGGTCCTGAAACACACTGCCCAGAGAAGCTGTGGCTGCCCCACCCCTGGATGGGGCTTGGAGCAACCTGGTGTGTTGGGAGGTGTCCCTGCCCAGGGCAGGGGGTTGGGACTTGATGATCTTTAAGGTCCCTTCCAACCCAAACCATTCTATGATTCTATTGAGGCTAGAATGGATAAAGCAGTTGAAAATACACTGTCAGCAGCAACCCTACTTCTTTCAGTTTCCAGTTTCTGTGATTACCAGGTTCTTTTTTTCTTCTATAAACAAACCCACCCTGATAAATGTATTATGTTGTGTAAAAAGATGACTTCAGGGATGGCAACTGGTACTCGGAGAGTGGGGTTAATGAGAAACACACAACCAACTTACGTGGCTCTGCAGTTCTGATGCCTCCCTTAGATGAACCTGTTCAAGATTATCTGGCACCACATGGTAGTGACCCTTACTCTTCTCATATTGCTTCTTGTACTGGTACTGAAGGGAAGGTGTCAAAAATCATCTCAATAAAGAAAAAAAATCCCTCAGCAAATTTACTTCTTAGGTCCAATCAAAGCAACACTTCAATGGAACATCAAAGAGAAATTAGAAATACAAAATCAAAACAAAAACGAAGTTTAGTTCCCAGTATCAGATAGGACTTTTAAAGATGAAGATAAACAGGAATTCTTTTTGATTGCAAGAAAGATTATCTCAAAACCAGGATCAAAAAAAAAAAGAACAAGAAAAAAGGAAACACAGTGGATATGTGAAAGGGACCAGGCAATAGTGATTTTTCCCTTTTCTCAGAAAAAAATCATCAATTATTTTGTTAGGCATAATTCTGTACAACAGGGGGGTGTTAAACATGAGCATAAAAAGAAAAAACAACAGACAAAACCAAAAATTTTAAATATGATAAGCAGAAAAAAGTCAAAAAAAGAAGAAAATGGTATTTGTTAGTGTTATGCAATCAGTTAAAATGTAATAAAGAACCAATCCATCAAAAAATTATTAGAGGATTTAAAATATTAGCAGTTCTACAGCTAATAAAGATTTCACTTCCCAGAGGACAAACGTGGCAACACTGCTGGTTAACTGGGAAATAACCATTAGGAGGGAGAGGAAGAGATCACTACCAGGTGATGCCTAATGAACAATTACTGAGGGAGTAATTGTTACAGCAATAGTTAGCAGGGATGGATTTGGAAGGGACTCAAGAGGAATGGAGCAATGAAATGGCCTTGGGAGGATCAAGGATCTTACAGCACTGGCGAGCTGGCTCGTGCTCAGGACGTGGTTCATGATCAGCGACTCGGACATGTCCGTGACAGGCTTATGGAGTTTCTTTAAATCCGCCTTGTATTTCACCTGCAGGGAAGGAAGGAGAAGCCACATCACAAAAAGGAGGCTGCAAATACAATCTGTGATGTTGAACTGTCAATAACATCACTGAGGTCTTCATTAAAGAATTGTGAAACTTTTAATTTCCCTCGAAGAGAAGCAAAAGGGAACATACCTCACTGGCCATGTTGTGAGCATCCTTCATGGTCTTGTAGATTTTAGCCTCCTTTAAATCATACTTGGGCTTTTTACCCAACTCTTTGGCAAAATTCTCCTTGTATTTCACCTAAATTGAAAAACAAACAGGTATTACAACTGTTCTTGAGCCCTCCCTTGTTGGGCTGCAGAAGGCAAAGAGACCCTACTTCAATGCTGATGGTAGGCAGAAGAACAAAAATGCTGTAACTTGAAGTCATCCAAGATGATTTTAAAGATAACCTGATGTGGAAAGAAAATACACAACTGTATTTAAAAAATACCACTTGCAATTTTTTGTTCAAGTACAAGTGGCATGTCCTCATGGTAAAAATAAGAAACATGGTCAAGAGAAGTATGCTGACAAAACACAGCTAAATTCTGACTCTCAGAGATGAAGAATTGTTCACTTATGGGAAGTGTGCATGGGTAAAAGACATCATTTCACAAAGAGAAAAACTGATAAAAGAGCAAAGAGTCTTTAAAAGAGCTTTTTACATACTTGGTGGAGAAATGTGAGCTTTAAAAAGTATCTTGAGGTACATGAGCACTGAAGATGTCAATATACCAACTACTTTTATGTATACCATTTTGTGCAGATTGTGGTCTGTATAAATCAGAGGTGAAGATGTTAATGATCACAAACAGGAGGGTAACACAATTAATTAGATTGCACAAGAGGCTTAGTCACAGTTCCAAACCCCATTAGCATCCACATAGGGATGTAAACCATAATATTCCAGCAGATCCGGGCTGAAGGCACAGAAAAGTTGATTCAATTAGAGTTTTGGAAATGACTTAAGTGAGGGCAAGTCCTTCATCCACCACGACTTGCCCCATCACACTGCTGCAGGTGCAGCTAAAGGCTAATTCCTCACTATTTCCTGTAAATCCACAAAAGGGGATGGTTTGAGCAGGAATATTCTGGTTTTATTCCTGTTTTTGGAGGGGATTTTAAAGATGCAAAAAATTGTTTACTGAAGAGTACAAGAAAAATTCCAAGTATGAAAGATCAAGTCGTGTCTAAAGAACAAGAACTGAACAGCCCCCATCAGTCTTTCTGAAAGAACCTGATCCTGTTGAGGACCAAGATAATACTTAATAATAAAAATCATGCAGAAAACACAAGATTTGGCTGGTGAGGTAAAACATTACTGGTTCTTCAGAAAAACACCACAATCCCCCAAGCAATATTTATGGGAAAAGTTAAGTGAAAGAACTAAAAAACTGCAGAACTGGTAACTAAGTTGAGGAGCAGCTGACTCAGGCTAGAGGGGTTTTAATGACAATTACAGAAATGTAAGCAGATCATTTTGTATTAATAGAAGAAGAAAGATGATTGAATGCAGAATTAAATCACATGCCCAAATCCTATGTTAGACTTTGAATTAATTGCCACGTTCTCATCCATACAGCACCCTATGGTTCAGGCTGGATCCCAGAGCTGCTCTTTTGCTTTGCATTCAGCTAAAACACACAGTGAAACAGGCAAATTCACAAATTATACAGTTGCTGTAATAAAACCAAAGAATATTAACATATTTGACTTAAAGGAATCAGTATTCCTGATTAAATTAAAAAATTCAAGCAGAAATATACTAGAATCTGTTAAGTTTTGCAAGCAACACAACATACCATGAAGATCAGACCATCACATGCCAAAGAGTTCAATTTTAAGTCCAGAAGAAATGTTACTGGAATATTATGCAAAATTATAAGCAAGCACATCAGACAGGAAGATGAAATCCAACTTAAAAAGGGCAAGTGGATAAACAAACTGGACATTTGCCTTTATGAAGGAGTTGTTTATGCGAAGAAATGTCCCAAAGAAAAAAAGAAGTTAAAAATCATGTCAATTATTTTTTGCCTCTACCATAGGACCAGATTAAACTCATCCAAGCATGTTTGTGAGGCTCAGAGAACTGGCTGACGTTGGAGAAAAAGCATGGAAAAGGAGGATCTCATCGCTGAATGCACTTCTGTTCCTTGGAGTTCAGTTGTTCAGTTTAAGAAAGAGATTTTTGTTTTTCCCAACAAGCGCGACGGTTGACACTGAAACATGCGGCAGTTACATGCAGCAGTCACAGTTAACTGTGGAGAAAGCATAATCCTCCTTTTTTTCATCTGGAAATAACATCTAAAAAACCCTGAAATGGCATGGATCAAAACGGCACACTTCAAAAACTGCTCTGCAGCCATCATCTTTCTATTTTCCAAAGGTTTGGAGATGGCAAGGGTCCACTTCTCAGAGGCTTGGGGGCTGATTCAGCCATACACCATGCTTCCGTTATGCCATTCCAACACAATGTGTAGAGTTTAAATGAGGTTTAAATAAAGTTTGAATAATTAAAATGAAGTTCCAGTGTGAATGGAAAGCACACAGCATGACTCAGTGCCATTGTTTGGGTTTATCACACACAGACATTTCCATTTTGGGCACAGTTTCAGGGAAACCAGCTCAAGCTCATAGGAGTCTTTAGGTTTTGGGGTGAAAAAGGTAATTTTTCACATTGCATGAAGGCATCAGAAACTTAAAAACACCAGGAAGGGCACATTCGTTTCACATGGTGTTTCTGAACCAAAGTCCCCACCTGCAGAATTCCCACACATTGTCTTTCCAGAAGGAAAAAAGGAGGTCCCATCTACACGAGCAGTCTCACAAATCTCGTTCCATTCAAGACCTTTGTTTCAACACCGGTGCAAGGAGTGTCTCATAAACCCTTTACCAGCTTGGAATTCTAAGATAATAGGCAAGCAAGAGAGAGATGCACAGAGATGGCATTCCCAGATGTGTCACTTCAAATGATCTTACATGACTACTCAGCATGTTAGCTTTCTTAAAGGTTCTCATCCAGGGCGTATCATAAGACGCGGCTCCGTGCCCCCTCATGTGCCGTTTGAGGTACTCTGCCTATAACGTGTAGCAAGAAAGCAAGGTCAGGAATTTAAACAGTTTCAGATTAAAGCATGAATTGGTGAGAAAGAACTGCGTCGAACTAAGAACCTGGTGGAAAAAGTTATTACAGAGAAAAGTGAGTGTTCAGGCTGACCAGAGAGCAAGACCACTGTGTTAAAGTAAGCAAACTTCCATTAATACAGCGGATTAACTTCAAAATAGAAGATTCTTTAAAGGCACAAAGTAGAAAGAAAGTGGCTAGACGTAACTGAATGTCCAGCTCATAAGGGATGGGTGATAAGAATTAAGGCAAAAAAGCTGATTCTTTTAAAGCAAATACCCAAAAAAGATAAAAAAAGAGAACACGGTGAACATTTCAGCCTTGGTATTTAAAAAATCTTCTCACAGCATCATTTTAAGACCATTCTATACATCCATTACATCCATTACTGACATTTAGGAACTCAGTGGAGAAGTTACTAAAAACCTTTAATGTAAGACTACAACATAGAAAGGACATGGAACTGTTGGAACAGGTCCAGCGCAGGGCCACCAAGATGCTCAGAGGGATGGAGCAGCTCTGCTGTGAGGACAGGCTGAGAGAGCTGGGGCTGTTCAGCCTGGAGAAGAGAAGGCTCCGGGGAGACCTTGGAGCAGCCTTCCAGGATCTGAAGGGAGCTCCAGGAGAGCTGGGGAGGGACTCTTGGTCAGGAAGTCTAGTGACAGGACGAGGGGGAATGGTTTTACATTGGAAGAGGGGAGATTGAGATGAGATCTTAGGAAGAAGTTCTTTGCTGTGAGGGTGGTGAGGCAGTGGAACAGGTTGCCCAGGGAAGCTGTTGATGCCCCATCCCTGGAAGTGTTTAAGGCCAGGCTGGATGGGGCTTGGAGCAACCTGCTCTAGGGAGAGGTGTCCCTGCCCAGGGCAGGGGGGTTGGAACTTGAGGATCTTTCAGGTCCCTTCCAACTCTGACCATTCTATCATTCTATGATTCTATGACATTTGTATGCAAGTGCCTATTTTAATTTAATTTCTTCAAAATATACCACGCAAGTGAATCAGCCACATGTCTGTGTCCAGTTCACCACGACAGGCACTGGAGTTTCTAGGCTTTTTCAAAGAAATTATTTCTAATTCCAACAGTCCTTAATTTTTAGACAAGTCCTTTTTGAGAGCCATCAGCTTGCTTGCAGAGGTAATGATTGTCCTCAAATTTGATCTTTAGGACACACAGATTTACCCAACCAAGCAACTATGAACCAACAGCACCTGGTAAGAAGGCCAGTTTAATTCTCTGCATGCCAATTATTTTCAGTATTAAGAGAATATACAAATTTGTAAGTGACAAAGATATTCCATGGCAGGGGGGTTGGAACTTGATGATCTTTAAGGTCCCTTCCAACTCTGACCATTCTATGATTCTATGATTCAATACCTGTACACTTCTATGTTTTAACTTTCCACATTCCATAAAAATTGGAAACTGGACATTGTAGAATTACAAATTGAATTTTATGAAGATGGAAACTTAAAAAGAGATGACAGAAGAATTAAAAGAAAGAAAAGAAAGAACAGAAGTAAAATACAGAGGAGCTAAATGCCCCATCTCCCCACTTCCATGAATCCCCTCCAGCCGGCACAGAGGGGTCACTTCTGTTCCCAGTGAAACCAGCATCTGGGCACAGCTGTCTGCCAGCCCAATCTGTGGGAAAATGCTTGACTGGTCTTGTACACATTGTGTGGGTATAAATAAGAAAGTGGTCAGTCACATCTGTCTGCTGTAAATACAATCAGACTCTCAATTCAGTAATTATTTAATAAAGAAATGCCTTGCATTGGGATTTAACTTTAATGCTTTCCCTTTAAAACATTCCCTCACCCCCTAATCTAGAAATAATTTTGGTAATAATAGTAGTATTACTCCATAAATTAATATCATATCTGATTGCTCTTCCTGCTTCAAAGTTTCCCAAACTTTCCATGATTACCTGGCTGGTCAGCTTGGACACCTCCTTTGCCAGTTCAATGTCGGGACGTCCCAGCATGGTCACGCCAATCCCAGCTTCTCCACGCTTTTTATATTCAATCTAACAAAGGGAAATAAAACAACACAGTTTAATAGTTTAATTATTCTACTGACACTATTTTTAATAGTGAAATTACTGACAAGGGATTATACAAAATCCACTCACATCACTAATTAACTTGGCAGCCTGAGTTGCTTTCTTAATATCTGGCCGATCGGCGATGGGCGTGTAGTGGAGCTTTGACTTGGCATCTTTCTTGTATTCAACCTAACACGTAATGACAGACACACAAAAGAAAACTGAGGTGTGCTCAGCAGAAATACACCTAATAAGGTCACAGAAACACTGTTGGAAAAGTGCCTGAGAATTTTTGATAAATATAGTTTCACAAGGAATGGATTTGGGACTTTATTTTGCTGTCGGCAAATGAAGAAATAACCACGTGGAATTCTGGTTGTATTTGAAGGAATTGAAACAATTATGTTGTGATTTGCATTAGATCAAAGAAGTGTGAGCAGCAGGGCCAAGGAGGGGATTCTCCCCCTCTGCACTTGTGAGACCCCACCTGTAGTCTTGTGTCCAGCTCTGGAGTCCTCAACACAGAAAGGACATGGAACTGTTGGAACAGGTCCAGCGCAGGGCCACCAAGATGCTCAGAGGGCTGGAGCAGCTCTGCTGTGAGGACAGGCTGAGAGAGCTGGGGCTGTTCAGCCTGGAGAAGAGAAGGCTCCGGGGGGACCTGAGAGCAGCCTTCCAGGATCGGAAGGGAGCTCCAGGAGAGCTGGGGAGGGACTCTTGGTCAGGAAGTGTAGTGACAGGACAAGGGGGAATGGTTTTAAATTGGAAGAGGGGAGATTTAGATGAGATCTTAGGAAGAAGTTCTTTGGTGTGAGGGTGGTGAGGCACTGGAACAGGTTGCCCAGGGAAGTTGTTGATGCCCCATCCCTGGAAGTGTTTAAGGCCAGGCTGGATGGGGCTTGGAGCAACCTGCTCTAGGGAGAGGTGTCCCTGCCCATGGCAGGGGGGGTGGGACTTGATGATCTTTAAGGTCCCTTCCAACTCTGACCATTCTGTGATTCTATGATCACTTTAAATCCTACCATGTCCTTAAACAGAAATATGCTTTTCAAAGAAATCCCTTATTTCAGTGTAATTTTACATTTGTTAATATTTGCAGTTTTATCTTTCTGAATTCTACCTGACCATGGGGGCTGGGAGGAAATCCAGAAGAATCTAAAGTTTAATTTTTGTCAGCTGACTGTGATTGAATTTGCTTACAGGATCTAATTAACTCAGGAAAACACAAGCCAAACTTACTGTACTCTGGTTTTTGGCAACTTCCATGGCATGTTTCACTTCGGGAGGCTCCAGCATGACAGAATAATTAGACTTGCCTTTCTCCTTCACAAACTTCTTTTTATAGTTTGTCTGTTAAGAGCAAAAAGGGATATTTGTGATTTTTTTAATTTCACACGGAGGGAAATCCTACCAAAAACTGGAAATAAACCCACTGAAATGGTAAAGATTCATAGATAAATGCACTCTGCATGTCCCCAGCTTGTTTGTCATCATTTGCACTTTAGATTACAAAAGCTTGCTATTTGGAGATAATGATTTGTGTTTAAACTGTGAAAAATAAAATCTGAATTAAGGGCACCCATTAGCACTCCAGCTTTTCTTCTGTTCACTCTTCTCCAGACTATTTCAACATTTTCCCAATAAAATGCATTTAGCTCTCTGTTAAAGTCTTGTTCTAGTAGGAATTAAGCTTTTCCAACTCCTTGGGTATTGTATGATGAGACCCTAAATGTGTTTCATGTGTATTAAAAGATACAACAGCCTAATTAATTATAGGTAGCAGGCAATAATCTCCCCACAAATTGTCATCAGGCTGGTTACTTACCTCACTGACATGCTTGGTCACCTCCTTCACGTGAGCAGTGTCTCGTGTCTCCGGCAGGGTTGTGTAGGACCCATGGGGAAGCTGCTTCTTGCTCTGTTCTTTGTATTTGTTCTGAAAGCAGAGAGTAAAAACAGGTGAAAACCAGCAAAGCAAGGTCTGTGTCCCTCATTATTAAAAGCTTGTGCTTAAAAATAATAACTAACTCTCCAGTGTTTTACCTCGGATACAAGAGTGCTGACATTCTTTGCCAGGAGGATCTGAGGTGTGTCTGGAACAACATGGTATGTTCCTCGAGCTTTGTTGTGCTTCTCTTTGTATTTTATCTAGTAGGAAGAGAAGAAATCCTTCTAAGCAATGTGTATCTTTCAGAAAGAAATTTCTATAGTTGTGCATACTTTATAGCTCAAAATTTGCAGAAAATCCCATATTTTGATGTTTTCCAAGATAATTCCTTCCAGTTTATCTACTCCTATAGGTCTCACTTGGAATTTGATTTCCAATATTGGAATATAGTATTCCATGAAAGTAGTTTATGTGGTAAGCAAATTTCTAGCAGAACAAAAGCAGTGAGTGCTGAGGTACTTACATCACTTGCCAAGATGGCATTATTTAAGGCCAATACTGTGTTTTTATCATCTGTCACAGAGAGTTTGCATCCCTTTAGGAATTCCCGGTCCAGTTTGTACTCATACTGTGGGAAGAAGAAATAAGATATAAAAGAAGACAGTCTCAAATCTTCTATTTCTTTTTTTTCTATTCTGAACATGCGAGATGTGGGGAAAGAGAGTATTTGGTGTGCTGTGATTTCTTACATCACTCTGCTGCAGAGATGACTTGGCTGCTTGAACAAAGTCGGGTCTATCAGCGATCCAGTGCCAACGAGCCTTGGCTGCTTCGTATTTCTTCTTATAATCCAGCTGATTATAGTGAAACAACAGGAAAAAAGGAAGTTAATTGGAAGTTGTGTACTTTACAAGACACTGACACAAATGGAAACCCTCTTGTGATCTGTACCAATTAGAGACAAGAGGTAAGAAAGTGCCTCTACACCAGGGTTTTCCTCCAAATCATGTACAACCCAGCAGAAGTCCATTTACTCCAGTTTTTCCACTGCTGGGTGGGGAAAGGAATATAAGTGACTAAAAAAATGTCACAACTTTGAAGAAGGTGAGTGCTTTCAGCTCTTTGCCTCCTGCTGGGCCATCAACAATAGGAGGAGAGCTTCCCATGAGGTGCTACTTTTTCTACAAGAACTTAGTCACAGAGAATTTCTGGGACAGATTCATCTCCATCAGGAAAACACAGAGAGGGGCAAGAAGAACAGTAGATCTGTGACATAAAAGGAACATCAAGTTATCCCAAGGACAACCTGCAAAGTGCACACTTTTATATGAAATAAATTAACACATATTTTATTCAAGCAGCAGAAAAATTGCAAGCAAATGTCCAAGCTCCAAAAATTTCAGTGGAACTCATAATAATTTCTCCTGGTCTCCACTGCCAGTCCCAAAATCTACCCATAATAACATTAAAGTCCTGAACTCACGTTGCTGTTCAGCTTGTAAGCGTGTCTGGGAGTCTTAATGTGAACTGAATCTGCTACAACATTGCAGTTAGATTTATTCCTCTCGTACACTTCTTTGTATTTCAGCTAAAGAGAGATGAACATAACAAATGTTTACAAAGTTAACAGCATCATCAACAAGAAAAGCATCAGAGTACAAGAAACAGAATACTAGAATGTGTTCCTGCCAAGGAAAAAGAGGAAAAAGAGATTGTATCAGTAGAATTTGGTGTCAACCACCTGCCTGAAAGGGTTCTCAGCAGTTCTCTAAGCAGAAAATGTAGCAGGTGTAACTCACCACAAAGCACAGGCTGAGATTTAACAAAATCTACAAACAAACACTAATCCTGCCTGTTTCTAGGGGTTTGCACCTAACAGAAAGTGCTTTAAACTCAGGATAAGCACATTTGGGGCTTTCTGAAAACTCCTTTATGGAATCTCAAATTCAACACTCATTTTGGAACCCCAAAAATGTGCTTCAATTCACAGATCACTTCTGAACATCTTTGTCTCTTAATAATCCACGTTAACATGGATAACACGGTTGATTTTCCTCCTAGATGTCCTCACTATATGGACAATCCATGGAGCATCTGAATGACTTTCACACTACTTGTTTGCACAGTATATTGAGATACAGAAGTGGAAGAAAACCCAGAAATAAACTCCCCAAATTCATGCTTTAATTAGACACCAGCTCCAGCTCACAGCTTTTATTACTGGTGAGGGCTACTGGTGAGGTAAAAATGTTCCAAGAGCCACAGAAGAATGTTACACAGAAAAACTTCCTGAACTTTCATACCATACCCTCTTGTGTTTTTGGAAAAGGAATTAAGCCTTCCAGGATCTGAAGGGAGCCTACAGGAGAGCTGGAGAGGGACTCTTGGTCAGGAAGTCTAGTGACAGGATGAGGGGGAATGGTTTTAAATGGGAAGAGGGGAGATTGAGATGAGATCTTAGGAAGAAGTTCTTTGGTGTGAGGGTGGTGAGGCACTGGAACAGGTTGCCCAGGGAAGTTGTTGATGCCCCATCCCTGGAAGTGTTTAAGGCCAAGCTGGATGGGGCTTGAAGCAACCTGTTCTAGGGAGAGGTGTCCCTGCCCAGGGCAGGGGGGTTGGGACTTGATGATCTTTAAGGGCAATTCCAACTCTGACCATTCTGTGATTCTCTAAGTACATATGGAGTTTTACATACAAAGAAAACCAGTACACTTTAACAAGAAACTATTTTTCCATGACAGTGTCACATATGAGTTAGAAGTGTTGCATAGCAAAGGGAAAAGTTAATTCTGTGTCTTTCTGATACCACAGACAAGGATAATTTCCTTACATCGCTTATCCTGTCCTTGACCTTGCGCACGTGCAGCAGCATAGGGGTGTCATGGATTGTCGTGTAGCCTCTAGGCTTGGCCTTGTTGTACTCCAACTTGTAGATAATCTGAAGATTTAAAAAATAATAATAATAGATTCCATTATTTATTGACAACTGGAAAAAAATCAAGATGAGAAACAAAGTATAAGAGATGGAGGGATGGAGGTCTGCTCGGAAGGGCCCACACTTACATCACTGATCTGTTTGTTGACCTTTGTAGTCCTTAAGTGCTCTGGAGTATCCACAACCGTGGTGTATTTGCCTTTCTTCTTTTCATAGTCCTTTTTGTATTCAACCTGGTGGTTGGGAAAGAGCGTGTGTTAACCACACAAACCATGACAAAACCTCTTCAGGAGATGTGCTCATATTCACACAGAAAACTGCAAAGTCCTTCCACCAAAGCCAGCAAAAGTTGAACATGCACAAGGAGCTGAACTCTTCAAAGCCCTTAATTTGCCTAAGAGGCATCTGTGTGCTTCATTTTACATTTATTTCTCTGAGTGTAAAAGCTTCACTTCTATCCTAAATCTCCAAGGCTGAGCTGAAAAAGCAATCTTGGCAGATCAGTGACTTTTAGAAGTCGTAACTGGACAACAGCTCATTTTTCAGTATTCATCAGGTCAAGGGAAACTGAAAACATCTCACACAGTAGAAGATAAAAGCATCCACTGAATATATCATAATGCCAGGCAACTGTAAAGGCTTTGAGAGCAGAATTTGTATCTTGATAATTCCTTTCTTAAAGGTCACCCTGCCCTACTCAGGATGCTAAACCTCTTGCCACAGAATTTGGTGAGAACAGACTGTTCACCAAGAGTGATAATTCACTCTCGGCCTGAGGGCAGGTGGAAGAGGTGAGAAAACGTTTTAGAAAAGAACTTTCATGCTCTGTGTTGCACCAGAATATAAAGCCATGCTTTTGAAACAGGACTACAGGGGACAAAATGTGAAAAAATACACACAAACAACAAATCATAACCTGAGTTCAACTCAGAGGAACATGCAGCTCAGGCAGAGTGCTGGGGTTATTCTCTTCAAACTTACCTGCAAGGAGTTTTTAATGAGGTAATAGGAATCCACAGAAAAATTGAACAAAACCTCCAGTAAGGATCTTCAGTACTTTATTACTGAAGAATTTTAGTGACTGTGCTAATGGTTAAAAACAAGAAGAGCCCTTTCCCTCTCCTGTAACTGTTTTCTGCTGTTGCATTTCCAGTTTATGACTGGAATGTTCTGTGCTGGTTTCAGCTGACACGGTCAGGAATCATTTTTATCATTGGAAAGAGAAAGGTTACTGCTGGCAGCTGTGATTTCAGAGCAGAAATAAATATGTCTAAGTTATTAAATAAGCCACATTTTCAGCCAGTTGGTACAACCAAAATATATATGCTGGAATCCAGACTAAATGAAGGTAGAATATGGCAAATTAACTCCTCACAATAATATCAGGGCCATTAAAGACCTTCTTTTACATTATTGGAAATATAAATATGTATGAACAAATGCATGAATCATGCTCACTTTCTGCCTTTTGAATCTTATTAAAACTGGTAAGAAGAAAGATTATTTCTTTAAATAATAAATTGTATTATTAAATACAATTGATTGTATTTAAAGCAGCCTGGGGACTGCTTTGCTAGTCTTGCTCAAAAGCAGAAGGTAGAGAAAAAAATTGCTGAAAACATGATTTCTACAGACCCGTGCCCTTACACCTTTCCTAAGAGCACTCAGAAGTGAGACTTGACTCAGTTCTATGTCCAGGCACAATCTGACACCATTCTCAGGCAGAGTGGTTGGTAAATGTTGGAATCTACTCACTAAATTACTTAATCAAGTTCATGCCGCATTAAGGGAGAGGTGGCCAGTCCAAGAAATGGTGGCAGAATGAGAATTTGGGTAGGAAAGTATCAGGAACAGCTAACATACAGTGTCTCAAATGTATGGAAAATTGCTCTTCATGTACATGTGTGAAATATTATATAGAAATATACATAAAAATGATCTATAATGAAAGGAGAAAGTGGAGGCAAAATCAGCCTGAGCTGAGTGAAGCCCAAGTTACAATAAACATTGTAAAAATTGTTTATCATAGCCAGCATTAAGCACATCAGCAAAAGTCTGGAGTCTGATATCCATGGAAATTTAGAGACTTCCCAAGCATAAATATTAGAAGTCCAAGCAGCTAACTGGTAAATATATTTCTATGTATATATAATGCCTCCTACAGCAGCAGGTCTTCGCATTACCTGGCTCCACAAGTATGTGTTGTAGAGTGCTGTCAGCATATCTGGCCTCAGAATTTCATTACATCCTTGTTGCAGGAGCATCTTGGCAAGTGATTTATATTGTCTCTGTTCATGCAAACGGCAACGAAGCACAGAAGAGACTTAGGAACAACAGGAACAACAACCCAGCTCTAGATCCCAGGCACTTGGAGAGTGGAGAGATTTAGGCAAGGTACCATATGTTTTCATTCAGATGTGCATACAACTTAACATCTCTATAATTAAGAATGTCCAGAGTATATATTAAGAAAAAAAGTGCATATAATGCCATTAAGGAAATGGTGAAAATAGTTTTTGGGAGATAAAAATAAATTATAGACTAAAGTGAGGCACTCAAAAGCCAAATGCTTTGCTGTTGCTTGAGTACTAAGAAGATAATGTTCCCAGAAGTCATTAAAAGAGAGGTTATAAAAGAAATGCATGATACAACATGCATTTTTTTGTAAAAACCTCTCCAATGACTTCAAGATGCCTCAGATTTCGGATGTCAATTGATGCACAATATATGAAAGTACATACAGTAGAGATGAGCTCACTCAAAAAGGCAGGATTCTTTTTGGGTGGCTAAACAGAGACTGTCTGATGAACTTAACTAAAACATCACAACGTCCCCAGGTGACAGTTGTGATGCTGCCAGCCAGAGACGTGACACACAGATGGAGGAGCTGGCAGTGAACCAGGCACTTTCTGGCAGCACCCACAGTACCTGACTGCTCAGGGTGGTCCCCCACTTGGCCAGGAGGTTCCTGGGATCATCCACAATAACGCTGTACCTATCTTTGAGCTTCTCATAGGCAGCTTTATATAACTTCTGCTCAGAATGGCATAATAGGGTGTAACAAATCAAAAGAGAGTGAGGACACAGAGAAATCATAGTTCTAACCATTGAAACCTCTGCACATGGAATTGCTTAAAGGCTGGGATCGAAGCTCAGACCCAAAAGAGAAAAATATATTAAAAAGAACACAGAGAGAAAATATTTCCAAACAGCATATACATTTCTAAATTTCCACTGGAAGGCCTAATCTCCAACTTAAGGAATCTATATTCTATCCCTGCCACTCTTCAGTACCCATATTATGGCTGCCTTTGTTCATGAAAAGAAACTCTGTATGGAACTGGGTTCTTGATTTGAGTACAAAGAGAACACAGTGAGTTGCAAGGGTAAAATACAAGATTATATCACCATCAGACTTTTTGTAAACCAAAACTACAATCCCTCACCATAAAAACCACCACTTATACAACAGAAGACATTTAGGTAAGTTCAATGTCTGGAGCCCCCACTGCTAAAATTTTACTGAGTTATGTTTCTCATATGAAATTTTTCCTTATTTGCTCTACCAAACAATATGAAGATGGAACACTAACAATCTTCCCTAACAACCTCTGTTTCACTGCTTATCAAATTAAGTATGAAATGATAGCAATGATACTGGAATGGTATCTGTGGGGAAACAGGTTTTCTTACCAAAGCAGATATTACCATAATACATTTACCAACAAGGAAACAATTTAACATAATGTCTGGGGAAAAATAATAAACTACTGAGATGTGAGAGTCTCTAATGAAAAGCCCCAGAGTCTGGTGTGGTTTCCCAGCTCTAAGAATTGAGAACATGGTGCTTTTCAAGGGGCTTTGTGTTGTGACTAACTCCAGTCACCAAACTCCACTGGTGATTTTAATCTTAAACCCAGGGGCACCCATGAAGCCCCTTTGTTTCTATGTGGAGTTTATTATTTTTTTTTTGCACTGCAGGAGAAAACTAAGAAAAAGTGGGAGAATTCAAGGCAAAATATTTGAAATGAAACAGAGCTACAGTAACTCCAGACATAACATTAACTTTCTCACACTGATGGTTTTTTTCAGTGTTTCAGGAAAGCAATTGTTACTTTTTCTGGATCTTTTTCACACAATAACCAACAATAGGTGTTTCTAAGTCAGGAGTGTTAAATTTAAGTCAGCAAAGACATTTCTTTGCCATGACAAAGCAATGGAACAGGGGTGAGGATTTCATTTTTTAGGGACTGTAAACCTGCCCTGTCCTAAGAGGCAGACAATAAGAACAACCTTGTCCCTTATGATTTCAGTCTGGCCCTAAGACACTTTCAAGGCTGAACATGTTTTGATTTCATAAGGAAGATCAGCCTTTGACTTGTTATTAACATATAAAACTTCCTACTTTGGTATGAGACCACAGAAATCTTGAACACTCACCGCATCCACCAGCTGAGTCGCGTATTTGAAATGCTCGTTAATTGGAGAATCAGCTACGTACTTAAAATTAGACTTGGTCTTCTCAAACACCTCCTTGTACTTACACTAAGGACAAAAAACAACACAAAAACCCATTTCAATGTTAACCCAAAGAAGGGTAAAGCAATGAAAACATATTATTTTAGAAATATTCTGCAGTAAAACCATCGTAGAATTATTGCATGTGGGAGTTTAACATATCTATAAAGAAAAAGTAGTTGTAAATGTAGTAGTTTACAGGATGGATCCATCACATTGAGAAAGCAATGGAAATTTGAAATCTTCACATTTTAAAGCTGGACTTAGAATCATCAGAAAAATGACTATGGAGATGATATCTCCTTTGTTCCTTGCAAAGCTAAGTGAAAGGTCATTTTGCCTCTGTTTTCTTTTATAGTAAGAACTAAAATTGTAGATGCTATATATTAAGTTCTAGCACAAATCATTCACATCAACATCTAGGTCAGACTAGAATTCTCCTGTGAAAAATCTATCTACAATATAAGCAAGAGTCCAGAAGACATTTAGCAACAATTCAGACTGTTTTACTTACCCCGCTGTAAAGCACCTTATTCTTTTCTGCCAGAGCAAAAGTTGGGGTGTCCCACACGTAACAGCCAGTGCCCTTCAGCCAGGCTAAATCCTCCTTGTATTTAACCTGCAGAAAAGAAGTAAAAAGATTACGTTTTAAGCAGCACCAAGTGGCAAATTACAGTTCCTCATGCTTTTCTGATGGACTCAGATCATTCACATACATAATATGTATTACTAGAGTTTCTGTTCTTTTGTGTAATTAAGGGGTTAGTGTGTATGCACAGGTCTGTACAATCAAAGGCTCCTGTAGGGCTTCGAAATAAACCCAAGCAAATGCAACTGAAACACATTAAGACTGTTTTGTTAATTTCAAAAGGAGATGGGTTGTAATTTTAGCCATCTAATTTGTTCTTTGATCTAAGAGGGGAGATTTAGATGAGATCTTAGGAAGAAGTTCTTTCCTGTGAGGGTGGTGAGGCACTGGAACAGGTTGCCCAGGGAAGTTGTTGAGGCCCCATCCCTGGAAGTGTTTAAGGCCAGGCTGGATGGGGCTTGGAGCAACCTGCTCTAGGGAGAGGTGTCCCTGCCCATGGCAGGGGGGTTGGAACTTGATGATCTTGAAGGTCCCTACCAACTCTGACCATTCTGTGATTCTATGATTCTTTCATTGTCATTTTGCAGAACTGCCAGGTGAAAGTGTAAATCACTTCAACAAACTTCAGCTGCCTCCCCTTTCTCAAGAAATAAGGCCTGGTTTTCATTTTGGAAACCTACTTACAACCTTCAGCCTCTCATATCCAGGAACTATTTGAACTCACATCACTTATTGCATCCGTGACTGCGCGATGATGGAAGTGCTCCGGACGGTCTGGGATGGATCTCCAGATTCCCAACTGACTCATATAATTTTCCTTGTATTTCACCTACAAAGAAAATTGAAGAAGGAATTAAAACAACTCGAGGAGAGAACACTCCAGACCATACAGTTTCAAGACATCTCTTTTTCTGAAACATCAAAAGTAGAAGAGTGGAAACGTGATTAACTTGCATTTACTTTTCTAACATCAAAGGCAATCAAGAGTATAAGATTCCAGAGAATGAAACATTAATAGTATTGATCATATTCACCTCNAAGGTCCCTTCCAACTCTGACCATTCTGTGATTCTATGATATTTTTCTAATTATTTGACACACTTAAATAGAACAATAGCATAAATGGCATGTTCTAGGTTATTAAATGACAAACATTAATCAGGAATGAAAATGTGTACGTACACTGCTAATATCATCAGTGACCTTTCGGTGATAGACAATATCCAAAGCATCCTTCACCGTGTGGTATTTGCCCTTGGTATTCTCAAAGGTTTCTTTGTAGCGCAACTGGTAGGAGAAAGAACACATAAAAGAATTTATTATCTTTATCTGCCAGGAATTCTTTTAATTAAATTTCCTACTGCTTAGGAAAAATTGCAGGACTACTCTCCAGAATAACAAAAGTGCTACTTCTAGCATTAAAAACCTACTTATTCCACCTTCCATGTCCTCATCTAGAAGAAAGCAGGAAGATCATTCCAGTCTTTGCAGAGAGACTTTCTCAGAGAGGAAATTCAGACATGGAAAAAACTGGGATGCTCCTTTGCAATATGTAAAAATCATTCTTGAGAGAGCAGTAAGGCTAACCATGAGAACAAAACCCCAGCCCATGATATAAGGAGCAATCTGAAATACAGAGCAAAGATCTCACAAATGAGTAGAGTTCTCTTAGCCAATGCCTTAAATCACAAATCACTGCTCTGTGATTGAAAGAAAAACTCAATTTCACCTTAATAACCTCATGTTCAGGTATTTCTTCTCTCTAATCTACTTCTAAATTAAGAAACGAGCTCATTCCCAGTGACACACAAGTTTACTTCTATCACAAAACTGGGATGCAAATATCTGAGAAAAGGTACTCCCATCCTGGCTCCAGCATCAATCATTTCACTCCAGTCTGCACTATCTGGAGATGTAAATTACTTCAAATCCATTCTTCCTTTGTTGTGAGACCACAGTTCAGCACAACAGAAAAGGGAACTTAATTATAATAAAGGAAAAAAGCACTTCAGGGACATCAAGTAAAAACACAACAATCTCCATGGCATCAGATGGAAACGTATGAGCAAACAGGGTCATGTAGTTTATGACCCGCACTGAGATACTCTCTGCTTTGCACACTTCTTCCCCACTGATCCTTTTCCTGTTCTTTTCACAAAAAACCCACACAAACAAACAAGAAAAAGCAGCAGCAAAAGTATTCATGGACTACATACATCACTGGCATTCAGGTAGGCTCTCTTGGCTCTGATCAAGACCGGTGTGTCCGGGATAGGTGTGTATTTGTCCTTCATCTTCTCATACTGGGTTTTGTACTTTTTCTAAGAGAGAAAGCAAAAGGGAGAAGTTACATCTTTAATCTTAGAATCATTTGCTAATTTGGTGGTGTGCTAACACTCAGGGGATGTTACACCAAGTCTGTCTGCAAACAGACACTTAGAAACAAGTATCTTATAAAATCCTAAAACATTTTAAAAGTTTACTCTTTTACCACATGTTATAAATGAGATGTGGAGCTTAGGCATAACAGACAGAGAACTAAATGAAGGGTAAACAGATCTAAGTCTTGAAACTATCACGAAAATTAGAAATAAAACTTGGCAACAGTTCAGTATAGTGGTACCAAACAAAACCCCACACATCTTACCTCACTGACCATCTCCTTCACTTGCCGAGCATGTGTAAAGGCTGGAGTTTGACCATCAGCGTGATGATGGGGTCTCTCTTTTGTGGCAAGTTCCACGTACAGGTACTGCAGCAAGAAGAAAAGCATCAGAAAAGCATCCATTTCAAGTAAGTCCTACTTCATCTCTCTGAAAAACAGCTGTAAATTCTCAGTATATACACGATCACACAATCTGCCCCAGAAAAAATTAAGTGCTCTTTCTTTTTCCATACTATCTGAGTTCATCTTTCTCTGTCGGTGCTCTTGATGCTCCATAACTGCCAGTAACGTGCCCCCAAACCAAGAAGTCAAACACAAATGACGCTAATGACCTCTCTAACTTACAATCAGACCTGGCCTTAGATAAAAGTATCCAGAAGGTCTGCTCTTCTCTGCTGAGTATCTTCATTTTGTTCCACAAATTTAAAAGTTCCACCAAATTTGTAGCTAAAAACTCAGATACGAATAAAGAAATGACAATGAATAAAAGTAGATGGATAAAAATATGGATTGCTCTGAGGATGTCAGAGTTCCAGAGAATTGGAGCAGAACTGTACCGGGGTTCAGTGCTCTATTTCAGATGGATGAAGTTCAAATGTCCCTTACATGGACACAGTCAACATGAAAATTCATAGCCATGTAAAATTGAGTAAAAGTAATTTTAAACATCCTCTCTAGGAGTTCTACATTGCTTTGAAATGGTCTGGGAAGACTTTGCTGCATATTAAGAGGAGTTCCCTGACTGTTTTTTTATCAGTATAAATTTTTCACCTGGCTCTGTATTTTTTGTCCTTCCTTGGCTCTTAAGAAGTCAGGTGTGTCAAGGACAGAGGTGTATTTTGTCTTCAGTTCCTTGCCTACAGCTCTGTAAACCAGCTGGAAAAAAGAAAGAGGTCCATGAATTATTTCTTCTGTAATACATGTTCACTTGGCAGCTGAACAGCTTTGCAATTATAACTTCCTTTCTAGAAAAAACAGTGAAAGAGTCTGAGCTTAACTGCAGCTAACAAAGATGTGCAAAAATAACACAGAACTTACTTCACTCAGATGGGTTTTTAGTTCCTGAACTGCTCTGTACCCAGGAGTATCCAACACCACATTGTATTTAGCCCACATCTTCTTTGCAGTGTCGGTGTATATATAATTAGACTGGAAAAAGAAAGGCAGTTGTTACTCAGGAAGATTTCATTATTCTTAGTAGTAAAGCAAATTTTACAGTGTAAGCTAACAGTGCTTTGAAACAAGCAAGTAGCTGCATGGTAAGGAATTCTGTCTTTCCTCATGTTCTTAATCTCCTGGAAGTGCACTTAAATAAATCAAATTGTTGGTTTACATGGTTGCCAGCCTGGAGAAGAGAAGGCTCCGGGGAGACCTGAGAGCAGCCTTCCAGGATCTGTAGGGAGCTCCAGGAGAGCTGGGGAGGGACTCTTGGTCAGGAAGGGTAGTGACAGGACGAGGGGGAATGGTTTTAAATTGGAAGAGGGGAGATTGAGATGAGATCTTAGGAAGAAGTTCTTTCCTGTGAGGGTGGTGAGGCACTGGAACAGGTTGCCCAGGGAAGTTGTTGATGTCCCATCCCTGGAAGTGTTTAAGGCCAGGCTGGATGGGGCTTGGAGCAACCTGCTCTAGGGAGAGGTGTCCCTGCCCAGGGCAGGGGGGTTGGAATTTGATGATCTTTGAGGTCCCTTCCAACTCTGACCATTCTGTGATTCTATGATTCTATGAAAAATCTTACCCAAAGCTTACGCAGCTGCCGAGCACGGACCATGTCAGGAGTATCATAGAGGAAGCAGCCCAAGCCCTTCAACCACCTCAGATCCTCTTTGTATTTATTCTACGAGGCAATCAGAAAAAGAAAACCCAAAAGTTAACTGTTGGGATGATTTCATTAATCAGTCCCTAAACACAGTGGCAAAGCATTTATTGATTACAGAATGGAATGCAAGTGCTAGAAGCCAATTTCCTCTTTTAGGATAAAAGTACTAGGCCTGCTGAACTCAAACACCAAACAAAGGACATGGAACTGTTGGAACAGGT